>BSBM01000278.1:16492500-16895000 GCA_027924585.1 Larix kaempferi
TGTTGCTGCTTTTGCATGAAGAATTTCGATTTGGTATTTTATGTGCAATGTTGAGAGCGTATCTCTACTTTGAATGCTTGCTGGCCAGTGGGTGACTCATGTCTAAATGATGTTTTCATTCTCTATTGGTTGATTCTATTTAATGGAAGACTGTTTTAATAAGATCATGGTGTTTAGGAAAAGCGTTTGGACTCTATCCAAAATGTGGGGTTTCATCTAAACTTGGGATTTAAATCTATTTAGGAAGATACTATAAACCCTAGATAGTGAAAACGTGATGAATGGTTGTTTGCTTGGGAGTTTAAGTGTGAGGTTTCGTGTTATGTATCCAAGACACCTACGATTTTAACTGCTTAGAGTTTGATGTGCTAGTAGGGAGATTCGACACCCTGACTAGCATTTGTTTCAAGAATAATCTTTCGTGAGTCTTATCTTGGAAATCTAATTGTTGGTTTTACTTGATTCCTTTGCTATTGAGAAGAATCGAAATGATGGAAAGCTCTAGATAGGAGATTTATTTTGTTTTTCTTGGAAAGTTATAATGATGTGGTCGTTTATTGTGCATGCCAGTGATATTTAAATGTTTGAAATGTTGGCAGAGGGTTTGAAATTTAGCTAAAAGACCTTCATCCCACCAAGATTTGGTTGCCTCCTCCAATGAAACTCTACTCCAATGACATACTCCCCAGTAAGTGTTCTAGTAGCCACAAGCCAAACTTCCTTAGAAAAAGGGAAACAAAGAAACACCACATTCCATATTCTTCATCCATCCAATTATACCACTTTTATTTTTCAACAGTAAATTTAGTTCAATATTAGTCCCCATAGTGATTATGTATAAGCATTTTCTCTACAAGAGAATCACCACCTATGACTTCCATTCATAATAGTTGAATGGAGTGAGGATTATTTGTTAATAATTATCCATAATGTGTGGTACTCTTTCATACTTAACATCCCTCTAGTTTGGGAAAAATTTCAACATTTGCTTCCACATGTGACGGCTTTTATTGGTTATTATGTGGACATGGATGGTTGCTTCATTTTCCAAAGTGGACAATCTTGATGGGTGCAAACCCCCTTTGAGGACCTTGCTTGTTGAACAAGTAATCTTGACGGAAGCCTTTGGAGGAGGCTAATGTGGGCATCTTTTGGTTGCTTTGAGCACTTGGTGGGTTGAAAGTCCATGACTAAGGTATGGATTCACTCCTAAGGTACTAGCTCATAATTGAGAATATCAGTGGTTGGGATCAAAAGGACTACACATCCATCCTTACTGTAAAGTCAGATAACCTATAACCTATACCAAATCCATCCTTACTATACGACTGTATCTATTCACTTGTCACTATATTTATATTACTGTAAGTATACCACTATATACACTCCACTGCATTTTCATTGATGTATTCATCATGGTTGTGCCAACAAGTATATAGCATACATATCACTATACATACCTCTTTGTAAATGCACTGTCACTTGTAGCAGACCCTTGAACTGTGTATACATTTCTGAAAACATCATTGTTACTACTGTATGTAACTAAGGCATCATAGTATCATCATCATCATCATCATCATCAAGCATAGGAGCGCATCATCATTAGTGTCTTCATCATTTTACTGTATAGGAGTGCATCATTGCTTTTATTTTAAAAGCATGCCATTGTATTGTAGTTGCTGCTACAACAGTCACCACCAAGACTGTGTAGATTAGGGCACACTCTCCATTGCTGCCACTGAAGTTTCCACAGTGAAGTATGCTGCAAAAACAAAAATTTAGATGTCTCTGTGATACGTTCGGATCCTCTCCTCTGCTGCTGTTTTATTCCCCAAGAAAGATAAAAAATAAAATCCTCAAAAAGGATGCTTGCTCCCACCAAAAATCATTGCTCAGTCAGCAAATTAGGGCACCTTCAAAAACCCACAGAATTTCCACAATCTGCAAATTCGGATTGTTTTTCACTTGCAAAAAAAAGGGAAATTCGGGAATGGAAGGTCAAGGGCATTGCCTAAAAATTCTGATCTCTACTCTCATAAGGACCATAGAAATTGAAGAGTTTGAGAGACCTCCCCAACTCATTACTAAATTACTCAATGCAAATTTTTAAGAAAAACACATAAGATTTAATTAGAGGAATGGAAGGGTTTCTAGACTATCACCATCTCTCCTACTAGCAGAATTTGTTTACCTTGTTTAATTTCTTTGGTATCTATCGCCAAATCAAAGTAAGTGTATGCAAGAAAACCAAATGATTGCAATAATTGATCCAAATCAATGTACTAATCAAGAGACTTGGATTACATCATAGTGACGAAACATGACAGGATGACATAGGTCTAATAGCATGCAATTATGGAGGCAGTTTGTCAAAACTGGTGGGTGAACAAATGATTTGATTTCCATTGCTACAATCTGCTCACAAAATACAGTATAACACTCCCAACTCCTCTCAAATATGTATATGTAGAATCTCAAACTATATATGGAAAGAGGAAAGAATGCAAGATAAAGTTGGAATATTACGCATGCCACACTTTCTATATCTTAACTCACTATCTAGATTTTAGTGGTGGGAGTTCTCCTTTTGGATAAAATGCTCACATACTTGGGAGTGTAAAATCTGCGTTGTCCGCAATGTGGTCATGCATAAACTTTGGAGCACATTTTCTAGCTCTGTCCATTTGCTCGAAATGCATGGACCTAGGTAGATTCTATCCGTCAACAATATTTCCCTACTTCATTACCCTAGTGCATTGCATTCTACAATTTCCGACCATGCACCATTGAATTTTAGGACACCTGGATGCTCTTCCAAAAAATCCCTTCTTTGGATATGGAGAAAATGAAATGATTCTAAGAAAGCAACAAGGATGATTTGTCACTTTTATGTTTTTAAATCCTGTAGAAGTCTAGAATCACATAGTTTTGTCAAGGGTTTTATATTTTTGTATGAATTTCAAGATATGGAAGGCAGAAAGTATGAAAAATACGCAGTCAGTTCTTTGTTAAACGTCAACGTTTTTTGAACTTGTAGTTAAGACAGGAGAGGTCTGAAATCTTATTTGTTATCATCATGTCTATGGTTTAGCATTGAAGAAAAAAAAATTGTAATGCCTAAGTAGAAAGAAAGTAAAGGCTAGACTGCGTTAGTTTGGAACTTTGGCCATCGAGCAACCTCTATACTTTCACTGCATAGGGAAACCTTGCATTCTTTTTATAATATAAAAAAATTAGCCATATTTGTGAAAAAAAGTTAAATTTTTTTATTATAAATTATGCAAGAGGAAGAATCACTTTGAAATATCTTAGGTATCTTAGTGTAAATTATCCCAAATAATTTATGGCTTGAGGTTTTGTCTTCGAACATAGTTGATCCTTCCCAACAGAGTTGATCCTCTGTATTGTGTCCATATGTACAATCTCAAGTAGTGTCTAATACAATTGAAGAATCCTATAACACCATTAGCATCATGATATTCTCCTATTGTATCATGATAAAAATAAATATATTTGTATTTATAATTATATTTTCTTTGTTCAACTTGGACCTATATTGTTTTTATCCCAAAACTAGAAGTGATTTAACTCTGTGTACCCACGTCATCCGTCCAAGGAGTGTTGCTAGTGGTCTTGAGTTTCAGCTTGGCAACAAGCCTCGGACAACGGGTGTGGGTAGACAGAGTCTAGAGTTTCTTCCAAGCATGGGATATCACACAAGAGGAACTGAGCTTAGTTGATAGTAGTTTGTCTACAATCAAACTTTGAGATTAGTTGATAGTACTATGTCTGCAATAAAATTTAGAGGAACTGAGGAAAATGAACATGACCATAAGCTGATTGATGGGAGTTCTATTTTAAGGTAATTTTTTGCCAATTTAATTATTTGATATTTGAAATTAATTCCAATTCAACTAATGTGTGGGATAGATGTGCCATAGATGAAAGTTTTAACATCTCAAGGAATTAGATCTTTGACCAAACACTAGGAATGACAAACTTGGGTACTAAGAAAGAAATAACAACAACCAATCATTATCATCTGTATGGTTGTAGGAGGAAAGTTTCAATTCCCATAGGCAAGAGCTTGGGGGCGTTGATGTCAAGGTACTCAATGCAAGCTAAATGGGAAATGATTAGTATTTCTCATGATGTAAAATTAAATGATGTATTGCTCATGATTAGGATACTCTTGTATTTATAGTCATAAAAAAACAAGTTGTGGTATAGCTTCTCCTATTGTGGTTATTATTTTTTTATTAAGCTCATGAAAATTTATATGCAATTTATTGTTTCTACTATCACTATGTAATTGTGATGAATGATTGAAGAATGTTATAAGTGTGCCTAAAGAATTATGAACATGGATATATACAATTCCTTATATTTATTATCACTTTGTTTTATGTGATGAATTCATTTGCATGACTTGAGTATATCTAAATCTCTCCTTGACGTCCCATGAATGAACTTGAACACTTGTTGCATTCATTTAATTTGAAAGAGTAGTTATAGTTTGAAAGAACTCTCTCCTTACCTTAGCTAGCATTCATTGAAAGGAAAGGCTTATTTGATTCATATGCATTTGCATGGTTTGAGTCAGTCGTCACACCACGAGTTTCACTTCCATCACCCAACTGAGTAATACAACCATTAAAATTTAACTCGCTAACTCAACACAATTTAACCTCGCTTGAGGATAAAAAGAATTTGGTAGTTAGGTAGGACACCGGGGATACACATCCAAATAATTCACCCTTGTCATTTTCATCTGAGACATAGTTGTTGTCCTCTAGGGTACTAAAATCCTCTAGTATTTATTGACACGATCATCGACCAGTTTGTGGAGGGGACTCCTGTTTTTTCGGGGGTTAAGCCGCGAGGATTGATTCTAGATGGACTTTGTGGAATTTTGCACTCCACTTAGCGCCTAAGGCATATTGATCCATTGCCTTCCTTGTACTCTACTGTGATGGTGATACAGGGGCGATAAGACAGAAGTGCCGAAAACCTTTTCCGACGTGTCATGAACGAGGTAGCTTAGTGACTTTTCTTCTAGGGCTCTTTTACCCAGGATCCCTTTTGGTAGAGAGATGTCCTTCCATTATTAGTCTCTCATTTCGTATTTTTCAACTTGGATTTCATCACCTTGCGAAGGATACGATTTGTCAAGGTATCCAACTCCTAGTTAGGAAGTTTGCTTGTTATTTCATCTTTTTAGAGGGTCTTTTTCTTTTTAGTTCTACTTGTTGGCATTCTGGCCACTTTTGTTTCAGCTCACTTGCTGTGACACCGATCCCAGTATAGTTTTTTGAGCTTGCTTTTTTGGCCTACGAGCCTTGTCTTTTCCTAGCTCCCCTTCTTCACGCTCAGTTGCTTTAGGGTTTTTGAGTTCTTACACGGTTAGTAACAAATTATCTGATGATGTGTGATGTCCTCTTCTCCTAGGTCTTTGAGACGATTGAGTTAGATGGTCTTCTCAAGGGACTGAACACCCCTTGATGGAGCCACTAACACTTGACCTTAGGAGTAGTCTAGAGGACCACGTGATCACATCATCCATGTGGACTTTTCTGTGTACTGTAATGATGGTCTTTCAAGTTATATGGAACAATGGTACATTTGAGAAAGAGATGATTGGTTGTACCCCACCTTGGTCGATTGTCTTATGGTCCTTTCATTTTTTCGATAATATTTTTGTGGTACCTTGCCTTTTACCTTTTGGGTCTTTTACTCATCTTGGGATATCTTTTGATTTGTACCACGTTTTATGTTTTTGGTATTGTGGGTACTATGGTAGTTTGTCTACATTTGAGGTACACCCCCTTTGTCCAAGTTGTTATGAGTCTTTATACCCACTTCGTACCACCCTCCAGACCTTAGTTAGGAAGCTTGCTTGCTATCATACGTTTTGGTGGTCATATTTGAGTTACAAGAGGTAGTTACAAGGAGCTATTGCATATATTTGACATTATTTGACCTTCCATATCTTTGGCATGTCAAATAACAGGTAGTTACAAGGAGCTATTGCAATATATATTTGACCTTATTTGTACCTTCCCCACAATGGTTGATTTACTTTTGGTCCTTACACCCTGTTGTTTATTGGTCTTGTGGTAGCTTGTCCTTTAATTTTGGTCCTTTCCTTTTTTTTTGGTACCGTGCCTCTCACCTTTTGGGTCTTTTACTGATCTTGATTTATCTTTTGATTTGTACCGCCTTTTATGTTTTTGGTCTTGTGGGTATAACTATGGTAGTTTGTCCACATTTGAGGTAGTAAACCTCCTTAGTCCCAAGGGTTATGAGTCCAACTTATACCCACTCTTTTATTTTTTACTTGTACCTTACTGGTTGGTTTTTTTATCCTTTGGTTGGTCCTTGTACCTTACTGGAGGCTGTGAGTCTCTTTGGCCTCAATCTGATGGCTGTCAGCTCATCTTCATTGTGATTGTACTGAGCCTTTTGACTTTCATTGACTTTCTTTAATTGACCGTACCATAGCTCAGTCATCTCTCTCTCTCTAGTTTGTACAAACCCTATAATAGGGTCACTTGGTTCCTAGAGTTGACTGGCCTCTAAGAGGCACAGTCATTTCTGAAAGTAACTCTTCTGAGTATATTACAGGAAACGTCTACACCCAGGTAATCAAATATGTGTTGGATAGCAAGACTTAAGTAATCAAATTGTTGGTAATCATATATGTGGTAAATAATTTGAATTAAGTAGTTAAGACTTGTCCTGTCAAACAAAATTGTTGGTAATCAAATTATATTTGTTGGTAAAGAATTTTAAGAGTGGTGGAACTCCTCGATTGAACTTGTGAGGAAAATTATCTTGGAGAATAAGTGTCCTGACAGAAAACTGAGCAGAACTATGCCATTGTTGATAAAGAAATCCTTGTAGCACTGAGATGCATAAAGAAGTTCCAGATTCATTTGTTGAACCATGGCTTTATCATAAGAACAGATTGCTCCAGTCTTCCATTTGTGCTAAACAACACAATAAAATTTACAACAGCATGTTGGTATCCAATATTGTCACCATTTTTTATCATTTAATTTACTCGAAGTGGTGTTATTTCTATCGCTTTTGCTATAGTAAGTTGTTTCTTAGCCATTCAGCCCATCAAACAATCCAGGTATGCACAAATTCATTTACCACGCAAATCTTGTTATATTTCGTATACTATGGTTTATTCATGATTTAAATGATGTTTTTGGGGATAATTAACACTTATGGTTTTGATTGACAGGTTAGGATTTGCAATTTATCCATCATTCATCCCATGCACTACGTGCTTAGCCTAAAATGCTTTCAGCTCATCATTCAGCCCTCCGTTCAGCCCACGAAATCCGTGGTTGATGCATCTCAAGTCGTTGAGTAAAGAGGAGGACACGTGGGTTCTGTTTTCCATGTGGCACTGATGGTTAATGAACTATTGTTCCAGAAGATTCGACCTTGGGCTTGCCAAGACTGATAGCGCACTCTACGTTCACATCAACGCTCCAAGCCCTAATCCGTCTGCACATTCAACCCAGAATCACACACGTCTGCTCAGCTCTCGCTCACAGCCATCGTTTTGGAAGGAGTCAACCTGTTCACACCCAGTTGGCCGACATAATTCCCACATCCACGCTCAACATGCTCACGTAACCACCGTGCCCATGTCGACGCTCCAGCATATGTTTCTGCTCATGATTTGAGGGAACGAATGCTTAGCTGTTCGAATTGGAAAGGATTGACACCGAGGAGATGGGTAGATGCCCCCTGCACTGTTATGTATCATTTAATCAACATTTACAGACATTAAACACCTCTATTATTAGAGAGGTCGATTCTGTCGACCCTCTCAATCATTGTAATTTATAAATAGTCGCCTCTGTGATTGAAACGAGTTAGTCTTTGGTAGTCTTTTGGAGTTCTTTTGAGTCTTTGAGTTTTTATCTTTAGTTCTCTGAAGTTACGATGGTTTCCAGTATCAGTCCAAGCGTTTGCAGTCATAGATAGTTTGAAGATAGACTCTGTAATTTTCCTCAAGTTAATGGAAGCAGCAGCTTGTTGATGTTTTACTAGTAGTCGTTTAAGTTGAGCTAGTTCACCCTCCGATTGCTGGGAAGGGCCCCTCATCAACTGGAGGTTTTATTTACATTTTTTGAATTTCTTTTCTTGCAATTAGTTAGTTTATTTCTTGTATATGTAACTAATTCATTTTCCTATGTAATTATCTTCATCTTTCTGTAATTGATATTCTGTTGTCAATACAATCTCCCTTCTTCTAAGTAGAATGGCTGACCAATAGTTCAGTAGTTTGATAATTTGTAGTTTGTTTTTCAATCCCTCTTTCATCATATATAGACATTTCTTCTAACTTCTTCCATAATTATCTTCTAACTTCTTCCATAATTAGCATTTCTTTCATTCTTCTCTTCTCTGTTAGTTTTTCTTCCTGTTTTATGTAGGTTAACTCTCATTTCTTCTATTCTGAACCTTCTTCCTACTTCTCATAGAATAATTCTTTTCTTTAGGTAATGATTTGCATAGATAACTTCTTAACCTCCAATCATTTCTCTCTTGCTTCCTGTGCACTGTAGGATCATTTGCATAAATCCAGTTGGTGATTAAATCATTCAAAAACTCTTCTTTTCCTCACTTTCAACCGTTTTCCTCCATTCGGATCATCATTCGGACCTGTGTGTTTTTTGTATTATTTTAGGCCTTTTTCCGAATCTAAATTCTTCTGCCTCTTAATCATCATTCTCCTTATTCCTCCTTAATAGTTTGAGATGTAATTTAATCTTGTTTTGTGTTATTTAGAGTTTTCAATCCAATTGTCATCATTATCTCCTCCCTTCCTACTTCTTCTTTATCCTCTTCTCATCTTTCTTCTAGACTTCAGTTCTTTAATTTGTTATGTTACATGGTTACTGTTCAGAATGTGTGAACATTGTTCCTAAGTAGTTTGTTTTTCAAGTGATAGTTGACAATTCCATTTCATCAAGTTGTTTTAGTTTGTTAATCTTAAGACTAGTTTTATTTAATGAAGATTTTCATGTTGTAAGATCTAGATTAATAATAAAATATCTTTATCAAGTTTTCTACTTGCTTCCAAATCTAATATAGTTCAGTTTAACATCTTTGTTAAGTCTTTTGATTGCTTCTCCTTACATTAGTTTCATGTTGTTCACATATGGATAGACAGTAGTTCATAATGTTTAAGATTAGTAGTAGTTTGTTGATTTTCAGTTTACACTTGTTTATAGAAGTTAAGTTAGATTTACTTCCGTTTAGCTTCCTCGTTACATTTGAAAGTCATTACGATACATTTACTCCAGTTCCTATTACATTTGATGTACATAATCAAGAAGAGTGGAATTAGATGGTTTAGTCTAAATTTATGTACATTTACAAGTTCTCCCTATTAAACATCTAATATCCGTAGCTCTGATTCTATCCATAATTATCATCTGGAAGTTGAATTTGGTAATTTCTTACTTTTCTAGAATAGTTTGTGTTCCAGTATTTGTTTCCATCTTTCTTATTAATTAACCATAGAGGTAGAGTAGTATGATCTAGTACTATTCTGATCTATGATTTTAATGTATTCTTACACTTTTAACTCGGTTTTTCATTTTGAAAGATCTTTTGACCTTTTTCCTTACTAAAACATTTTTAGGTCTGACAAACCTGAAACTGTAGAACATTTTCTACCTTGGCATATATTTTTCTTTCAAATCTAAGTTTACTTATCCTGGTTGATAATAAATCTTAGGTGTTGTTTTTAATTTGAGATAGCTCACACATCCAACATTTTGGCGTCATTGCCGGGGAGTTGAAATAGGTATAATTTCACTTCCAAAACTTAGATTATGCTGGTGGAAGGTGAGCGGTAAGATGAGAGGTAAGAACCTGCGCATCTGTTATAACAGGCATCCCCAAAACCCAGCAGTAGTAGTTATGCAGTCAAAGTTTCTTTCAGTTAAAATTTGTTTTCATGAATAGGTCTAGAGATTCACAAGGTAGATTTATTAAAACTCAAATTCCTACTAACCTATACGGGGGACGTACCACCCCAACTACTAACTCAACAGAAAGGTATCGGAAGACACCTAAAGGGGATAGTCCAACTTGGAAGGCTAGAGAAACCTTCTCTAGAAACATCTTAAAGGAAATCATAAGGAAATCAGAACAGTCTGTTCATAAAGAAATTCCACTAGAATAGCCTCAAGCTCATATTGAGACCAAACTTAGAAAAGAAGAAGCTCATAAGGATAAAAGTTCAGAACCTCTTAACCCTCCGTTAGTCCAAAATCCCAAAGATACTACTTTTTCAATAATAGGTGGTGCAGATTTGGTAGGTTTCGTCAATCCTGCACAAGTAGATGCTCTTTTTGGGATCTCTACAAACATCGTCATCTCACAGATTGACACAGCAACAGTAGAACCTCCTAGACTAAATTCCCATGTAGCTGATCATTCTCCTCCTAAAAAGAAGAATATCTTTCCTGAAAAAGAACGTTGGGATATTCCATATTCACTAAGAAAGGAGCCACATAGATTTTCTCTCTTTGGTAATAGAGTCTTCATGGAGAATGAACATGAGGATCGTGTCCGACAAGATGAAGAAGATGGAGAAGTTAGAACTGAAGGTACCTTCGGGTTTCCCATCTTAAACACTGCACAAGATGTTACTATGAAAAGTATCCCTCCTTCCTCACTACCAACCTTCTATGGGAAAAGTAGTGAGGATCCAGACACATTCTTATTTGAGTTCGACATTTTGTGTAGGAGTTATAATTACCTACAAGATGGCCAAAAACTAAAACTTTTTCCTGCCACATTAAAAGATTCCTCTCTTCGATGGTTCAGGGGACTAGGAGAATCTAGTATTAAATCTTGGGAAGAGATGAAGAATGCATTTCTTCGGAAATATCAAGATTACTGTAGACCAAAAGACTCTTGCAATGATATTTTTAAAATTCAACAGCTTGAGAACGAGAGCCTGGAGGACTACCTCGAAAGATTTAACTACGTGTTGCACAAGTCTAAATATAGTGATCTTCGAGAAGATGCAGTAAGCACACTCTTCCTTAAGGGAATCCTAGAAGAATTCTTGGATAACCTTAATCTCATGGCAGCAGGAGATATTTCTCATAAATCTTTTTCAAAGATTTGTAAACTATGTAGGAATTACTCTAAGAGCAAAGGGAAAGGTGGAAGACACTTTTGAGAACCTTATGTTAGAAATCCAAAAGGAAAAACATCCCGTCCGGGTGGAGTTACAAGGATAGAGATAGGGAACCTGTTAGAAAATTTCAAAACAGATATTTTAGGGGTTATGGGTTCTCAGTTAGATTCCTTACAAGCTAAAAAGAGACAGGATGAAGAGCATGCAGCAATGAGTATTTTCTGCCCTAGTTGTAGAACTAAACATCCTCAAAGAGAATGTCCATTAAATAATGTTTCAGTTTGTCACCTTTGTACAGAAGAGCATCCCACTGATAATTGTCCATCGTTGCCCGGGTTTCAAGATGTATACAAGAGTGGAATTTTTGGTGAACCATCTAGGAGGCCTTGGCATCCTAGGGAGCAACCTTCGGGTCAGGATCAATCATTCCAATTTCCACCTTACTACCATCCTTATCAACCTCTGCAACAATGGAGCACTTCAGGTTGGCAGAATTGGCCACCACAGTATCCTCCTCAAAATGCTCCACAACAGAAATGGCCTCATGGATGGAGAGGACAAGCTTTTGCTCAACCATCTCCTCCTATGCCTAACTATCCTTACCCACCTAATGTTCAGCAATTTTTACCTGGATATGCACCTCCTTCACTACCCCCTATCCCAAATCAACCTCCTCATTTCTAGAACATGAACCCTCCAAGACCCACAATATTACCCGCACAACCAATACCGAACACTAACGAAAAACCAACCCAAGCTCTTAATAGCATTGGGCTATTACCTCTTCCATCATATGCTATTTTGTCCGCACCAATACATGAAGTTCAATTGCGGTCTGGAAGAGTCTTGCAAGATCATCATAAGTCGTCAGTTGTTATTCAAGAAGAAAATGCACCTAATGAATTTTTAAATGATGTCATTCTTGAAAATGTGGTCATTCTTAAATCCTCAACACATAACCTTCTTCATAAATAAGTAATATCGGGAAATAAATCACCTCCATATCCGAAGCATCTAATAATAGAAAAACCTGTAACTTACCCAGAATTTAACATCATTAATGAATTGAAAAATATTTACATTAAGATTCCTTTATTACAAGACATTAAAGATATACCAATCTTCGGTAAAGTAATAAAAGAACTCTGCATTAAGAGACCAAGTAAGAAACAAAAAGACCCTCCAACAATACATGTCATAGGTGAAATCTTAGAGTGTATAGCAGATCAACGTAGAATTCCGAAGTATACAAATCCAGGGAATCCTGTAGTAATTGTTCTCATTAACAACACTGCTATAGGGAACACGCTCATTGATCTAGGGGTTTCTATTAACCTAATGAATACTACAGTTTTAGAAGCTCTCCAACTAGGACCTTTCCTCCGCCCTACTCCAACAATGTTAGAACTAGTAGATCATACTATGGTGCAACCTACAGGGATATTAGACGATATTATGGTATCAGTAGCCTCATGGGAATATCCCATGGACTTCATGGTTATTCAATCAAAAGACCCATCTAGGGGGCATCCTATTATCTTAGGAAGACCCTAGCTGGCTACTGCTAATACACTCATAGGATGTAGGGATGGAGAGATGGTCATCTCTGATGGGTTATCTACAAGAAGACTAGCTTTATACCCACCAGCACAACCCATAGCTGAGAGCTTATTTTGGATAGATTGTCCTTTTGGAGAAGAAAACCTGGAAGAACTTTCCCTTGTTAGTGATCTCTCCTGGGCACTTCACGAACAAAATATTGAAAATGTGTTGAATCAGTTTATTTCTTCCACCACATGTATCGACTTTCCTCAGTCTTTTTCCCAACTTGACTAGATTTTTGGAGACGAATTTCAAGAAAACATGAGTCTCTCAACCTTTACAAGTACACCTTGTGTCTTTTCAATTGAGGAACAACTAGGATCTTATACCGTACCATGTAAGGTTAGTTCCGAAAAATTCCTACATATAAATGCAAGTTTAGATGAGAGTCAGCAAAAGCAATTGTTAAAAGTTCTCAAAAGTCAAACTAGAGCTTTCGCTTGGGAATACACCGATATGAAGGGTATACACCCAGATATGTGTATTCACCACATTTATACAGACACGAATATACCTCCCTTCAAACAACCCCAGAGGAGAATGAACCCAGCTCTCAAAGATATAGTAAAAGAATAATTGCAAAAACTTCTTAACGCTGGATTCATTTACCCAATTTCCAATAGTAAGTGGGTGTCTCCTCTGGTAGTAGTTCCAAAGAAAGTCACAGGGAAGTGGCGTATCTGTGTTGATTTTCGAGAATTGAACAAGGCCACTCTTAAAGACTATTTTCCTCTACCTTTTATAGATCAAGTGTTAGATACCCTATCATGGAAACAATACTTTTCTTTCCTAGATGGGTATAGTGGATACAACCAGATATTAATAGCACCTGAAGACCAAGATAAGACTACCTTTACCTGCTCTTGGGGGACTTATGCCTATCGAGTGTTACCTTTTGTCCTTTGTAATGCACCTGCTACTTTCCAACGTGCAGTTCTAGGTATCTTTGTTGACCTTATACACGATTGTGTAGAGGTCTACATGGATGATTTCACAATTTATGGTAATACCTTCCAAGAGGCCCTTGACAACCTTGAGACAGTTCTTATTCAATGTAAGGATACAAACTTGGCCCTTAGTCATGAAAAGTGAAAGATGTTATTAACTGAGGGCATAGTTCTAGGACATCATGTCTCTCTTCAAGGTATTAAGGTGGATCCTGCCAAGATAGAGATAATTGTCAATCTTCCTCTTCCAAAGACTCTGAAGGAAGTTAGAAGCTTTCTTGGCCATGCAGGTTATTATAGGCGGTTTATAGAAAATTTTACTAAGATAGTCGCACCTATGTTTAAACTACTCATGAAGGACACAGAATTTCAATGGACTGAACCTTGTCAACAAGCTTTCGAAACTTTAAATGCAAAGTTATCAATAGCACCAGTACTTAGGGGCCCTAATTGGTCCCTTCCTTTTCATATTTCTACCGATGCATCTGACATAGCTATAGGAGCAGTCTTAGGCCAAAAAGAGGAAAAGTTATCTTATGCAATTTATTTCGCCAGTAAAAATTTGACTCCTGTAGAATCAAAGTACACTGTTACCGAAAAAGAGTTCCTTGCAGTGGTCTATTCCATCAATAAGTTTCATCATTATATCACAGGATATGAAATTTTCGTACATATCGATCATTCTGCTATCAGATTTTTGATGAATAAACTAGTCACCAATGGCAAGGTGAATAAACTAGTCACCATATCGATCATTCTGTTACAAGAGTTTAATATTACCATTGTTGACCGTCCTAGTCGAGAGAATGTAGTAGCAAACTTTCTCTCCCGTATTCAAATTGACAATGATGATAGTCCTATTGATGATAGCTTCCTAGATGAACATTTATTCGTTGTATCTGTTTGAAGTCCATGGTTCGCAGACATAGCCAATTATTTGGCAACTAGAAAGCTACCAAACCATCTCTCTCCACCCGAAAAACATAGAATCATAGTTCAAAGCTCTAATTATTCTTGGGTGGATAACGATCTTTTTTGTACCGATCCTGACCTTATTATTAGAATATGTGTACGAGAGGATGAGATGGCAGAGATTCTTCATGCATGTCATGGTGGACCTTGCGGTGGACACTTTTCTGATAAAAGAATAGCATATAAGGTTTTAAATTCTGGATATTATTGGCCAAGCATCTTCAAGGATGCTGCCAAATATGTCAAAGGATGCGATAGTTTCCAAAGAATGGGTAAACCTACGCCATCTAATGAGATGCCTTTGCAACCTCAAGTTATGATTGAGCCTTTTGAAAAATGGGCTCTAGATTTTGTTGGACCAATTTCCTCTATGTCTCATAAGAAAAAGTACATTCTAGTCTATACAGATTATGTCACCAAGTGGGTAGAGGCCAAAGCTTTATTCCGGGCCACAGAGAAATCAATGGTAGAGTTTATGTATGAAGAGATATTTACCCGATTTGGTGTACCTAGGGAAATTGTAACCGATCAAGGATCTCAATTCACTTCCAAGTTAATGAAGGAACTTACTAATAAATATGGTATTAGACATTGCAAATCTTCACCATATCATCCTCAGGAAAATGGTCAAGTAGAAAGCACAAAATGGGTATTGGAAGCTATCATGACCAAGACCATTCAGTTACACCACAAGGACTGGGTAGATAGGGTCCCAGAAGCTTTGTGGGCCTATAGAATAACTTGGAGAAACACCATTGGCCACACACCTTATGAACTTGCTTATGGAAAATGAGTTCTCCTACCCATTGAATTCCAGGTTAAGACATTTCGTATGGCTGCTCAGTTAGGAATGGATTTAGAAGAAGCACAGAAACAACGAATCCTACAAATAAACGAATTAGACGAGATTAGACAGGATGCTATCCTATGAACAATATTAATACAGAATCAACGTAAAAAATGGCATGATAGATACATTAAACAAAAACAATTTAAAACAGGAGACTGGGCATTACTTTTCGATTCAAGATATAAAAATTTTAAAGGTAAATTGACTACTTGCTAGATGGGTCCTTATGAAATTGTTACAGCTTTCGATAATGGATCCGTTAGAATTAAAACAATTGATGATTCTCAAACTTCCTTTGTTGTAAATGGCCACAGAATTAGACTGTATCACCAACCTATATCTAAACAAGACTTTGTAAAGAATGCCTTACAAAAACAGGAGATGGAACTAGTAGAAGAGGAAATCATTCCTCGTCCTCCTAGTCCCTGAAATTTCTAAAGGATTGTCTTTATTTGTACATATGTAAATATATTGTGTTTTTGTTTTAATTATAATAATGAAGAGTTGTTTCTGACAAGCTGATTGTATTTATACAGGGAATTTCATCTGTATGATCAGCTTATGAAATTTTTTCCATTAAAAACAGGAAAACTTTTCTCCCTTTTTAGATTTCTCATGATTCCTTTTTACATATGTTTTGTTTTGAATAAATCAAAATCATCTAACAACGATTTTGCAGATTAATTACAAAGACCTTACCCGCTCATGCAATATTATTGAAAGGGAAGCACTTAAAAGAAGAAGAAAAAATTACCCTAATCCCCTCTTTTCTTTTGTTGTTGAAATTGACATTTTTAGCAAAAGATAAAGTGTTCTTTATATTATCTTGCAACCATTTCATTCATGATTTTGAATATGGTATTTGATTCAGGCATGCACATTTCTAATTATCGTTTAGAACTGTTGCTTAAAAGACCTATCTTAATTGCTATGATCTTAACAAGAAAAAAAAGTATACTATCTTACACCTATGGATCATTGGCTTGCCCTAGACTCATTATCAAATCTTGTTTCTTAAAGCATCTTTTAAAGGTAACTAGAAGTGAATGTTATTTTCATTCTTGTGGGGAACATTACTGAATTTTTATGAAGAAGATTGATATAGATCAAAGAACAGCTTTAGGTTATTATCTTTTGACATGACCTTTAACTTTGGCTATTATAAGTAAAAGTTGCTCATAAAGGTTCATTCTAATATTTCGAATTATGTGTTTAGAAGGCTTAGCACACTCTAGTGCCAACCGGCTTCCTCAAAAAATAATATATACATATACATCAGTCTACGAAGCAAACCTGCCGGGGTACCGAACAGGCCTGCTGGCAGCGGATCCATGCTAAGTAAAATATCAAACAAGGAAGCTAGGTACATGCAAGTAAACCCGCCGGGGTACTGAACAGACTCGCTGGCAGCGGGACTATGCTTGCATGGCACCAAGATAAACCCGTCGGGGTACTGAACAGGCCTGCTGGCAGTGGGTCAATATCGGATAAAAGAGACCGATTAATGCATTACTATGCACATGATTCATATATAAGAAACCTGAGTATGCACATGGACCTTGTCATCTAATTCAAACATTATCTAGTATGTTATTATCCTAGAAATGGGACCCATAATTATGAAAATCTCACAAGCTTTATGGTACACCTTATATATATCTTGGAATGACAAGAAATCGTTTGAGTCATGGATGGCTAGTTTTCCTGTGGCATCTTTCGTATCAAATTATATTATCATTCTTCATATGATTCTTTTAAGCATTGTTCTATTCCTTATGATAAATGTACATCTCTGAATCATCTACATGCTTAGTTATATTTCATTTTCTTGAGAAAAGTATTATAACATTCTTCAGCTATTGATAAAATAATTGAATATCTATTGCTCTTTTTGTTGGCTTGAGGACAAGCCATATCTTTGGTTTGGGGGAAAGGCTTAGGATGAGAACTGTTTTAAACTATTCTTATCTATTTATTTTTGTTAGAGAAAAAAAGTTTATTTATCTCTGAAAGTGATAGATGTTTGCAGGTGAATGCAAAAGCAGAAGGCAAATTGTTTTAATTAAAGACAAACAAAAAGGGGACATGACTTAAAAAGTTCAGAAAGCAAACTTTACAGCATTTTCTGTGCACTAACAGCCTTAAAAATTCTTTGCAAAAATTAGTTCCAGTTGGTTTCAGCAATAAAAGTTTGTATAGACAAAAATCTGTATGAAAGGATGAATGACGGATCGAATGTCGATCCAAATGAAGTGACGAATGCAGCAAATAAGTAACATTTTTGAATAAAAAGCGCTGAAGAAATTTTAGCTTATATATTTCAAATAGCATGCTAGATATTTTTGAAATTTTTGACTAACCAATGATGACAGGGATCAATCAAACTTCAAATCTCGCACTTGGTTTTATTTCCGTATTCATCTCATCTGTTAAATGAACGAATCTTGTGTCATTTTGAATTATTGTATGACCACTATGGCATTACCTGTTGTATCGATTGCCAGCATATGGATTGGATCCTTGCAATCTTCCACATGTAGAATATCCCATTACATGAATTCCGTTCAACCTGTCCAAAGCTTGGCTTTGGACATGGTTGAATTTGCTATATCAAACACGTATCTACCAGATTCACACACTTCAAAACTGGCACTTAACTCAAGATCCTCAAAGTAAAAGTGTGATCTTTCAAAACATGCTTTACCTACGACCATTCAGCCATCCAAACAAACTTCAATTTAACTGATGACTGCATAAACTTCTGCTTCATTCTGTTCACCCTTTATTTTTCTCTCTATGAGCTGCGTTCTCTAAAAATTCCTTGTATCCCCTGCATTTATCTGTTGTTTTCTCCTGTCCTCTATCAGCAATGCCTAATCGTTGAGAGCCAGGTAGCTACCAAGATCTTCTTCATATCCCTGAGTTTAAAAGATGCCATGAGTTATTCTTTCAAGTAGGTTGGAATTCATTTCTCCACCACCTTGATGGTCACGACCATGAAATTTCATTGTTGTTTGCCGAAGGTTTCGATGGAAAAATGGCCAAGGTTGGCCATCTTGTTTTCTCCGTGATAGAAGAGTCAATAGCATTAGCTACGAAGCTCCCTAGAGAAGGTGCCTGATGGCACAAGCATTTTTTTCTTCCACGAGAAGCTCATCAGTTCGCTCTTAAGCCTGATTTTCAACACATTACTAGCACCAAAGGTTTTCATAGAGAATGGATCAAGTCAGAGTACTTGGATCTTTTGACCATTATCATTCACTTAGTCACCTGCGAGGGTAAGTTCATTGTTTTTAAAGCATGTCACGTTAGAATGCTAGCTCATTTTGTCAATAATCAGACCTTAAATTTCCCATTCTACTTTCTAAAGAGTTTGGAAAAGATGTCAAGTCAAGTTAGAAAGAATATCATTAACCCTTCTGGCAGCTTATATCACCATTGTCTCATAAAGCTTTTAATCATTCAACAGCTAGAAGAGAGAGGTTAGACTTGGGACCATTTTGTTTTTGAGATATTAAACCCCCATTTATCTACTGTCAAATATTCCCCTTCTCAAGAACACCTTCATGACCAAGAGGAACCAAACACTAAATGTGTACGATTTGATGAGAGTTCCTTAGATGATATGCACTATGTCCATTCAATACATTCTCCTACTAAACCTAGAGAGACAAATCATGACCAATCCATTGATCAGCCTAACATTCAGACCATCATTCAGCCCTCATTCTCAAATATTTAGTTGGACGATCATACTTTGGAATCCTCTCTCCTCACACTAGCTAATGCATCCGTTCAGATGAGTGAAGCTTGTGCTGCTAGAATCCCTCCTGCATGTAATAAAGACAAAAGCTCTGAGGAACAGACTATTAACATTGAAACACCTCCAAAAGAGAAGAGTCCTCAAATGGATTTGGAGCATGGTATAGAGCAACCTATTTTGAGTCAGCAAAAGTGGGATCAGTTGACCCAAGAGATAGCACAATTAACAGAACAAAGTCAAAGCTATGTGGAGACAATCTCTGAGCTCCTTGAAGAGAATAAGATGTTGCGTACACAGTTGAAAGGCACCGAATGCTCGGTTAATGCCAAAATAACGTCCAATGCTATTCTCAGAGTAAAGTATAATTCCTTAAGGAGTCATTTCAAAAAGCTCCAAGCCAAGCATGCATCTCCATCATTCGAGTCGAAGACCGCTGCTACCGCAACTCGGCCTTCTTCCTAAATTACTTTTCGTTTTGCTCAGTGGGACCTGGCATGACTCCGGTTTGGGGGAATGTTGGTATCCAATATTGTCACCATTTTTTATCATTTAATTTACTCGAAGTGGTGTTATTTCTATCGTTTTTGCTATAGTAAGTTGTTTCTTAGCCATTCAACCCATCAAACAGTCCAGGTATGCACAAATTCATTTACCACGCAAATCTTGTTATATTTCGTATACTATGGTTTATTCATGATTTAAATGATGTTTTGGGGGATAATTAACACTTATGGTTTTGATTGACAGGTTACGATTTGCAAGTTATCCATCATTCAACCCATGCTCTACGTGCTTAGCCTAAAATGCTTTCAGCTCATCCTTCAACCCTCCGTTCAACCCGCAAAATCTGTGGTTGATGCATCTCAGGTCGTTGAGTAAAGAGGCGGACACGTGGGTTCTGTTTTCCATGTGGCATTGATGGTTAATGAACTATTGTTCCAGAAGATTCGACCTTGGGCTCACCAAGCCTGACAGTGCACTCTACGTTCACATCAACGCACCAAGCCCCGATTCGTCTGCACATTCAACCCGGAATCACGCACATCTACTCAGCTCTCACTCACGCCATCGTTCTGGAAGGAGTCGGCCTGTTCACACCTAGTTGACTGACAAAACTCCCACATCCATGCTCAGCATGCTCACGTAACTCCTGTGCCCACGTCGATGCTCCAGCATATGTTTATGCTCACGATTTGAGGGAACAAATGCTCAGCTGTTCGAATTGGAAAGGATTGACACCGAGGAGATGGGTATATTCCCCCTGCACTGTTATGTATCATTTAATCAGCAGTTACAAACATTAAACACCTCTATTATTAGAGAGGTCGACTCTGTCGACCCTCTCAATCATTGTAATTTATAAATAGTCGCCTCTGTGATTGAGACAAGTTAGTCTTTGGTAGTCTTTTGGAGTTATTTTGAGTCTTTGATTTTTTATCTTTAGTTCTCTGAAGTTACAATGGTTTCTAGTCTCAGTCCAAGTGTTTGCAGTCGTAGATAGTTTGACGACAGACTCTGCAATTTTCCTCAAGTTAATAGAAGCAGCAGCTTGTTGATGTTTTACTGGTAGTAATTTAAGTTGAGCTAGTTCACCCTCCGATTGTTGGGAAGGGCCCCTCATCAACTGGAGGTTTTATTTACATTTTATGCATTTCTTTTCTTGCAATTAGTTAGTTTATTTCTTGTATATGTAACTAATTCATTTTCATGTGTAATTATCTTCATCTTTCTGTAATTGATATTATGTTGTCAATACAATCTCCCATCTTCTGAGTAGAATGGTTGACCAAAAGTTCAGTAGTTTGATAATTTGTAGTTTGTTTTTCAATCCCTCTTTCATCATAGATAGACATTTCTTCTAACTTCTTCCATAATTAGCATTTCTTTCATTCTTCTCTTCTCTGTTAGTTTTTCTTCCTGTTTTCTGTAGGTTAACTCTTCTTTCTTATATTCCCAACCTTCTTCCTACTTCTCATAAAATCATTCTTTTCTTTAGGTAATGATTTGCATAGATAACTTCTTAACCTCCAATCATTTCTCTCTTGCTTCCTGTGCACTGTAGGATCATTTGCATAAATCCAACTGGTGATTAAATCATTCAAAAACGCTTATTTTCCTCACTTTCAACCGTTTTCCTCCATTCGGATCGTCATTCGGACCGCCTTTCAAATTGGCGTTCGGATCATCATTTGGACCTGTGTGTTTTTTGCATTATTTTAGGCCTTGTTCCGAATCTAAATTCTTCTACCTCTTAATCATCATTCTCCTTATTCCTCCTTAATAGTTTGAGATGTAATTTAATCTTGTTTTGTGTTATTTAGAGTTTTCAATCCAATTGTCATCATTATTTCCCCCCTTCCTACTTCTTCTTTATCCTCTTCTCATCTTTCTTCTAGACTTCAATTCTTTAATCTGTTCCGTTACATGGTTACTGTTCAGAATGTGTGAACGTTGTTCCTAAGTAGTTTATTTTTCAAGTGGTAGTTGACAATTCCATTTCATCAAGTTGTTTTAGTTGTTAATCTTAAGACTAGTTTCTATTTAATGAATATGTTCATGTTGTAAGATCTGGATTAATAATAAAATATCTTTATCAAGTTTTCTACTTGCTTCCAAATCTAATATAGTTCAGTTTAACATCTTTGTTAAGTCTTTCGATTGCTTCTCCTTACATTAGTTTCATGTTGTTCACATATGGATAGACAGTAGTTCATAATGTTTAAGATTAGTAGTAGTTTGTTGATTTTCAGTTTAAACTTGTTTATAGAAGTTAAGTTAGATTTACTTCCGTTTAGCTTCCTCATTACATTTGAAAGTCATTACGATACATTTACTCCGGTTCCTATTACATTTGATGTACGTAATCAAGAAGAGTGGAATTAGATGGTTTAGTCTAAATTTATGTACATTTACAAGTTCTCCCCATTAAACATCTAATATCCGTAGCTCTGATTATGTCCATAATTATCATCTGGAAGTTGAATTTGGTAATTTCTTACTTTTCTAGAATAGTTTGTGTTCCAGTATTTGTTTCCATCTTTCTTATTAATTAACCATAGAGCTAGAGTAGTATGATCTAGTACTATTCTGATCTATGATTTTAATGTATTCTTAAACTTTTAACTCGGTTTTTCATTTTGAAGATCTTTTGACCTTTTTTCTTACTAAAACATTTTTAGGTCTGACAAACCTGAAACTGTAGAACCTTTTATACCTTGGCATAGATTTTGCTTTTAACTCTAAGTTTAGTGATCCTGGTTGATAATAAATCTTAAGTGTTGTTTTTAATTTGAGATAGCTCACACATCCAACACAACAAAAGGAAAGTTAGCAAGATGGCAAGCATTGTTTTGATGTTATAACTGTATTGTTCATGAGCACATTTCTGGGAAAGCAAAAAGCCTTCCTGACTTTTTAACAAGAGAATATTTGACACAGAAGTATGCTGTTAATTTTTAACAAGCGATCTTGAAGCAAGCGAGCCTGAAACAACCAAGCCTGGTGCAAGTGATCCTGAGGCAAGCGAGCATAGAAGGTCAAAGCGGAATCCAGTGGGCCCATAACCCACAAGTAAACATGGAAATATCTGCTTGGACCGAAGGAAAACATCAGATCTATAAAATTAATGATAATATGAGTTGGATTATATGCAAACATGGAAACCTAGGTGGGAGTTGAGACATACTGAAGTATTAGATGCTAACTTACAGGGATTTGATTCTTTTATTAGACTAGTGCCAAAACTCAGAAGAATGCCTATGGGATCCAGTATTGTACCAGAGATGATTTACAACAACTTCCTGAGAAAAGCATCTGATGCAAGCAATTGGTTAACAAACCTCTACCATGATCTTAAATTAATCTCAACAGAGGTCTCTACACATCACCCCAAGCTACAACTAGACCATCGATACTACTGTATTAACCAGATACATTCTTTGGAAGCATGGCCACATCAAGATGCTAGTCTCCAGTTTCCAAGTACTACACACACTTATGAAAAATATAAAAAATTATGGTGGAAATTCTTAAGAAAAGAAAATACAGATAGACCATATTATACCATGCTAAAGTTTGGACTTCAAATTACACATATCCATGAGGATCCTGCATTCTACGTCCCTAATTGGATGAGATACTGGTGGCAGTCATTCGGCATCAACCTAGCAGCATTATAACCAGCTGTTATTTATAATCTAAAACGGGAAGTTGGAGAATCTTTCAAACAAGTCAAAGATATTTTGCAAACAAAGATTACTAAGGATCAAATCCTTGGGTACTACATTAAATACAAAGAACAATGGCTTGTAAAAACCCGCATAGATGTCCACATGCATCATAATAGATGCGTGGTTCGGAGGTCTATTTATTCAAAGGCATGGCGCACTGAATCCAACGTCTTTCGAGAAATATATGGTCCCCCATACTCCGATGATTTGTAAATATCTCAAAAGTATTTGGCTATGAGTGGGGCCTATCCATTCAGATTGTCATAAAAATTGAAAAAAAAGTGTTTGTAACTATGTCATGATAATATAAAGAAATCCCTACTTTTCTCTGTGTTAATATGATTGAAAATCTATGTTATGCAATAAATACCCTAAGTCAAGATTACAAGTAATTGTCCAAAGGCAGCATTAGCTGGGAGTATGACTAAAAGCTACCATTTTTCAAAACAACTTACATGTTTACGGTTCCGTTTTTGCTTGATTCAATTACTTTCAGTCATCTAAGAAGACCATGCTTGAATAAGATTATACAAGTTCCACAACATTATATAAAATATTATTTTTGAAAATTTGTGAACACTTATTAACCACCTAAAAGATCTTACTTTTGAAAGTCATAAAAACTTTTAGAAGTTTTCCATAATGGATAGTTATTTTTATTTTATATTATTATTGTTGAATATAAATATCTTACTAAATGTGACTGAACTTCAATTACCGAGGTGATGAACCCAAACTGATGGGATGAGAGAGACTTTAAGGCCATGACGACAAAGCTGATAGTTGGATGGTTTGATATGGGACTCAAGACCCAAAGTAGCAATAAAAGAAAGCTCATAATTGCTTGAATTTCTACTCATAAGAAAGATAAAGTGATCGTCTTCCTCATCGCTTGAATTCCTACATGTTGAGAAAGGGAATGAGGATCAAGTAACATTATAAAAGGCGCTACATGTCACCTTTTAAGAGGCGCTATGCCTTGCGGTCGTATCTAAACTTTTTTCCCATAGTGCAGGTAGAACCAAACAGGTATTTGACAGATTTGTCTTCCTCGAGCGAGGGGAGTTTAGGAAGGCTAGAGGAAAGTGAGACATCTAGTAGGTGTAGAAGGGTTGTATCAACTAGATGTCAAAATACCAGAAGAAAATTCCATAAACGCAATGAATTTTTTCAAGGTCGAGGAGGGTCATGTTCCTATGATGATGAGACAATAGACAACGTCGAGGTGCCCTTGAGGTACAGACATTTAGTGAAACAATGGGTACCCAAGGATCTTTCTCAACCGAACACATATTTTTGTGTGAACGAGAGGATATATCGAATTGCACCGTCATCAATACATGGTTTCGGGCTGTTTTGCATGGATGGCATAAAGGTCTCTTATGACACATGTACAGAATTGATGGAGTATGTTGGACCCTGTTACAACTACAAAGATTGGATTACAGTGTAGATATGGATTGTCAGCAAACTATTTACAGTTGAAAGACAAAAATCAAAATAAAGGAGCAATGTTGTACATGGACGGAAGGCCAAAGGCCACAGGGAATATTGCGGGGTTTATAAATAGTACACAACCAGAGTCTACAATTAAGCAACCAAACTGCGAATTTGAGGGGCGCGAAGGAAACCGTGATTTTGTTGTTGCCATTAAATCAATATATGCAGGGGAAGAGTTGCTTATTAATTACAATTTGAACCGAGTAGATACAAACAAGGTTACTATGGGAGTGGTACATATAACATTTTACCCAACCTTTTATTAATGAAATATTTAACATATTAAGGATTTTTTTGTTAGTTTATTTCGTTTAAATTTTCCATATTTACTTCGCAGGCTAGTGATCGTGATAAATCCCTGCTAGCAGATGGTCGAAGGAGTACATCTTCTTCGAGGGAGCAGGTATACATCTTTGTAATAGTACAAATATAATAAGAAAAAATAGTGTTTTTTGCTTTGTTTTTTCATTATTAGTATATTGGTTTCGTTTCTATAATGTTATCTAATTATTTCGTTTACATAATTTTCTTTATGTTTTTGATGCAGTCTGGTTCTGCAAGGGTCACAGTACCCTCGACACAACAGGTATACATCTTTGTAATAGTAAAAATATAATACTAAATAATAGTTTTTAATCGATGTGTTTTTTCATGATTAGTTTTGGATGTGTTTAGGTGACTTTCACTATGTTTTTGATTTAGGTATCTGTAAGGGGTAGCTCCCAGATATTAGCAGATCAGGGCAAGTCACCTATGACCATCAATCCGATGAGTGGATCACGATCCTCTAGGTTGCAGGTATAATCCATTGGAATTGTACCAATATAATACGTAGCATAATGTTTATTTTGTTATGTATTGTTCGTGTGTATATTGGTTTCGTTGTGATAATGTTTTCTACTTCTTTTTTGCAGGGGCCCGATGATCAGGGCAAGTCCACAATTGTGGATCAGATGACACCATCGTCCAGGCACCAAGTAAACCTAGTTGTAATTTTAGGAATCTATCATGATAGATATGTTTTGTTAATATAGTTTTAGGAATCTATCATTATAGATATGTTTTGTTAATATAATTTTAGGAATCTATCATGATAGAACTCAGTATTGTTTTATATATTTTTGTTGCAGCCCAGTGAATCGCTGTTTGAAATAGCATCGCAAGAATATTCAGTAGATCCTGAAGTGGCTGAGATGCTTAAAGATTCTGACATAATTAGTGAAGCCACAAACCCGTTTAAGATGGTAGACAAAATGTTGGAAAAATATAGTGCGGAAATCGTTTCTCTGCTAATCAAGGTTCCACGGACAAGCCAGATTATGGCAAGGATTGAATTGTTGGAATGGAAATTTGAATCCTTACGAGTAAGTTGAGGAATCTTGAATCATAAAATAATTCATTTGTAACTTTATAATTTTCTCTTTTATATGATAGTACTGAACGTATAATATGTGGTTTGTATTTACAGAATTATCAGAGACCACACAATAGTGGTCAAGGCGGTGTTGGCCCCAGCGAAGCTCGTGGAGAGACGTGGCATCATGAGCAAACGACTCCACGTGCATTGACTCCTTCGCCATTGTTGTCGACTGAACAGTCGGCAACACGTTCTGACACACCACGGACCCCAACTGTGAGCACACCAACAGCTAGTGACCGACGCACACCGGATTGTCCAGAAGAAGGGGTCGACACCGAGAATCCTGGTAATATTGATATCGACCTAGCTACATTTCCAGGATCTTCCCGTGTCACTAGCACGGGAACAATGGAGGCATCATTTTTGGTCGATGAAGATCTCGTCCCAATAAAGATCGAGAAGATTCCAGGTAATTAATATACATTGATCAAGTTAGTGTTTATAATTTTATTGTAATATACTGATAAAACTTTTTTTTTCAACTAATTATGATCATGGCATGATCGTTTTGCAAGAAATGATGTTTTCTATAAACAAATGAATGACGCGTCCTTAGAGATCTTCGGGCCCACCATCCGAACAAGGTGGGATAGACAACCGAAATTTTTAAAAGATGAACTCACTAATCGGTTGGTTGGCCTGTTCGGCGACAAGACCTTCAATCAAGCCAATGTCCTGAAAAAGGCTTGACAACATGTGAAGGTTATCCGAGACTAATATAGGACCCACCTGGAAAAAAACCCTAGGTATGAGCACCCTCCAATGATTCCAGCAATGGAGTTGAAAGGTCTAGTGGAGGATGGAAAGGAGAGGGCTCATAGAAGAGAAGGAAAGATACCACCAGGCATAGGGAGGTATGCAATACTTTCCGCAATGTAATTCTAAACCTTATTATTATTGATTTCTATATCGAACTTGGAACATCTAACGTATTTCAACACTTGCATAGGCTGTTAGACACATCAAAGGTGTTAACACCCAAAAAGTGCTCACTAGCTCATTTCCTTTATTCACATGACCCATTTGTCCACTTTTCCACCATCAGAGCCTCTAAAACCATCAAAAGGTCACCAAAAGACATTAATACACCCCTTTTTTCCACTCTAAATGAATATTTTTCCTTAAAAAAGCATAAAAAACCCTCAAAAAGGGTCCATAATTCCCAAAAATATTAAAAAGGGAATAAAAATATTAAAAATATTCAAAAAAGGAAAAAGGAGGGAAAAGGTACCTAAACCATGTTGGTCAATACCATTGGTTTTCCCAAAACCACAAATGGTATTCCCCACCACCAAAAACTATAAAAAGGTGGTAGGGGCTCCTCACTTTCCATCCATCCATTATCCTATCCTCATGCTGCCAAAATCACCCTTGAGTTTTTGGCCATTGTAAGCAACCTTGGAGAAGAGATCATTGGAGATTGGAGTTGCTCATCCTTGGAGCCATTCAACTATCTTCACCTTTTGGAGGTATTATTATTGCAAACACTAGCTTGCCCCCATTCTTTCAATACAAATTTATTCTTTCATATTTTCTTGTTCTTGTTTTTAAAATATTTCCATTATTTGCTTAATCTTTCTTGCATAGATCCATAATGAATATAGCTTAGATTAGTTTGTTGTTTATTTCTATTGAAACTGCTGCTACTAGTTAGCAGGTGCCCATAACACTAAGCTTGGTTGCAAAACCAAGCCAACAGTTTTTGGCGACTCCGTTGGCTTTGAACAATAGATCTCAAATTTTGCTTTAAATCTTAGTTTTTAGCCTTTAAAACCATAGATCTGCCATCCTAGACAGCAGATCCATTGCTGCTCTAGATCTTGGCCCCATCTATTGCCATTAACAGCCCGAAATTGTCAATTTTTGGGTTCATTTTTCGGCTTTCGTGCACGGCTTTCGCCTCGCGGTTTTTAGCCCAACAGTCGCGCGGCTCATCGCGACCTTTCGGCTTTTTTCCGCGCGGCTCACCGCGGCCAATTTGCGCACTGCACATCGCGGCTTCACGGTCATTTACCGCACTGCACATCGCGACTGTGTGACCAAACATCGCGGCTTCGCGGCCGAAACCCGCACTTCCCATCGCGACTGTGCGCCAGAAAACCATGCGGTCCATCGTGGCTGTTCTGTCAAAACCCGCGATGCCAATTTTTTCCATTCGGCCAAACCGTTTAAAAAATTAATTTTCTGCTGTATTTGCTGCCCACTTAGCTTTTTTACAGTATTAAATTTCTGCATTATTTCAGCAATATTTTTACTATTTCAAATGCTCTTTTAAACAAAGTCTTTTTACCAATATTTTTCAGAAATCGAAGAAGGCTTTATTTGCATTTTATCTAGATAAAAGTATTACTGTTTACTTCCTTCATATTTTGCCCATAGCAATTTTGTTCAGAAAAAAGAAATCCATTTATTTCTTGAAGTAATTAAAGTATTTTCTTTCCTAGTTCAATGATCCCTTGTTTTTTGAATCGTTTTTTGAAAAGCATTTACATTTTTTCAATTTCAGTTTGAAATACCACACGTGCACCCACTCAAACACATAATTGAACTAAGCCTTACAAGTTACCCTAATTCCAACCAACTTTTAACCCCACTTGGGGAACATTTAAAAGAACTTTGTAGCTAGGTAGAGTTGAGGGGATAGGTGTTCCAATAACACCCCTCAATTATTACATCTGAGACATAGTTGTTGTCCTTTAGGGAACCTAAAATCTCCTAGTATTTTTTGGCACGGTCACAACCAGCTTATCAGAAGGCCTCTCCCCTAGGAGGGTTGAAGTCGCGAGGATGGTTCCGGAAGTCTGAGTGGAATACCGAAATCCATTCAGTAACCGAAGGCTACCATTCGCAGTCCTCGGGATATCCCTGTATTGGGATATTGCGGTTAAAGGACCAAACGGCAGATTTACCTTTTCTAAACATGTCATGAACGGAGTATCCTAGTTGCCATTCTTTAGGATTGACTACCCGATGTCCCTCCCGGTAGGGGGATATCTAGCCGTTGACTCAACACTCAATATTGTCTGACTTGGATTTCATCACCTTGCAGAGAATATAGTTTGTTGACTCACAATACTTTTAGTTAGGTGTTTGCATGATACAATCTACCTTTGGTCTAGTAGCACCTCTTTTTTCTAGAAGCTGTTTGTATGTTGGTATTCTGACCACTTTTATTATATCCCTCCATTTATTATAGCACAGCTGCTATAATAAGTGCCTTTTGAGGTTGATTTTTTGGCCTGAGAGCCTTTGTTTTCACTCCCCTTTTTGCACTCTTGGTTGCATTAGGGTTTTGAGTTTTTTACATATCACCACCTGATACTGAAACATTTTTTAAATAGAACATATTTCTCACCATTGAGAATTTTAGACGATCTCGTCATCTTCAAGGTGAACCCCCACAGTTCAGTCTGCTTGGCTCTCCACGTCACCGACGTAGAGCCTTATCCCTTGAATCGACACATCATCAGACAAACATAGCGTCATCCGATTCTGACACGCCTCACTTCACATCAGATTCTGAGGCTGAATCCGAAAACCCCACTATATTACCACCAACCACCATTATGGCTGGAACACAATACGACCCACTTTTCACCAGCACTATAGGAGATGCATCCACTAACCCTTCTACTGCTGTGCCATCCATGGAAACAACCACCCCTCTAGGCATGCCTAATATAGGGGGCCCTACACCTTTAGGAATGCCCAACACAGGGCATCCACCTGTTATAGGTATGCCCAACATAGGAATCACACCACATGTGATTACTACAACCCAGATCCCAGGAGTTTCTGGTACTATTCCTAACCCCAGTGTAACCCACGTTGCACTTGGAAATGCCATCCCACATCAATCCACAACAGTTGGAGGTCATATACCTTCAACACCTAGCATACCTTTAGGGACGACTGGACCACTACACAATGCCAACATTACTGGTTATGTCCCAGTTCCTATAACCCACCCATCTGCTAATTTTCCTTACATGGCAAGTCTGAACTTACCAGACTTAGCCAGGCTAACCAATGACCCAATCAGGCACAACCCCACATGGCCTCCCATGCCCTCCAAACTCCCCTCTGACATCCCTAAGTTTGAGGGCAAGGCAGGTGAGGACCCCCAGAACCATATTATGTCCTTCCATTTATGGCGTTCCTCCAACTCCATAGTGGACGACTCTGTCCGCCTCCGTCTATTACAGCGCACCTTCACTGGCTTTGTAGCTAAGTGGTACATCGAGCAGCCCCATGGGACCCATGCCACCTTTACCTCCCTTGCCTCGACCTTCCTGCAGTTCTTTCAGTTACCCGTCCACTATGATGCGGGAGTCGAGATCCTACTGTCTTGCAGACAGAACACGGCCACCCACATCACTGACCACATTCATGACTGGTGTCGACGCCGAAGCCTCTGCAAAATCAAGTTAGATGACCGTATCTTCTTAGATTGGTTCCTAAAATCCCTCCTCCCTCTCATTGCCAAGGATGTGGCATCCGAACGACCCCAGTCTGAAGAAGAGGCCATCCTCAAAGCCCAACAATTTGACCTCATTTACGCCCAATCGGGTTATCTATACAAAATCATACCAGACGCCCCACGAGGAGACTCTTCACGCGGTGACGCGCCGGGGGCATCACATGCCGCTGATGGCATTATTGGCCAAATCACACCGCAAGCTAAACCTTTCAGCATGGTGAGCACCATACACGCCCCAGACCTCTCTAGGGCTACATCTAGTTCCGGAGCGACAACTTCTTACGCTCCAACAAACCAAACTCACCACACTCATGGACCCTCTTGTCCACAACACTGCTATGGGCAAGCACCATCGGCATATGTACCTCCTACATACTATAACCAACCGCCCACCCAGAACCCCATTCAGTTCCCACCACAACCGATGCATTACCCACAGCAAGCTGCAACAGCTAATCCAACACCTCCAATAGCTCAGGGTTACCAACAACCCCAACAGGCAACTGGACCACCTCCAGCCCCACCAGCATATTATCCCCCGCAACCTGCTTCCGCACCTGCAGCTCCCCAGAATCCCCCCAATGCTCAAGGGCACGTGTATGCACAACAAAATCAGCCCCAATACCAAAATAACCAACGCAACCAGGGTGGGCAACAAAACCATGGAAGAGGACGTAACCGCGGCAACAACCAACACCATAACCAAGGTCCACAACCTCCTCATCCTCCACAAAATAATAACGCGGAGCCTGCTCATCAGAACCCTGATCGGCCGCCCAAGCAAGCCAAAAATACTAATTTACGAACAAACCATCCTTGTTCTATTTGCGGGGTCTATGGCCACTATACCCACGCTTGCCCACATTTGGAGCGAGCTGGGCAACTCTGGACTGATGACGCCCATCATCAAGGGCAGGCAGCTCCTCAAGCGCCACCCAACCCTCCACCACCTCAACATCAACCTTTGGTGCTACAAAACCCCTTTCCAACCCAAGGAGTAGTGAACACTCAGCCGTTAGCTCCCCCACAGGGAAACGCACCACCACAACAGATCACTTATGCCGCTCCTGATCAACCAATGTTCGATTCAGGTACTCACCACTTGTTGATGATGTCAACCGCCGATGTCAACATCCAAACCCGTCGGAACCAATATGGCTCTACCTCCGAATCCCCCCCCCCCCCGTCGATAAGGATACTAACGCTCATCCCACTGATCAGACGTTACGTATACCTCCGATTCCACTCGATGGAGCCTCCAAAGCACCTCGCTTCCCACTTCGTCATATCAACAACAACCCCAATGCGCGGGCTGCGTCAAATTACAACATTGTAGATGACTTAGCTCAGTCTCCCGCAACCATGTCTGCGTTAGAAGTCTTGAAAAAATATCCTTCACAGCGCAAGACTTTACTTTCCGCCATTGGGGTGATTGACCCAAATGATTCGAAATTGATGGCCTTTGATTTGGACCAGTCCAAACCACGTCTGCCTTCCACCATAGCAGTCCAAGTTTCTGTTTCCATTCGGAATCTTGTCATCTATCGATGTATCATCGATGAAGGTGCCTCTACATGCGTTATGTCCACATTCGTTTGGCAGAAGTTGGGATCCCCTACTCTCCATCAATCCACCACTGCATTGCGAGCCTACGACGGCCGGTCAGCTCAACCCCAAGGTCTACTATCCAATGTCCCCGTCCAGTTGGGTGGTAAAACTGTGCTCATCGACATAGAGGTTATCAATGCCCAACTCGATTATAACCTCTTACTTGGCCGCAACTACATGTACGCCATGAAAGCGGTCGCCTCATCTGTTTTTCGTACCATGATGTTCCCCCATGACGGACGCATGGTCAAGATCGATCGACTCACCTACTATGATCCCAATGCCCCCGCTGTACCTGAAAATGTTCTCCCCATGGTTGAACAACCCGTTTCTAGTGCAACAACCTCGTTTGTTTCCTCTGTAGGACCCGGACTTTACTCAGATACACCAATGACCTCAACCTTCCAAGCTATTCCACCCCCATCACCCACCCCCGCAGTATCTGACCTATGTACCCTTTCCCACAATACACAAACACCCACAGTGCCTACACATATTGGCACAACGCCAATTCACACTATCCCGTTCTTTTTCCCATTCGCCGGAGTTGTCAGTTCACCAGTAATGGCTACACTCAACCTTCCTGTCTTAACATTAGGGATACCCGTATGGTACTTACCGGCTCCAAATCCCCCGCCGACTCCAACTGTCATCCTACAACCGGTGCAACCCATTGTCACCACTAGTCAACCACCTCCCGGTGTCACAATCCCTTCGTCCTCAACGAATCCCCCTCCTCTCATCAAGCCCACTGGGGGCAGAGGCCCACAACCATACACTGCGGTACCCCCTCCCAAGGCAGTTAAACCCCCACCCGTGTTTCGTGGTCCTCCTAAATGCTCGTTGTGCGATGAGTTAGGCCATCCAACTCATCAATGTCCACAATTGCCGGCCCTCCAAGAGCATATGAATATGTTGGACGATGACACCAGCATCCTAGTAGTTAGACTAGAGCCACCTCCTCAACCTCGCGACAAATCACTGCGTACCAACCACCCTTGTGCCATATTCTGTGTATACGGCCACTACTCACACCATTGTCCTGATCTCCCTGATTACAGAACAGCATTGTACGAGTTAAATAACGTCGACTTAGAGATATCTCCTCCCCTCATCGAGGAGATCTACCCTCCGCAATCATCCTCGTCGGAAGAAGTCAATACAATCTATATGATTTCAACAACTTTCAAACCAGAACCCCTTGATTTATGGTCTGACTACTTCAATACTGATGAGCAAATTTTGGAAACACTCACTGCACCCGACTACCCTTGGGATGATATGCATCATCGCTCGTACTTCCTCTCGGAGGCGTCTACATCCACCGCATCCAACCAGCTATCGGTCGAATCGAAAGATTTTATACCCACTAAGGTCGATTGGTTAAAAGACCCCATCCCAGCACCGGATGCCTTCGAGGAAGGGAACATGTCGAACATTTCCCCCATTATACAAATCGATATTTCCACCACACCTGGGAAACCTGAGCTCATCTCGCTGGGCGCATCTTGCACTCAAGCAGAAACTCAGGCGTATAAAAAGCTTTTTCAAGAATTCCGTGATGTTTTTTCCTGGTCTTGACCCCGCCATTATAGAGCACCATATTGACACATGGCCTGAGGTACCCCCCGTTCGTCAGAAACAGCGACCCATTCATCCTTCCAAACTCCCCGCTGTTAAAGCCGAGGTTGAAAAACTTCGCAAAGCAGGATTCATTTATCCTATTGCTTATACCACCTAGGTTTCAAATCCCGTTCCCGTCAACAAAAAGCAAGGCACCCTTAGAGTATGCACCAACTTCTGAGATTTAAACCGCGCTTGTCCCAAAGACAATTTCCCCACGCCATTCATTGACCAACTCATTGATGCGTGTGCAGGACATGAAGTCCTATCGTTCATGGACGGTTTTTCCCGATACAACCAGATTCAGATCCGTAAGGAGGATCAGTACAAGACTGCCTACACTACCCCATGGGGAACCTTTTCCTATCGCGTCATGCCATTCGGCCTTAAAAATGATGGTGCCACTTTCCAGCGAGCCATGACCTATTGCTTTCACGACTTGGTCCATATCCTGCTAGTCTATCTTGATGACCTTACAGCTCGTTCCCGAAAACGATCAGACCACCTTAATGACCTCCGGCAAGTTTTCCTGCGTTGTCGCAAATATAAAATCTGCTTGAACCCACACAAGTGTGTCTTTTGCGTTCCGGCAGGCCGGTTGTTGGGTTTCATTGTTTCCCAGAACGAAATTACTGTTGATCCCCTGAAAGTAAAAGCCATCCTAGAACTTCCCTCTCCTCACACGCTTCGGCAGCTCCAGAGTCTACAAAGGCGGTCCAATTTCCTTCGGCGCTTCGTTCCTGATTATGCCACCAAAGTTCACGGATTCTTACGCTTACTTCGTACCCACATACCCTTTGTTTGGGATGAGCAAGCAGACATGGCATTCGAAGCCCTCAAGAAAGCCCTCACACAAGCCCCCTTGATATCCCCTCCGGATTTCTCCCAAGACTTCACCCTTTACGTCTCGGCATCTGAACATGCCGTGTCCGGATTTTTGGTCCAAGAAGATGCCTCTCACCAAGAGCATGTAATTTATTACGTCAGCCAAACCTTGTCTGGCCCACCCCTACGTTACCCATACGAGGAAAGATTAGCCCTAGCTGTAGTCTTTTCTGTCCAAAAATTGCGACACTACAATCTACTCAGTCATACCACGGTTGTCGCCGACTCCAACCCTATGGTCTATCTCCTAACCCGGTGGCTCCTACAAGGTCGTGTTGCTAAATGGGTCATTATCCTCCAGGAATATGACCTCACTTTCAGAACTCCTAAAAGCACCAAAGCCCTCGCGCTTGCTCACCTCATCACTGACCTCCCATCCTCTTCGTCATCACCCGCTATCCAAGCGGATCTGATTGACGATCAAATCTTCATCATTTCGTCCGACGACCCATGGTACGGGGACATTTTGATTTACCTCCGCACGCAAAAATTTAGACCACACATCGATCATAACGGACGCCGTCGCATACGACACCATGCCCCCCAATACCTCTTGTTAGGGGATGTTCTTTATCGACGCGGCGTTGATACCATCCTACGCCGCTGCCTATCCCATAGTGAGGCAGAACAAGTCCTCAATGATTGTCATAGCGGTGCTTGCGGAGGCCATTTCTCTGGCATGGCCACTGCCCAAAAGATCATTCGCGCAGGTTACTTTTGGCCGTCATTGTTTACTGATTGCATCACCGTAGTTAAACATTGCCAAAACTGCCAGCTTTTTGCCCCCAAAGCAAGAACCCCACCCGCCCCCCTTCATCCAGTCATCACTGTCGGACCATTCTGCAAATGGGCCATCGACTTCCTTGATTGCAACCCCACATCAGCCGGCGGTCACAAACACATTGTTGTGGCCGTAGATTATTTCACCAAGTGGTCGGAAGCCATGCCAACTTACAATTGCAAGGCCGACACTGCAGCACGGTTTTTCTTCAACCATGTTATCACTCGTTTCGGAGTGCCGAAGCAACTAGTCTCTGACCACGGCTCTCACTTCGAAGATGTCGTCTGGAAAGAATTATCAACCATGTTGAAATTTGAACACCATTTCTCTTCCGCCTACTATCCCCAAGGAAACGGCCAAGTCGAAGCGATCAATAAAATTTTGAAGACCATCCTCCAATGCACTGTAGACAAACACAAATCAAATTGGCACCACATGCTCTTCCCGGACTATGGGCCTACCGCACGTCCACCAAAACCACCACCGGTTTTACCCCTTTCCATTTAGTTCACGGTGTCGAATCCGTCCTCCCTATCGAATGCCAGATTCCAACCTTACATATCGTCATTGAACTCCTACCAGACACTTCCCCGATTGAGCAACGTTTACTACTCCTAGAGCAGGCCGATGAAGATCGGCGCACAGCTCTTCAAAACATGGAAGCAGCCAAGCAACGATCAAAACTAAGTTATGACAAACACGTCCACCAAAGAACCTTTTCTGAGGGAGACCTTGTCCTCGCTTACGATCAAGCTCATGACAAAACCGGGAAGGGAAAGTTTGTATCTATGTGGCAAGGCCCCTACATCATACACACTTGCCTCAGGCAAGGGGCATACATTTTGACCGATTCAGAAGGCAATCCCCTACGCAACCCACGCAACGGGTTGTACCTTAAGCGATTTTACCCATAGAAAACCTGATGGACACCACCGTCCACTATTGTACAGTCTTACTTTCTTTTTTTTCGCAAAAAATTCAAAAAACCTAAATATTTGTTTTTTTTCTTTGCATGACCACAGATGGATCATCTTCCACTCTGCTACGTCGGTTTCGCTGATGGGGCAAGCCGTTGGTCTCCCAATGTCACCTCCGCAGCTTGGGTAATATACTCCCCTTCACATGAGTTAATTCTCATCGACGGAGTATGTTTAGGTACCGCCACCAACAACCAAGCTGAATATGATGCCGTGACCGGTCTCCTGGCCGCAGCTCTCCAAATGAGCATCCGTCACCTTAACGTTTTCTTGGACTCACAGCTCCTGGTTTCCCAGCTCAACAATGATTACCAGGTATGCGACCCCTATCTTTTTCGAAAATTCTTGCACACCAAACTAATGATGCGACAGTTTGAATCCATATCATTTACACATGTCCCAAGAAACCTTAATAGTGTAGCAGACCATATGGCCAACAACGTCCTTGACTGGCACACCAATCAAATCATTTCATAAACATATTGCATCCATGTGCATAACATGTGCCTCCATGGGCATATACAAAAAACAAAATACTGCATCCACGTGCATAACATGTGCCTCCACGGGCATATACAAAAATAATATATACAATATCCATATACATAACATGTGCCTCCATGGGCGTATACAAAGAGACAAAATGTGCATCCACGTGCATACACAATGATATATCCAAACATATATACACATATATATATAAAAATCATGATAGTCAACATGTCATAGGTGCCCTCAGCACCCAATATACAAAAAATACATCAGTCGTACAAAAAAGTGCTTCCCCATATGCTCATCAGCATTTGGGGGCAGATACAATATCATCTAGTCATCAGGATCCCTGGGCTCCTCTGGCTCCTCCTCCGCTGGCCCCGCCGAATCACGGCGAGCCCGAACTCTCCGCTCTGCTGGCCCTGCTGGATCATCCCGTAGACGAATCCTCCTCTCCGTCGGCCTTGCTGGATCATCCCGACCACCATCCCTGTGCTCTGCCGCCAGCAACGTTGTCCTCAGCAAGATCGACCGCCACTCACGCGACGCGTCGAAGCAACGCTCCACGATGTCCCGGTCCAGGTCTCTCCAGCCATCCTCTGGGAACCTAGCTAGAATCATGTCAAGCGTCTGTCTGACACCCTCTATGGCATCATCTCGAGGGCCAACCCCTCGACCACGAGCCGCAAATCCTCCACCACGTGGAGGCGGTACTGCTGCAGGAGGTTGAGCAACCACCATCGCCCGCCCCCGACGAGCCACGTAGTCAGCCGGTGGTACAGGACCAACATCTGCACAATGCAAGTAAACCATCATATACATATCTAACTATAATCATAAACAAATCACATGATATAGTATAAAACAAACCACAAAACATACCGTCTAAACCCCAGGCTTGTCCCTAGGCTCGAGGCATCTCTGGGTCGCCTCGATAGTCCATGCCAGCATATGGGTAATCCTCAATCACCAGGGGCATCTGTTCCCACTGCTCATATACCTCCTCCGTAAAAAACCCGCGGACACCACCACCGCCACGAGGCATCATATGCCCCCAACGCACCATGCGCGGCTTGCTCACTAGACCATCACGAATGGGCACCCGTGGTCGCAAGGTCGGCACCCGCTCGAAGAAAAAACAACATAGAAAGGAGGCATAACAGAACTCTCCTCCCTCTCGACTGACCTTGTCCAGATCTCTCCGGACACCAGCCAAAAACATCTGGCCCCATGCATAATAGGTCCCCCGAAGCACTGAGTCCACCATCATCGTTTGTCCCCCTGACAAACGATGGGGCACCGCAGCACCCAACACCCGCAGAACACAAGCCCCAACAGCCCGCATATCCCACTCCCGTAGTGATTGCAGACTCAAAGCGTTGTTCTGCAAAACGGCCCCATCCACACAAAAGGTCTGTAGCAAATCCTCCATATCAACACCTGGCGGGATCCTCGGCAGAAGATCTCCCACCTCCCCTAAACGAGGCAACCCAGTGAGAAAATATACGTCTGTGAGGGTGATCTCCAACCTCTGTCCCCCAATAATAAAAGTACCCTCTGCACGCACCCACCAACTCACCAACTTGTTCAGGAGTCATCTCACTGAACGCATCGGTGGGATCTGAGCGAACTTCAGGAGTCCACTCACCGCCAGAGTCTATCGGACCCCCGGATCAATCTGAATCCTCTGCATCAGATCATCATCTATCTCCCGCTCTCGCCACGAAGTCAATGGTCTCCTCAACATCCTACCAAAAAACAGAAGAAATTTTTAGCCCCAGCAAAAACAATTTGCAAAAAATACCATCGCGGCTTTTCCATCAAAAGCCGCGATGATCATCGCGGCCTCCATTCTAGAACCCGCGATGAACATCGCGGGTATTGACCAGACAGTCGCGATGAACATCACAACTGTCTCCCATGAACTCACGATGAACATCGCGGGTTCCAACCTCACAGTCGCGATGAACATCGCGACTGTCAGCCTAAAACCCACGAGGTTCATCGCGGCAAGAGACCTGAAACCCGCGATATTCCACGTTGGAAGGTCAACATGGAATTTCACGGCCTTCAGGGGCCCGCTGCCAACCAAAAAAGACATAATTGAAAAGGCTAAGGCAAATAAAGTTACCTGAAACTCGCAAAATCGAAAACCAACAGTGAAATCTCCCAGAAATCAAGAAATAGCTCTGACTGCTCTGCCAAACTTGCACGTAACAATGACACGTCATATGGGCCCCACGCCCTATATATAGAAATTCTACCATTTTTCAAACAACCATTGCGGTATCATACGAAGTCCATTTTTCAAACCGTTGGTACCGTTGGAATCAGCACAGCGAGAACTTCATGCTAGTTCTTTCCTTTTCCTGTTTTCACGGGGTCCATTTTTTGACCATTTTTTGGGCCCCCCCGTCGCCTCGGTTTGCATGCCACATCGGCCGTTCTCCGTTTTTGACGTGTCATATATCGCCGGATTCAGTTTTCCGCGCTCGTGATGATGCTTGAGATCATTTCTCGCTCTCACGCCCCGATTTTTCGGGCATTTTTCCATGCCCCCCACGTCGCCTCGATTTGCGTGCCACATCAGCCGTTCTCCATTTTTGACGTGTCATATATCACCGGATTCAGTTTTCCACACTCGTGATGATGCTTGATATCATTTCTCGCACTCACGCCCTGATTTTTTGGTCATTTTTTCATACACCCCCTCGTCACCTCGGTTTGCGTGCCACATCGGCGGTCGTCTGTTTTTGAAGTGTCATATATCACCGGATCCAGTTTTCCGCACTCATGATGATGCTTGAGACCTTTTCTCGCTCTAATCAAATCCCTTTTTGTTCGGTATAGTTTTACCCCTTTTTCGGGCCGAGCAATCCCTTTTACGAAAAAGGCACTTAGGGAGTTTCTGTTAAGCTCTTTTCTGACTCCTAAAACAATGAAAAGATCGTCGAGCAACCTTGCTTCCTTTCATGCTCACTAAACGTATCTGAAAGGGCGTCTATGTGGTATAAGTTTACCCATTTTCCGGACCTTGTAGACTAATTACAAAAAAGGAATACTCTAGTCACATCGGCTAGAAGAGTTCTCCATTTGCATCATTTTATGTTTTTTCGGGCCTTGGAGACTAACTTACGAAAAAGAACACCAATAGAGTCCACTTACCGCTTTCAGACTCTCTAAACATGAAAGCAACCATGAGCACGAACAGTCCTGGGCTCACAAAATCCACAAGACAGTACCATTTCAGAGCACACTTTTATCCCTTCATGGAGCTCATTAAAACTATGAAAAAGGAATCAACGGTGCTTCTCGGCACCACGATAGATCATATCTACTCACATGGCAACTTCCCCATTCTTGGTCGCCTTTGTTCAGAGCATTCTGCAATATGTCACCCAGAGAATCCCTTGACAGCACCCATCAGTTCGACCCCCGCCCCCCCAGAGTCAATACATACCGTTCAGTCCCTAAAAGCAATGGTCCCATCACCTACAAGTCAGTCCCCTATGCTTCCAGGTCAACCATGTCATCATGCTCTGAACAAAGAAAGTTTGACTCTACTCACTTTATGACCCAGTTACTTCCCATCCCCACAGATATGTCAACTACCATCAGTACTTTCACACTTCGGTTCACCACCTCGTGCTCCTATTAAGGAAACATCATCGCCTTATTAGCTGCAGGTCTCCCTCTATCGACGACAGCCCCTCTATTCCAGAGGATAGACCCAAAGGTCCCTACATCTTGGACTCATCACCATTTAGGGTGAGTGCCTACGGACCACTTTGAGAAGAGCCATCAGTGCTTCCCCGAGTGGTTGTTTCTCACATGCTCGACTTCAACACCTTCATCGCATCATTGAGAATCGCGTAGGGTTTATATCCCTTCAGTTATTGGTTGAAGACCCCGGATTTCCCCTGACTCTAGCACATTTGAGAGTACACATATGGAAACAACTAGTTACAATATATCCGGGTTGCGCATGGCGATAGTATTTGGAAGCCATTCCATTATATGCTTCCTCGAGTACCCAGTTCAGTTTCAGTTCAGTGTACCATTGATCCAGCAGCTCATCAGTTCCTCTGGTTCCACACTCAGCAGCACTGTTGTTATTTCAGTACATCAGTTCTTCCGCTCAGACATGGTCAGCCCAGCAGTACATCCCAGATTTGTGTCCCCTCTGGACCCTTATGATGTCACAGTGGTTCTTTATGTATCTTACAGGTCCCCCTTTCCGGGCCTTACAGTTATTTTTTATGTATCTGGATACGAGCATGGGAATGCCCGCCTCGTCCATATATTGAGATTCTTCCTCATCCATTATTTGAGGCCATGTATCTTTCAGGTCCCCATATTTTGGACCCCATTGTTATTATGGTTCTATATCTTGATACGAGCATGGGAATGCCTGCCTCGTCCATTATCAGAGATTATACCTCATTCATATTGAGGCCATGTAATATTTTTTGTTTTTGCAGCTTCCAAGGGCCGTGGCTCCAGTCTCCAACCGGTCTCTTCTCTTGCCCAAACCCCAGAAAAAGACAAAATAACTATGATGTCTATCGGCCATACAATGAGCTCCTGCCCTCACACATCAGGGGGCAATCTGTTAACACCCAAAAAGTGCTCACTAGCTCATTTCCTTTATTCACATGACCCATTTGTCCACTTTTCCACCATCAGAGCCTCTAAAACCATCAAAAGGTCACCAAAAGACCTTAATACACCCCTTTTTCCACTCCAAATGAATATTTTTCCTTAAAAAAACATAAAAAACCCTCAAAAAGGGTCCATAATTCCCCAAAATATTAAAAATGGAATAAAAATATTCAAAATATTCAAAAAAGGAAAAAGGAGGGAAAAGGTACCTAAACCATGTTGGTCACTACCATTTGTTTCCCCAAAACCACAAATGGTATTCCCCACCACCAAAAACTATAAAAAGGTGGTAGGGGCTCCTCACTTTCCATCCATCCAGTATCCTATCCTCATGCTGCCAAAATCACCCTTGAGTTTTTGGCCATTGTAAGCAACCTTGGAGAAGAGATCATTGGAGATTGGAGTTGCTCATCCTTGGAGCCATTCAACTATCTTCACCTTTTGGAGGTATTATTATTGCAAGCACTAGCTTGCCCCCATTCTTTCAATACAAATTTATTCTTTCATATTTTCTTGTTCTTGTTTTTAAAATATTTCCATTATTTGCTTAATCTTTCTTGCATAGATCCATAATGAATATAGCTTAGATTAGTTTGTTGTTTATTTCTATTGAAACTGCTGCTACTAGTTAGCAGGTGCCCATAGCACTAAGCTTGGTTGCAAAACCAAGCGAACAAAAGGCCACAAAGGCAAGACTGGAAAAAATAGGTCAGCACAAGCTTGGGCATGGTGGATATTCGAATTTGGCGGCACGAATTGTAAGTTTCGAAAAACCAATAATGCATACAAATAATAAATTGCAAATTATTTTTCGTTTTATTGCACCGCAAAATGTTAATTAACGACATTATACAAATATGCAAGCCGAACGATTCAATGAAGTGGCTACTAAGGAAGACATGAAGCTTGGCTTCAAGCAAGGCTTTGGAGCTATTGTTGAACACCGAAAAAGCTTCTCTGGGCAAACACAGTATTCTGGTACCAATCCATCCGATGCACAGGTAAATATTATCTATATACTTTAATGAATATTTATTGCTTGTGCAATCTATTCGTTATAAATACTTGACAAAAAATATTGACTCTGTTTTGAGCAGGAAAGCAATGATCCCCCTAATGTCGAGGAAGGACAACAACAAATCGAAGATCATGCTTCGAATCCTGGTAATGAATTTTTTCATATGCTACAATTTTATGTATAGCATTGCAAATGGTGAACATTAATTGTAGTTCACCATATTTCAACTGCAGAGCATGTAGAGGGTGAAACTGTACAGGTTGAGCCTGGAAAAGAACATGAACAACATGATGTGGCCACACCAGGTAAAAAACAACTTTGTAATGTTTTTTTTTAAATGAAATACTTGTCATTACAATAGAAAAAAACAACGATGTAACATTTTCACATTGTTGCAGCAAATCCGAACCCCTTGCCGCAAAATCCACATCTAGATCAACACTCTAGGATGCAGACATCACCACAAGCGCCGGATGAAGAACCAAGAACTGGAAGAGAAAGTCCAGATGTAAATGCTCCTCTTAGAGATTATTTACCACCAAAGAGAAGAAAAACTAAAAAGAGTGACCAAAAAAATGTCATCTAATTAATTTTTATAATAATATATCGTCCATGATTTTTGGCCTAATGAATGAATGAATGGTTTAATGAATGGTTTAATGGTTTAATGATTCGGTGTAGTAAACTGTTACCTTTATTGAATGTCAGTTTTTATTGAATGAATGTGTTGACAGAATGAATGAATGGTTTATTGAATGTTATATTTTATTGTATGAATGTGTTGATTGAATGAAACAATGGTTTAATGAATGTTAGCCTTTATTGAATGAATGGTAGATGAAAGTTCATGATGAAATATGGATAAATTTGCACGTATTTGTTTTTCTCAAGTACTTACATTGGGTATGGGGAATTGAGAGTGATGTGAGGGAGGGGGGAGGGGACATAAGAGCTTCCACCTTCACGTGGTTGGCCCTGTTCAGTAGAGAATATTAAATTATTCTCGAAACAGAGAGGAGCTCAATGAACGGCTACGATGCTGGCTTTCTACAACCCACTCGCGTGTCATCTAAATTTTAACAATTTCTTGGAGCTTGTTGTAATGTTTGGTTGCTCCTCATAACCAATTTCGGGTTTTCAGATGATGAAAGATCACTTGAGTAACTATTTGTGGAGTACAGTGAGATCTTGTTTGTAATGGGTTTGTTGATTCGACATGAAACTCTTAATGAAGATGAAGTGGCTAGTACTGGAATAATATCAGTGCTAACTGATGTCCTTCGAGATAAGCAGGAAAAAGTGAGAATGTTTTTCATGACAACACTAAGTGCTTTTAACTGCCATGTATACCATGTCCTATTAATTGTACACTTGCATGATCCACATTATTCTATTTCTTATCTTATTTCGAACCACTGCAAGGATTCGAAATCAGAATTTGTGCAAGTCACCTATGTCCATGATTGTTTGCATTACCTCATCCAAATTTCCATTATCATTTTGTGATTGACGTAACAAATATCTCAAGATTTGGCTTCACAACATGAAGAATAGAATGGATAGAAACTTAAATAATACACTCAATGATTCAAGGTTATATTAAATAGCCAAGGTAGCAATATTTCATTTGATCCTAGAGAAGAATCATCTTTGCATGAGGACATGAAAAACTTTAGGCTTGGGGGAGTGTTGGGTCTGAGTTTTGAAATATTTTCATCCATTCTATTGGTTTTTTTATCACTCCTATGTTTTTGTATATTTCCATCCACATACCCTTTGAAACCCTAGATGGGAATTATGAGACTTAACTGCTTATTTATATTTATTCCTCTGTTTTAATAAGTTTTAAGGGTTTTTAATGATCAATTTAGCAGATAGTGAATGTTGAGGCTTCATGATTGTTTCCAGTACCAAACATCCCATCACGATGTTTGGGCCATTCACTTCACGTGAATGTCTACCACTCATCTGTTGAACCATCAACACTCCCTCTCACTAAGGGAGACATTCTCCATCATGCCAAGCTTGTCCCTGAAGTATACAAACTTTGCCTTGGACAAAATCTTGGTGAGAATGTTAGTTATCTACTCATTCGTGGATATGTATTGGAGCTTCATTGTTCCCTTCTGAACCTTGTCTCGAATGAAGTGGTATTTGATCTCAATATGCTTCAACCTATCATGAAACACTGGATTTTTTGAATTCTTGACACAGCTTTGATTGTCACAATGTATCAAGGTCGTCTCTAGCTCCTGACCAAATAATCTTGTAAGAAGCTTTTGAATCCAAACTGCTTCACAACTTGCGACATTGGATGCATAATACTATGTTTCTACTGTATTGAGTGTGACAGAAGTTTGCTTCCTCCTAAACCAAGATAGCATGGTTGATCTCAAGCTGAAGCACCCCAAGATGCTCTTTTTGTCCATTGCACTCTCTACCTAAGTAGAATCAGTATATCCTTGCAACCTCACTTATCCACCTGAGAGATATCTCAAACCATATCCAACTGTAACATGCAGGTACCTCAGCACATGCTTTGTTGCAACCCAATATACATTCCTCGGCTCAACCATAAACTGGCTCAAGGTGTTCAGTGCAAGGCAAATATTTGGCCTGGTGTTAACCAGGTACATCAAGGGCCCAATCCACTGTCTGTACATCGTGGGATCCACCAAATCTGAATCTGAAGTGGAATCGCTCAACTTCTTTAGATTTGTCTTCCTGCATGTAATGGGATCCACCAAATCTGAACCTAAAGCGGAATCACTCAGCTTCTTCATATTTGTCATCATGGGTGTAGCCATGGATTTGTAGTCCATCATCTTGAATCACTCAAGATCTCAGCTGTGTACTTCCCTCGATTAAGGAAGATCTCATCTAGTCTTTGCCACACCTCTTATCCTAAGAAGTAATGCATCAGGCCACGATCCTTCATCTCAAACTCAGAAGTCAATGTTTTCTTGAAGGGGGAGGTACTGGGACACCTTCTTCATCATCAACAAATTGTGTTGCAGCTACTCCCTTGTGTTGGAGCACACTACTCCCTCTGCACCTAAGTATCATGCTCCCTCTGCATTTGGACACTCAGCTCCCTCTGTATCTGAGTATCATACTTGAAACAACCTATTGCCTTCTGCTATATTGGTACCTGTGTATCCATCTGTGTCATCTCCCACCAAGTGGTTCTACTGGGGTGAGCCTCCTGCTCACTCAAGAACACTGAATACCACTATGACTCTCTCTGATCCTACAACCTGGTTGACTCCATAGCCTATATAATGTGTCATCTGGATTGTATGCTAGATATTATAGATCTACTTGGAAGTCATCACTGACTTCCTCTCAAATCTCGAAACAATCTCCCACGCATCATTCCTCATGATGGACCGATGTTCTTCCATCATGGCATCTTTCCAAACCTGTTGGTCTGCTTCCCCCTCATAACTAGAAGGATCGGAATCAATGATGTGACTCATTAATGCCATATAACTTGAGAATCTCTGAGGTCTTTTACTCTCCCTGGAAGTACCACTGGGAGTTGCATGCCTCTCTACATCCCGACAAGCCTCTAGATATGACTCACCAGATCTCAGACTCCTGACTCTCACTATGTATTGACCACCATAATAGATATAACTCACTCTTGACTTACAGAAGATATGACTCACTTCTGTCACTCATGAGAGATATGACTCTCTCTTGTCCATTCAAGAGATATGACTTACTCTTGATTTACAGGAGATATAACTCATTCCTATTACTTTACAAGGGATATGACTCACTCTCTTGAGCATAAATTGTCATACCGGATGCCTTTGATTTGACAGCCTTCATAATGAACCTGTCAATACACGACAAACATGTCCACAAGTGTTAACCAATACTAATCAAACAGTTATTCTATCCATCAACAAAATATCAATTTAACTTAAGTAAATAAAACTCATTACTTAAAACATTGAATACTTATCATTGTTGTTGACTCCCTCTTAATCTTTGCCTCCTTGCAAAAATCATGAAGTCCTTGGAGGTATACTATCATCCATTGTCTGACCTCAACACCTTGATTTTCTTTTTCGTCAAGTTCTCTACCTGAACCTTGAACTTTTGGAACCTACTAAAGACCTATTATCACACCATAGTAGCTGGACTACCATGTAAGTAGAGCAGATACCTACACTTTTCAGAGCTTTGCCTTTACACTTATTCAGTGAGATCAGCTATGATGAGCAGCATTATTATTTATCACTTACACATCAGAGCATCCTTATATCAGACAGTGTGTAGACCTTGTGCCAAGGATGAGCCTTAAGACCTCATATTTGATGAACGATATGACCTTTTGTTCCATACAGATGCAGTGCAGTTTTCAGTATTTCAGTATAGTGTTCTCAGTGGTTATAGTTGGTTCAAATAGCAGATGTTGATATATGACCCATTATATATGTGATGTGCATTGATGTTATTACCTTGTTGTTTAGGTCATTTTGATAACACTGACTTAGTATATGGCAATTATGGTCTAGCAGTATATTAAAGTTAAAATGGAATTGGTTGTTATGGACTATATGTATTGGTTGTATTACTGACATTTGGAAACTCTTGTTGTATACTTGTTGGTCTTTACCTTCATATGAATGGAAACATGATCATTTAGTGTCTTCCTGACCTGCTAGCTTAGGCACCATTTTCACTTGTGTCCATCCATCCATTTGTCCTTTCCCACTTATTGATTTTCACCCTGACTTACACCTTAACTTGTGATATGGAGGATCTCCCTGCTTCTGCCTCTATGTTGGACTTGCATCCATGTTAATTTTGTGTCTCGGCTCTAAGTTGGCAACAGAACTTGCCTTTGGTGAGTTGGATTTTATGTTGTTATCACTCTAGTCTGTTGCCCCGATGTGTGGTTTTGAGCGGAATTCCCCCTAGTTGCTTGAGTTGTTGGCTAAAACCTGAAACAAACTATACTACCTTGGAAACTATTGGAAGCCCAATGAAAAGGGCTATGAAATGTAATGCAATGAAATGCTTTGAAATGCACCCCGGATGAAAGCTGTGATTAGATTTGCTTATTAGCGCATGTGAAATCCCAAAGGGGTTATATTAGGCCTAAAAAGCAATGGATAAATGTATGCTATATCTAATGATTGTTGGCCATGAAATTCAATGAAATGAAAAGTCCTAAAAAGCGGTGGTTAAACAAATGCTAAATCTAAATACTGCTGACCTTATATGGAAATGTACCTCATTAAGCCTACGGATTATGATTTGAGATGGAGTAAGGGATAGCTAAATCAAAGTGTCCCCTAGAGCCACAAGTGACGGTTCTAGTAGTAGACTTTTTTCCAAGTTTGAATAAGCACTTCTCAAAACAACTCATCCATTTGTGAGACACTGCCATTCCTTGTGTACTTTTGTCTGACACATGCTTAAGTGTGTAACACCATGTCCTTCATCCAAAGTATCACAGTGTCAAGTCAGTCAAGCACTCCCATTCAGCCTAACCTTGTTTACTTAGTCTTCACCCTTTGCTAGCAATTTGATCATGTTTTCAAACAAGTATACTCTTGAGATTCCTCTTGGAAGTAAATTATTTAACTAACCTATTATTGCTTATTAACTGCCAGTGAAATGATACTTAATACTCTAGAGTCTTGCTATGAAAATGATTTAGAGAGCATTCTTAACCATTTTCACTTGCAGTAGCATGGCCTTTTAGGCCAAGGCTATATTTTGATCAGTTTGATCGATCAAACCTAGTTTGACCAAGGTCAACCTTGGGATCCGTGATGAGATGCACCAGTGTTGTTTTATGATATTGATCTATGGTCCTTTGTATACCTTTTGATGATTCCATATGATGGGCACAGGCTTCAGATGATGATTGATGTAGTTTTTCATGATTATTATTATTTCCAGATCATCACATTTTTACTTGTCCGGGTATGGTGGACCCTATAGATGATCTTACAGATTACCATGAGGTGTATCAGTACTCATCTCTAGTGGATTTGAGTCTTTTGGATTCATTGAGACACTTATGTTTCAGTTTCAGGCACTCCCGAGCATGATTTGAGCCGTTTTCCACCTGTGGACCAGTTTGGCCATGCTGATGTGGCATGTCCAGCTAGAGCATTGGAGGCTAGTCATTGCCTAGGGAACTACAAAGGAAGGGGGTGGTCCAGCCACTTGTTATTACCATATTACCCCCCTTCCGGACATGATGGAACAGTCAGTTTGGCAGCGCGGGCACCTGGAAGTCAGTTATGGGCAGTTTAAGGGTTTTTGAGGAGGACAAAAAATGGAATAAAAAGGTCATTGAGGAATTCGATTTCAGCAATTGAGGCAAGGTTTTGGAACTTGGTCTACTCATAGGTCATCCATGGTGTATCCAACTCCTTCCAGATCATTTTGCAGCATTAGGTGGGGTCCACATGATCTACAGGAGGTCTTTTCATACATTCTGCTCTCTGATGATGGGGACAGGATTTGATCATTTGTGTACTTGGACATGTCATTGAGTCATATATTATGTTATTATGCCATGGGAACATGCTAGTGAAGGGTAATAATACCTCCTAGCCCCACCATGTGCTTCTAGTCACTTGTCCTAGTCATATTTTGTGGCACTTGTATCTTTAGCCACCCCCAACTAGTGTGCACCCCCTCCTAGTCTTCTTTTGGTGAGGTTGCACTCCTTCATGTGAGTGATCCATGTGATAGTTGTATCGGCTCATCTTAGCCATTGATTATATTGTTGTATCGTTTGATCTCAACCACTAGTTTTCAAAAGTGGTTTAGGGTTTTGGTCTCCCTCATCCTATTTAAGGAAGAGACCCCCCCTATTGTAAAGGCATCTAGAGATTTTTTACTCTTGGCTACCGGAATAAAAGAAATATTTTTTGGGCATCTTGGATCTTGATATGGATGTTTGGTTGTGATGATTGTAAATGCTTTTTCCATTGCACTAGAGTATATCTTGTCGTTATCTTGCATCTTTTGCCATATTTTTTATTTACAGGTGAAGAAGACGTCTTGGGAGGAATGCGCATCGGTGGGGAGGCTTGCCCTGCAACTTTCTTCCAAATCGTGGATAAAACAGGGAGTGGTTTTGTCTTAGTAACAATCATTCTTTGTCATCTATTTATAGCATGTATCTACCCTTGTCTTGTTTGACCGATTGAGCTTTGTCTCCTTGGTTTTGACAGGTGTAGAGGGGCACACATGTGGGCTTGGACAACTTATTTTGGCAAGAGGGATTCAAAATCTTCCTTTTGATCTTTGGGAAAGTAATCCTCATCACAATCGGCATTCATCTCACTATCCAGGTATGCTTGAAAGGTTAGTATTTTTCCTCCTTGGCTTATCCATTATTTCTAGATCTCAACACCCTAAACTTCAAAACCCTTGCCTTTTTTTATTTTTCAGATCTATGGAGATCTAGCAACTCTTTGGGATTAATAATTAAAACCCACCTCTACATTAGTCACAACTTTCTCGATCTATAATTTAGTGGACATCCGACTCCATTTGCCCCTTCAACCAAGGCACTAGTCCTCCTTGAGGAAAGTCGCACTCCTTGGGTCGATGGTCTTTTGCTAGAGCCCACATGTGGGTATTTCCAATTCTTCATTGATCCATTAGATCCACTCATTTACAAACACCCTAGTGCCTCTCTTTTTATATTTTCACCTTGTGGGCCCCATTTGGACCATTTTCCTTATTTTAAGGGTGGGCCCCACTTGGATCTATTATTTGGGCACTAGATCTATCTAGATCTATTATCTTAACCCCATAGGTGGCCTTCATCTCTCCTTGGTTGAATATTTATCTTGCCTTAAACCTCTTCAACCAAGCCCTAACTCATTGGGCCCACCTATCCATCCTAGATCTAGATCTAATCTTGATCTTCCTTTGTCATCATCACATATCCCTAGGATATCTTGATTTGATTCGCTAGCCTTCAGTGGCTACGCTAGGGTCTCCCCCTTGGTCTTGCTTAGGCTCGATCTAAAGTGAAGAGTGCCTCGGTTAGCGTGACACCCATCTTGTATTCGGAACTGTGGCATTTCTTGGGTCACCTCTTTAGTTGTCTACACCTCCACCGTCCTGGATAGGATACCTTTAGAGACAACTACAAGTTGTGTGATAACAAGACAATATCTTTGGTCTTCATGAAGTAGATCCATATCTTTCAGGAAAACATCAAGAAGTCACAGAATACACAAGATCCAAGATCCTCTTGGATCTACCATCACTATTCAAAATATCCCTTGGCATTCTTTCCAAGTGTACATCCTGTTATCTCTCCAGGAAACTCTTCTAGGTTGCAGATCGAAGATGCCTAGTAACTTAATGATTTTCTCAATTGGATCAAGACGAATGACTAACACAAGGTTTACTTAGTCAAAGCATGCATAGATATATCAATGGACAAGGATTTTGACCAACTCTGTTCAGAGGTTTTTGAATAAATTATATGGATGGACAGATCTTATACTATCAACATAAACATACATAAACAATATATATGAATGGTCAATGTTATAAGCAAATAATACTTGCAAAACTCAATCAATCAGTGTAATGAAAAAGATGACAATTCTCAAACACTAGATCAGCTAAGGAAATTAAATAACTCATTCAAATACAAGCATAGAATGGACAAGAGGTGAAACTGAACATAATAGGAAAAATAAGCTTAGATTATGATATGCTATGAGAAGTATGAAAAGTACAATATGTGTGTCAATCTCCAAAATCGAACCATCTACGCATTGGACACAGACTTTGGAGCATGTATCCTGCAAATAGATGATTCTCAGCCAACACCTTTGTAGCTCACAAAGCCTACTTGTAAGCAATTTGAAGAAGTAACCACTGCTATCTAGAGTATGTTTTTTGATGGTGCCGGTACTCAAGCCTCAGCAGGTGCAGATGTAGTTTTGATCTCTCCTTCAAAGGATACTATGCATTTGTCTTATAAACTAGATTTCAAGACTACCAACAATATAACAAAGTATGAGGCTTTGATGTTGGGAGTAAAGGCTGCTAAAGAGATGGGAATTATGTGTCTGAAGATATTTGGAGATGCAGATCTCATCATACAACAAGTGAACAACACTTTCCAAGCAAAGAATATCAGGCTAAAAGCATACAGAGATGAGGTATGGAAACTTAGGGACTCTTTCATGATTTTTGACATTTCTTATATACCTAGAGCTATGAACCACCTAGTTGATTCCCTTGATGTCTCCGCCAGTATGTTCATTACTCCTATGCCTCCTAAATTGAACTATGAAATCCAAGTCAAATACAGGCCATCCCTACCTGATAATGTCAAATATTGGAAAGTCTTTGAGGATGATGATGAACTTAGTAGATTTCTCCAGGTCGTTGATGAATTTTCTGATATGCGTATTGACCAAGAAAATATAAATGTAGAGGAATCCCAAAAGCCTAATTTGAAAGGGAAAATGGGTCAACACAATATTGTTCAGTTGCCAAGCAATCATATACCTCGAGGTCTAGTACCTCTTGAGAATCTTTTTGACCATAATGATGTCCCCTTCAAACATGTGAAAAAGGAGAAAGACCCTGTTGTCCATGAGCATAATATAGGCAGCCAAAATCATCCTAAATTCATAAATTTGTCTACTGAGTTGACTGTTGATCAAAGGTCAGAATATTACAGTCTTATGAAAGAATTTGCTGATGTATTCACTTGGGAATACAGTGATCTGAAAATCTATGATACAGATATCATTCAACATAAAATTCCTCTGGAAAAGGACACCATCCCTTTCAAACAGAATTTAAGACCTATCAGTCCTCTCTTGTTACATGTGATTGAGAAAGAAATCAAAAAGCTCCTTGATGCTAAAATCATAATCCCACTAACATATTCTAAATGGATTGCAAATTTAGTAATAGTGAGGAAGAAAAATGGTGAGATTAGGTTATGTGTCGATTTTAGAAACCTAAATAAATGCTCCAAGAAAGACAACTACCCCCTGCCCAAGATGGAGCATCTATTGCAAAGAGTTTCAGGAGCTAGTGTCATGTCATTTCTAGATGGCTACTAAGGCTATAACTAGGTTTCTGTACACCCTGATGATCAACAGAAAACCTCTGTTACCACTCCTTGGGGTACCTTCATGTATGCCAAGATGTCATTTGGGCTGATGAATGCTGGTGCCACCTTTCATAGGGCCATGTACATAGCCTTTGTGGGATTAAAAGACAAGTTTGTCCTCATATATCTTGATGATGTAACTGTATACTCAAACAGTTATGAAGAACATTTGCAGCACCTAAAAAAGGTTTTTCTGAAATGTAGACAGTTTGGAATCTCTCTGAACCCTAAGAAGTCTCAGTTTGCTCTCAGGGAGGGAAAACTCCTAGGACACATAGTTTCAGCAGAGGGTGTAAAGATTGATCCGGTTCGGATTGAAGCAATTCAGAAATTGTCCATACCACGGTCAAAGAAAGACATTCAATCATTCCTTGGTAAAATAAACTTTGTCAGGAGATTTATTCCAAATTTTTCTGAGTTAGTGAAACACATAACTTCATTGTTGAGGAAGGAATCTAAAATTAAATGGACAGATAATGCAAGAAACTCTTTTGAAGCCATCAAGCAGGCTATCATGGAAGCACCTACTTTAATTAGTCCAGATCTCACCAAGCTTCTATATTTTCTCTTTTGCTTCCCATGATACAGTGGCAGCAGTCTTGTTGCAGAAAGATGATGAAGGCCTTGATCACCCAATTGCTTTCTTTAGCAAAACATTGAGGGATGTTGAGCTAAAATATGACCCCATAGAAAAACAAGCTTATGCCCTTATTAAGTCACTGAAAGCATTCAGAATTTATATTTTACATACAAAAGTCATTGCCTATGTCCCTTCATCCTATGTGAAAGATTTTTTAACCCAGCCTGATATTGATGGCAAGAGAGCCAAATGGATTGCTAAGTTGATTGAATTTGATATAGAATTAAAGCCCACCAAGCTAGTAAAAGGCTAAGGCTTAGCTAAGCTTATGGCTGAAGAAAATTGTGAACTACTTGACATGAATTTCATCGGGATAAGTTCAACAAGTTTGCAGACAAAGGTAGCAGCAGAAGAACACCATGACAGTCAGCAGGTGGCTGAGAATTTGTTTTCATGTGAGTGGTATTCAGGTATTATTCATTTTTTGCAAAATTTAGAAGTTCCTCCTGAACTTAGCATAACTCAAGCACGAGCTCTTAAGCTTAGATCTATTAAATTTTGCATAAGTAACAATCTGCTGTATTGGAAAGATCCTTCTGGTATTTTGCTGAGATGTCTAGATCAAGAAGAATCAGTTCAAGTCATGCATCAGTTCCATTCAAGCATATGTGGAGGCCATCATTACTGGAAAACTACAGCTCATGAGATTCTAAGGGCTGGATATTATTGGCATGTTCTTTTCTCTGATGTATACACCTTTGTAAAGTCTTGTGACAAATGCCAAAGAGTCACAGGAAAACAACAGCTCAAATCCTTGCCCCTAAAACCTATTATAGTTAATGGTCCCTTCCAGCAATGGGGTCTTGATTTCATAGCTGAGATTAATCCTTCATCCAGTGGTCAACATAGATGGATCCTAGTAGCCACTGATTATTTTATCAAGTGGATAGAGGAAATTCCCACCAGGAATGCCACTCATCAAGTCATCATGAAATTCCTCTATGAAAACATCTTTATCAGATTTGGTTGCCCAGAAAGGCTAGTAATTGATAATGCAACAGCTTTTAAAGCTGATGCATTAGTTGACATGTGTGAGTCAATGGGCATTCAATTGGTACACTCTACTCCTTACTACCCTCAAGGCAATGGCCTTCCTGAGTCATCCAATAAGTGTCTAGTCAGAATCATCAGAAAGCTATTGGAAGAAAATCAGAAGAGCTGGGATTCTAAACTAAAGTTTGCTCTTTGGGCTGACAGAGTGACCAATAAAAAATCCATAGGGAATTCTCCCTTTAAATTGGTTTATGGTACTAATGCCATTTTCCCAATTCAGCTAGTTCTTCCAGTAGCTAAGTTCTTTCAGGATGAACAGGATGAACCAAATGACATGATGAGAAGAATGCTCAACTTGGTTGAATTGCAGCAGACTAGAGAACAATTGGTGGAGAAGTCAGAAGCTCACCAAAAGAGGATCAAAAATACTTTTGAAAAGAAGGCAAAGGTGGAAAGTTTTCAGGTTGGAGACTGGGTTCTGAAATGGGATGCTGCCAGGAAAGACAAGGGAAATCACAGTAAATTTGATTCTCTGTGGACAGGTCCTTTTGTGATAACTCAAGTGCAACAGAACAACACTTTCAAACTGCAAATTCTGGAAGGTGAAGAAATGTTTGATGGCCCAGTCAATGGGCAATTTCTGAAACTCTATTTTATCTAAGGCTTCAAATCCTTGTCATTGTAAATATAGTTTTTGTTTTTGTTTTTGCAAAATAACTCCATGCCCAATGGAACACTAGAAGATAGGTTTGAATTTTTGTTTTACAGGAAAGGCATTTGATCTGTGGTTCTTGGCACATCACAGGAAGGATTCCATCCCCAAGTAGGAGCCAGATGTTATCTCCTCAAATAACATAGTCAAGTTTGTCATTTTAGGTGATAGGAAGTCATTGAAAAATAAAAAAATTTAATTTATTTTTGGCTCATTTTTTAGAGCTTTAAGTAGGTAATAAAGTTTGAAAAAACATTGGATTTCAATTTTTTCTTCAAAAAGAAAACTCAGGTTTCGGTGGCTTAGGCGGACATTTCAACTGTTCATTAGCCACTAAAAACCCAGCTTTCGGTAGCATACAACATGAATGTGAGACCCTTCAAGCTACCAAAATGAAAGGCGGTTTCAAACTGTTAAAGGTCAAATCAAAGGTAGAATCCTAGAAGTTTGAAAGAAGCTCATCTTTTCCTTAGCCGCCGAAAAGAATCAAGGCTACCTAGACATGATCTGAATAATTCAAGCCTACTGCAATTATGTTATGTTATGATCTAATCCTAATTGATTGAACCCTGCACCTATCCTATCAATCTGAAATTTAAAACTGCGCATCCCTTGTAATTATGGAGAACTTCAGTTTTAAATTTCCCACGTGTTAGTATAAAACCCCCATCTACCAAAATTGACAGGTCCGTTAAACTCTCATGATCAGTCTATCCATCCACATCCCTCAAAGTCAGGTTTTTATCCGAACACGTCCTTCATCTCTCACTTTTACCTATCGCCAAGCCTACTCTTTCCTTAATTCTTGTTGACCTTCTCTCCCAAGCTTTAATTTTCTGATTCCAGGTGTCAAGAAGAAGTTAATAGATGAAGAAAGGAGGAGGACCAGTCCTCAGAAAAGAGCTCGATGACATTTGTTATCTAGAATCACACCCCGAGGTGTGTCAATTTTTCAAGGACGCATGCTGCTATAAGTTTTGTGAAAAACTACAGGGATCACACCAGCAAGTAGCAGAAGCTTTTGCTATGACCTTTGATGGAAGAAAGGTAGTAATTGGCAAAGACGAATTCGAGGTGGACGAAGCTCTCATATCTAAAGTAACAGAACTTCCAAGGACAGGAGAAACCTGTTTTAAAACTACTGCCACAAAAGATATGGAATTCATGTCCTACCTGAAGCCAAAAAACAAAAATCTTATATGGAAGAAGGACATTCCCACGTCCTATCTTGAAGAAAAATGGCAGCACATGTTGAAGACAATCCTTGTCTACATAACCTGTGAGGGTAGATATAATAGAGTAATGATTTATCATTTCAAATTGATGAATCACTTCACTGGAAGAAGCCCCTTGAACCTGCCTTTTTATCTACACGAAAGCTTGACTAAGATGGCTCATCAAGTCCAAACTAAGCCAAGAAAAGTTGCAGGCAGGTTATCTCTGATGAATATGTCTATGGTTGTCATTGATGACAACATTAATGGCAAAGACTTGAGGAATGGCAAAGAAGATGATGATGTGGATGGCTTGAAGAACACACATAGAATGAAGGTGATGGGTTTTGGACCACCTAATGAGCCAAAGACCCATTTTGTGGTCATTTGGAGATGGCCCTAATACCCTAGATGATGAGGTGGACAAAGTTCATGGTTGAATGATAACCTGGATAAGACAAACAAGACAAGAATGAGTGATGGGCCAGAAGCAAGAATGACTCAAGTGACAGAGCAAATAAAAAAAGACAAATGCCAAGCAAGCGTAAGCTTGCGGGTATATAAATGGCAAGTAAATATGCATGATGGAAACCCTTACGGGCATCTAAATACACCAGCTACGAGCATCTCTCCAAGCCCCTGCAGGCATCAAATATCACTCATATAAACCCTAGTGCGGGCATACTTAACCAAACCTGCGGGCATGTTAAATGAAGTAGTGCAGGCATCCTTGATAAAGTGGACATGAAGGTCTTGCAAGCATGAAGTGTTGATGAAAGCATATCATTTTGATGGGGTCCTTGAAGTTTTAATTAAAAGACAGTCTAGCAGCCCCTCTCACGTTTTGCATGATGAAAACACATTCTTAAGGTGTCACGTTGGAGTCACAAGAAAATTCGAGCTGCTAAAGAAGGGTTAAATCTATTTTGTTCAAGCAGCTAATTAAAATCTTAATTATTAATCTTCATGAAGGAAGTCGGCCCAGCTATATTTAAGATTATAATAATTGAAAGATAAATTCAATTGATACAAAGTCGGCTCCATAATCCAAAAGAAAAATAAAAAATACAAGTCGGCCCAGATTAATTTTCTACGCTGGAACAAGTATAAATAGGGGTCAACCCCTCATTCATTGGTAAAAAATTTCGGTGGCTTTTTTTGTGAGCTTTGAATTTTGGGGGTTTTAGCAGTAGGAGGACAGAAGTTCTGATTTCGGGTCAGCATGAGGACAAGGTCGAGGAGCAACAAAAAATGATTTTTGTCTTGTATATCTAGACATGATGTGACGGTAGATGGAGCACTCAAAAAGACACTTGAGGACATTCTGATGACTGTGGATGAATAAAATGCTGGGCAGACTGCTGAAGACATGATATGTTTGGGAACTTGATGACATGATGATGATCTGATTTTTGATATGATGCTGATCTGATTTTTTGATATGATGCTGATATAACTTTTAATATGCTGAGCAATTGATGCTGAACATTTTGCTGGACAAGCTGAGAACAAAATGATGAAGATGTTGCCTGGAACTTGAAGCCTGTATAAATGTGTTGGTGATATTGATAATCAGAATGATAATGTTTGATGAGGCTAGGAAGCTGGTGAACAATGAAGATAGTGATGAGATCATATGTATGGACAGAATGAAGCTTTTCTAGCAGTAGCATTGAATGTGAAGACAGAAGCATGATAGTCAGAAATACAAGGACAATTGTGATAATAATATGTTGAGACAGAGACATGTGTTGATGCTAGGACAGTGAGTGATGATGTGATATATGTTGATGAGAGAAGTTGTTTCTTGTTTAAGAGTGTATGTAATTTGTAATCTGAAATTTGTATAGGGAGGTAGGGCGGAGCTGGGGAAAGGCTTATTGGTCTTTTGGCAAGTTGAAGCTTGTCTGGATGTTGTAGCATCCCAGTCAATTGTAGCTAATCGATTCATTCTAGTGGGTGGTGCCACCTTATGGGTTGTAGCCCATACTGTAGATTGAAGTCTCTACTTATATAAAATTTACAAAGCTACATCTTGTGCAATGTTTTGATGTTGATGTGTTTAAGTTGATAATTCAAAGATGAATATGATATTGATGTGAATGAGAAATAATGTTTATAGATTTAAAGTTGAAGAAGCAGAAATTTGGATTTAGTGTAGGCTCAATGATTCACCCCCCCTCTCAGTGAGCCATTGTCTCTAAAAATCTCATCATGGTTTGATCAAGCTCTTGGTTGGTGAGTTACTCCAAAGAAGGAACATTGGCTGGACATTTTTTCTATTCTGGAATGAGTTTGAAACAGAGCTACAACCAAAAGATAATAAGAAATCCTCTTCAAAGAAATCTTCCATTCCTAGAAGTGGAAAGAGGAAAAGGATAGCCATTTCTCCAATTGCAATTGATCAACCCTCTCCATCTTCCAAGCCTGAGAAGGCTAAAAAGAAACTAGATTTTAGTAAGGGTATAGAGGGAGAAGTTTCTCCAAAGGTTAAGAACATCCTAAGCCTCCCTTACACAGATTCTGAGGATGATGAACAATAAGAAGCTAAATTTGAACATGAGGAAGCTGCAACAGGACAAGAATTTCAAGAAGCAGCTCCACCTAGAGAACAGAAGACAACATATGAAGACTTTCCTTCCCCTACACCTAAGAAAGAGCAAGATCAGCAGGTTGCTGAAGCATCAACCAGTAAGGCAAAAAGGTCTTCATCACAGAAGATAAATCAACTTCTCAGACAGGTATATGAACTCAAAATACTTCAAAGAGTAATTAAAAAGAGGAATGAAAGGTTGACTGAAAGAAATACTGAATTGTATGTCTCCTTCCAAGGGCTAACTAAAAAGCATAATAAGTCAAAGGAGAGAAATATAAGGTTGATAAGAGACAACATCAAGGTGGATAGGAAGGTCAAATTACTGAGAAGCAAGAAGATGTCTCCAAGGCCCCAGCCTAAGACACCCTCAGACCTTGACACCTTAGTAGCAGCAGCCATCAATCTTGCTGGCAGTCTAGACCTAGCTCAGGGTGCAGAAGATCTCAATAAGCAAAAATAATGACCAGAAGATGTAGGGCCACACATTTTTGTGAAGTTTGTAGGCTACACCAAATAGAGCTTTCGGTGGCTTAGGCAAACATGTCGAACTGTTCATTAGCCACCGAAAGCAGAGATTTCGGTAGCTAACAGAATTAAATCCTATCCTTTCTAGCCACAGAAAATACAAAATAATGCAGAAAGCTGTCATTTTTGCACATATCCAAGATTCTTAAGTCCAGATACCTCGAAGATGATTTCTAATGCAAGGTAAAGAGCAAAGGTATAAATATTAAAGGTTTTGTTTCGGTTTTGTAGATGCCAGGGAAGTGGAAGTAGTAAGACTTCTTGCCTATTTTTAGTAAAGGGATGAACTGTATGCCAAGTGGCATTTTCGACCCCCTCCATCAGCATCTTAAGATCATTGCAGCTGTCGAAAACCCTGAAGATCAGTTGAAGATAAAGTTTTGACCATCAGAATAGGATCTATTCCTAGTTTTTTGTAATCTGTTTTTGACTGTCTATTTTTAGTAAATAAGATCCAGTTTCTTAGGATCTGGAACTATCTTGTAAAGGATATAAAGCCTAAAACTTCAGAAGAAGTAGGGGTTCGATTTTGGAGATTGACACACATATTGTACTTTTCAAACTTCTCATAGCATATCATAATCTAAGCTTCTTTTGCCTATTATGTTCAGTTTCACCTTTTTTCTATTCTATGCTTGTATTTGAATGAGTTATTTCATTTCCTTAGCTGATCTAGTGTCTGAGAATTGTCATCTTTTTCATTACACTGATTGACTGAGTTTTGCAAGTATCATTTGCTTATAGCATTGGCCATTCATATATATTGTTTATGTATGTTTCTGCTGATAGTATAAGATCTATCCATCCATATACTTTATTCAAAAGCCTCTTAACAGAGTTGGTTAAAGGCCTTGTCCATTGATATATCTATGCATCCTTTGACTAAGTAAACCTTTTGTTAGTCATCCGACTTGATCCAATTGAGAAAATCATTAAGTTACCAGGCATCTTTGAGCTGCAACCTAGAAGAGTTTCCTGGAGAGATAACATTTTGGCGCTGTTGCCGGGGAGAGAAAGTTGAAGCTAGTTTCACTGGGAGAATGACATAAGATCCAACTTTGATGATAGACAAAGTGTGGATAGTATTCTGGTTGTAATCATCTATCTGGCGACTCCATTGGAACAAAGTGGCTTCGGGAAGACCAAGTACCAGAACAAATCCTCAAAGGCCACCAGTGACACATGTTTCAGATCCTAAACAGATTATAAGGAGAGGAAGAGCTTCACAAAGACAGATTTTCATATCTACAAGGGGTACCACATCAGGTACTTCTAGAGGTACTTCTTCTGTTTTATCAAATAAACCTCCCTTTAAATCTTCTTCTATAGAAACATCTAGTTCTCAGAAAATTATAAGTGAATCAGAAGATTTGAAAGTTGAAGAATCTTCAACTACTTCTGTTGTTGAAGATCCGATTTCTGAACATGTTACCCAAGCTGACTTAGGAAAAGAAGTCCTGGAATCTATCAAACAAGAGGGTTGTTCTTCTTTCCTGAATCCCTTACAAACTGAGCCTGAAGAAAGCTATTCTTTTGTTCATACCAACTTACCTGCCATTGAAAATATCTTGCAAGAACTTTTAGATAAACGTGAAGAGAAGTTGGGCTTATTACTTGGACAGTTCTATAAGGTTTCCTATTTTCCTTATCAGCCAACGGATCTTCTCACCTCAATTATTGGCGACTCCATTGAGGTAAACCCACCACCTTTATCACCACCTATACCTCCTCAGCTACCACCCACACCAACAACATCTTCTTCTGCCCCTTCCATACCCACATCTGCTATGGTTGTCCCTCTGACCAAGATGGAAAAGATCCTCGTTTCCAGAATGCCCCTCTAAATTTGCCTAACCCTCTTTCTACTATGCCTACTGGAGATTACCAAAAATATATGCCTAAGTTTACTAGAGAGGGAGACTTTACGGCTGAATAACATTTAGAGGCATTCTAAAGTTATGCTGAGAATATAATATTGAGCAAGAGGATGTGTGGACTAGGGTTTTTGTGCAGAGTTTAGATGGTCAAGCTAGGAAATGGTTTAAAGAGTTACCTAATGGATCAGTAGCTAACATTGAAGCTCTAGATGACATATTTTTGAAGCATTGGGGAGAAAGAAGAGACCACCTTTACTATATCACAGAATTTAGTAATTTGAGGAGAGAAAATGGCAAGTCTGTTTCAAATTTCAAAAAGAGATTTAACAAAATGTTCAGCAAGATCCCTGCTGAGATCAAACCTACAGAGACTTCATCCAAAATCACTTATGCAAATGCTTTTGATTCCGAGTTGTGTCTTCTTCTCAGAGAGAGAAGATCAGCTTCTTTATCACTCATGCAAGATGCTACTCTTGAAGTTGAATCTAATATTGTTGCATCTCAAAAACTTAAGGGAAAAATGGACAGGAAGAAGCAATCTTCAGATCCTTCTTCTTCATCAGAAACAAAAATGGAAAAAATGGCCAAGATGTTGGACAGCTTAACATATGAAATGTCTAAACTGAAAGTTCAAGGTCAACAACCTGCAAGAGGTAAAGGGCCAAATGACTTTGTTCCCAGAAACCCTAATACTTTCCCTTACATAAGAAATAACCCACAGGCTCAGATCCTCCAAAGGGATAGGAACCCAGCTGAAGAACAAATAATCAGAGCTCCTTTCCAAAATGCTATGTTGGAAGAAGAACAAGAGCTTACTCAGGGAGAAGGAGAAGAAGAAGACAATATAAATTGCATGGAAGATGAAGTTGATCCCTCTTTCTTGACACAATCAGATTATGAGGAAGCCCTCATGAACGACCAGATCACTGAAGAATCCTTGTATCAGGCAGATGATCAAGGAGGTTACAATTTGAGTTCCAAGCCTACTGCTCAAAAACCTTTGCTTGTTGCTCCTGGAAAGAAAAATCATGTCCCTACAAAGCAGTCTGCTCCTCCTGCAAAAAAGATTGTTGCTCCTTCAAAACAGCAGCAAAGTCCATTGCAACCTTCAGTCCACGATCAGATTCAGCTTAAAGCTCCATCAAAGAGGTAAGAACTTCTAACAAATTGTCTTACTCTTTCAATCTTGCATCAGAAATTCAGAAACTGAAAAATCCCTTTTCCATTGATAGAGCTTATGAAGAATGACTCCTTCAAGTCATCTATACTGAAATCCCTTCAACTAAAGACACCCATAGATGCTGAATTTGTAAATTTGCAAGATGACAAGCCCACAGTAACCCTAGGTACTATGGTTGAAGAACTGGATGAGTCTTGTCCACCTTTCTGATTATCCCTAAACATCCATGACAAGATACTTCACAATTGTTTGCTAGACTTTGGAGCATCCACAATCTTATGCCAAAAGCAGTGATGGATGAGCTTGGGCTTAACAGCACAAAACCCTACCATGATCTTTTCTCTTTCGACTCTAGGAAAGTCAAATGCCTAGGCCTCATCAAAGACCTTGTCATAAACCTCTCCCAGCTGCCTTCAAAAAGCATAGTGATGGATGTAGTAGTTTCTGATATCCCACCCAAGTTTGGCCTTCTCTTGTCCTATTCAAGGAGTAAAAGGCTAGGAGGTACCCTACAGATGGATCTTGCTTATGCTACAATCCTGATGTTTGGAGGTGAAACCAAAAGACTCTATAGAGAAAATCAGCTTTCCTACATCATCAGTAATGAAAAGAATTCCGTAAATCATCCCATCTACGCATTGGACATAGACTTTGGAGCATGTATTCTGCAAATAGATGATTCTCAGCCAGCACCTTTGTAGCTCACAAAGCCTACTTGTCATCAATCTGAAGAAGTAACCACTGCTGTCTGGAGTATGTTTTTTGATGGTGCCAATACTCAAGCCTCAGCAGGTGCAGGTGTAGTTTTGATCTCTCCTTCAAAGGATACTATGCATTTGTCTTATAAACTAGATTTCAATACCACCAACAATATAGTAGAGTATGAGGCTTTGATGTTGGGAGTAAAGGCTGCTAAAGAGATGGGAATTATGTGTCTGAAGATATTTGGAGATGCAGATCTCATCATACAACAAGTGAACAACACTTTCCAAGCAAAGAATGTCAAGCTAAAAGCATATAGGGATGAGGTATTGAAACTTAGGGATTCTTTCATGATTTTTGACATTTTTTATATACCTAGAGCTATGAACCACCTAGCTGATTCCCTTGTTGTCTCCGCCAGTATGTTCATTCCTCCTATGCCTCCTAAATTGAACCATGAAATCCAAGTCAAATACAGGCCATCCCTAACTAATAATGTCAAATATTGGAAAGTCTTTGAGGATGATGACGAACTTAGTAAATTTCTCCAGGCCGTTGATGAATTTTCTAATATGCATATTGACCAAGAAAATCTAAATGTCGAGGAATCCTAGAAGCCTAATTTGAAAGGGAAAATGGGTCAACACAATATTGTTCAGTTGCCAAGCAATCATATACCTCGAGGTCTAGTACCTCTTGAGAAGCTTTTTGACCATAATGATGTCCCCTTCAAACCTGTGAAAAAGGAGAAAGACCCTGCTATCCATGAGCATAATATAGGCATCCAAAATCATCCTAAATTCATAAATTTGTCTACTGAGTTGACTGTTGATCAAAGGTCAGAATATTACAGTCTTATGAAAGAATTTGCTGATGTATTCGCTTGGGAATACAGTGATCTGAAAACCTATGATACAAATATCATTCAACATAAAATTCCTCTGGAAAAGGACACCATCCCTTTCAAACAGAAGTTAAGACCTATAAGTCCTCTCTTGTTACCTGTGATTGAGAAAGAAATCAACAAGCTCCTTGATGCTAAAATCATAATCCCACTAAGATATTCTAAATGGATTGCAAAAGTAGTAATAGTGAGGAAGAAAAATGGTGAGATCAGGTTATGTGTCGATTTTAGAAACCTAAATAAATGCTCCAAGAAAGACAACTACCCCCTGCCCAAGATGGAGCATCTGTTGCAAAGAGTTTCAGGAGCTAGTGTCATGTCATTTCTAGATGGATACTCAGGCTATAACCAGGTTTCTATACACCCTGATGATCAAGAGAAAACCTCTTTTACCACTCCTTGGGGTACCTTCATGTATGCCAAGATGCCATTTGGGCTAATGAATGCCGGGGCCACCTTTCAAAGGGCCATGGACATAGCCTTCGTCGGATTAAAAGACAAGTTTGTCCTCATATATCTTGATGATATCACTGTATACTCAAACAATTATGAAGAACATTTGCAGCACCTAAAAAGGTTTTTTCTGAAATGTAGACAGTTTGGAATATCTCTAAACCCTAAGAAGTCTCAGTTTGCTCTCAGGGAGGGAAAACTCCTAGGCCACATAGTTTCAGCAGAGGGTGTAAATATTGATCCAGTTCAGGTTGAAGCAATTCAGAAATTGTCCATACCACGGTCAAAGAAAGACATTAAATCATTCCTTGGTAAAATAAACTTTGTCAGGAGATTTATTCCAAATTTTTCTGAGTTAGTGAAACACTGTAACATCCCGAAATTTCATAAAATTTCAAATTTGTGATAATAGCATTAATTATGATAATAATAATTGCGGAAATATGATAACATGCTTTAATTTCTATTTAGCAGCAATATGACAATGACAGTTTTAATAAAGTAGTTAATGAACATGATAATGATGACAAATGAATTAAACAGATTGGGAATATGATGCGACACTTTTTCTCTTGCAATGATACTGACAGTTTGACCTTTGATGCACAAGGGTGTCCTACGAGGTACCTTGGAGCTTACTTAGCTGCAATGCTAAAGCAAAATGAATGTTTTACTGTGTAGACGACAGGTAAGAGCAAAGTACGTGTATAGTTCAGTCTTAATGTCATAACTAAATAAAATGTATAAATTCTGTTGTGACTCACCAAAAGTGTGCAGGTGTGGATTTCATTACTATCATTATTGTTTTTCAGATGTATATCTTGTAACTCCATAATGTTTAAAAATAAATCATCTATGTACGTCATCCTTCTGATAGTTTTATCACTGTAATTCTTGTTATTGTCATAGCTGGCTTTGTCGTCGTCTTAAGATAACTCATACCTGTACCGTATCAGTGTTATGATTGTATTGATACACATCATATGCATTGTGATAAGAGTCAAGGTATGAAGTTCAAGACCATAGCATGATTTTATAATTGTTGCAAACATTGGTCTCGTTAACAAATCAAAGTTGTAAACCCTACATTAAATGACCTTTGTAAAAGGGATACTAGAACTTATGGTTATTCTACTAACCATACCATTTTTATTGTTTGAAAAACTATATAGTAATTTATAATGGCAACTATTATTAATATAAATTTATATATGAAAGTTTGCAATATTTCAAATGTTATGAAAATGCAATATTATAATTGTCTTATATAATGGTTCACAATATCGAAATAACATGAAATTTAATTTTTTTATTACATGGCTTAAACTTAAGCCTTGATATTCTAATTCAAAATTATATAGTTAGAACCTATATCTCCTATGCAAACATAACAATAACGTTATTGAATTTATGAATATCCATTGGAAACTATATCGTAAATCTTCATGGCACTGACACGCATTAAATGTTGACAGGGTTCGAGTTGCTGGTTCATTAATGTGACATGAACGTTGAGCTATCGTGAAGAATTGTGCTTCGATTCTGCATTAATGTCTTGAATCGACACTCTAGCTGACATGGATTGCCAGCGATCCACATAATAAGAGTTTGATGAAATCGTTGCTGCAGTTGCCAATGTGTAATGGTTAAGTGTTTTTGAAATTCCTTCGAATTGGTTGTTGATTGGTTCAACGTTTTCCAAAGTGGCAATGCCAAGCTTGTACTGTGGTGTGGGCATTAAATGTATGGTTGCTCATCCCAATGCTATTTCGTTGGCACTATTGTGATCATTGATGGTGATGAATTGGGACCGTTAGATTGAAACCCTAACATATGTGGTTTATTTTGGTTTATGAGTTTGAATGTTCATTGTTTCTATTGTCTTCGGTCTGTGTGGTCGACAAGCTGCCGAAAAATCTAGGGTTAGCAAATTTGCAGGAGGTCTCGACCTCGAGTCCTGTAGATAGGATTTGCAGGCTCTAAACTATTGAATGGCATTGTAATTTAAGGATTGGGTCTTCAGGTTTGGAGTGATATCGAGTTAATGTTTAAGCTTTTCGTTTTTAGAAGAGGAGTGAAGGATACACCTGTTGGCACCCCAACAACTCCCCTTAGATTTTTGCAAAATAAAGGGGCCCCATACAAACTTTTGTAAATATTTAGCCTTTAGTTTTAGTTTGGTTCCGCTTGTTTGATTCTACCCTTTGATTGGATAGTTTCCATTTTCATTTCTTTGAATTGTTTTTCCTTTTGCTTCATTCTCATACCGGACAGCCAAGCTTCAGCTGTCTCTCCCTTCTCAGTTTCTCCATTGAAAGTTGGAGGTCTAATCTTTTTGAACTCCCCAGAAATCTGCTCATATTCCGTACGATTTTTCTTTCTGGGTTTGAAATCTCCTTCGCTGCTATCACTTGTGTAGTTACGTTTCTTTCTGCGTGTTTCAATAGCATCTCCTGATGAGGTTGAACTGTCATTCACCTTGCTGGTTTCATTTTCTTGTTTTTATCAGCATGAGGCAGATCCTCAACTTTGGAAATATCTTCATTATCTTTCTCTTGTTCCTCAGTTTGGCTCTGTTCAAACAGCACTTGGTTTAATTGTTCCTATGCTTGCAGAATCCTTTCATTATCTTGTTTCACCGATCTCATTTCTGCTTTTAATTCATGAAAAGCACGTAACAGTTCTGTCGAAATGTTATTTAGTTCACCATGACCTTCTGCTACATAGTGTTGTCCCGAGCTGTGACTGTTTGGCTTTAATCTGTCACCTATTTGTTCAGTTGAGTTCTCCATACCTGTAACTGAAAATAATTTCTAGAATAACATAATAATTAAATTTTCAAGTTAGTACAATTTTATGCTGTATAAAAAATTTCTACTGTGTGTTTTGGACCTCATTCAGGCCTAGAGTTCGAATCTGAGCTCTGATACCACATGTAACATCCCGAAATTTCATAAAATTTAGAATTTTTGATAACAGCATTAATTATGATAATAATAATTACAGAAATAACAATTGAGATTACGACAGCATTAATTGTAAAGTTGTTAGTACTAAACATGCTTTAATTTCTACTTAGCAGCAATATGACAATGACAGTTTTAATAAAGTAGTTAATGAACATGATAATGATGACAAATGAATTAAACAGATTGGGAATATGATGCGACACTTTTTCTCTTGCAATGATACTGACAGTTTGACCTTTGATGCACAAGGGTGTTCTACGAGGTACCCTGGAGCTTACTTAGATGCAATGCTAAAGCAAAATGAATGTTTTACTGTGCATACGACAGGTAAGAGCAAAGTACGTGTATAGTTCAGTATCAACGTCATAATTAAATAAAATGTATAAATTATGTTGCGACTCATCAAAAGTGTGCAGGTATGTATTTCATAACTATTGTTGATTAAGTTGTCATTGATGCCAACAGTGCCTGGCCATTGATGCCAACAGTTGCGCCTTGGTGCCCCTTGTGGAGCCCCTGAGGGTTAGTGTTTGGTTTGTGGTTGTTTGTGTCAAGAGGAGACCTTTTGACTTTGTCCAAGCCCAAGCTTGAAGCTCTTGGAGGCCTTGGGGCAATGGCAAAAGCCCTGGCTACCATTAACTTGGTTAAGTACCCCTAAGCTGTATCTTAGTCCCAGTTGAGTCCATTGTTGTATCCCCTGCTCCTAGTTGTCTGTTGATTGAAGGTATCTATGTTGCATGATTGGATGATGTGTTAATTTGGTCCTTAAGCCCACAAACTTGGGTCATGGAACCCTTGGAGATGGTCATTATGCATGAGAAGGTCTGGCACCCACATAAATGGCGGCATGATGACTCTTGGACACTATATGATCATTGATGGTGCATTTGGAAATGATTTGGGTCTTGGAATCCATACATATGGTGGTTGGTAAGCCCATGATTGTTGGAGCCTTTGATATGATAGAATCCTTGGTCATGATTCCCTCATCACTTGGCGATGGAGTCCTATGTGATGGGCTTGAAGTCCATGGAAAGTATCTTGTTTAAATATTATATGATATCCTTGAAAGAATCCTTGAAACCCTTGCATGTGGTGCCTTGGGTCTTGAACCATGGTGATGTATGGTCCTATTTGTGGTTGTATGGATATTGGGATGTAGATGGAGGTACATCCCACGGACGTGCCTTGATATGTTGAAGAAGACTTTGAAACTCTTGTAGTTAGTGGTATGGTCTTTGGCACCCTCATGTGTGGGGTCTTTGACGTCCTGGACATATTGAATAATTTAAGGGTATTACCGGAAACTAGAGTGAACAAGGAAACAGGGATAAAACATAGTACAGAAACAGGGATAAAACACAGGACGGAAACAAGCATAAAAGACTAGGCACGGACCCCAGAAGTAGGAACTATAGACGACCAAGAATTTGCAAATAAACCCATCATAGGGAGATAGTCCTCGTCAAGCCATTTCCATTGATATGTGGAGCATCTTCTAACTCCTTACGGTTGAAGAGATATGAATTTTTGAAGTTGGTGTACCCCACCTTTTTGGGTGAGCCAACCAAACAAAAGAAAAATTAATTACTTGTAATTTTGAATTGCATGTCGGCCCAGTTTGAGATAATAACTTTCCTCTACGACCTACATAAATAGAATATAAAACATTTCATTTGCTTAATCAATTGGAATTTCGCAACTCTTGGAGAAAAGTGCGAAATTTTGTGGAGGAGAAATTTTTGGGTATCTTCACTAAAATTGGCATAACTTTCTCATACGGAATTGGAATTACAAAATTCTTGGCTCGTTGAAAAGCTTGTTACGAGGGCTATGTGATGACATGATCTAGAGTTTATTTTGGTTTTTCTATTGTTTCTTGACCTTATGATCTTAAAAAAGGTATGGCTCATGCTTCTGGGTTTCTCTTGTAATGGCACATGTCTCTCATGGATAGAGTTCATCTTTGATATTAGTATGTGAGCCTATATATTGGTATATATATTTGAAGTCATTATGGAGGATATGATGATGATGTTGCATACCTTTATGCTATGATATTATACACTTTATGATGATAATGCATGTGATAATGATGTACACTCTATGAAGTTGATGCACTCCTATACAATATGATGTACATGCATACCATAATGTGATGATGCTCTCCTATGCATTATGATGTATACTTGATGTTGATGATGCATACACGGTGCACACTGAAGTGACAATTATGCATATTTTATGATGATGATGCATACCCTATGACGATGATGCATACCTATGATGATGATGCATGACGATGCATACCTTATGTTCAATGATACATGCATGAAATATTTACACAGTGGCATATACATATGTACTTAGTAATATTTAAACAGTGGTATGTTCAGTAAAATACACTCAGTGGCATGACAATTACTACACAGTAATATATGTATGATGAAACACAGTGATAAATGCTCAGTTTGATATGCTCAGTGATGTTTACACAGTGATACTCAGTGATGTATGATGAAAACACAATGTGTGACGATATAGAATTATAAATGATGCAATGACGACAATTGTACAATGATGAATAGTGGTAATTAGGAGTGAGTACATTGGTTCAGTTGAGCAGCATTAGCACAGGCTACTACATGTGCATTTGGTCTGACTCATATTGGCTGAGTTGTATGAGCAGTTGGTTTGACCCAGGTGGTCTGGTACACAGTTGGTTGAATTCAGATGATGTGAACAACAACTTGATTGGTACAGCTAGATTGCACATGTTGACGAGCAGTGTTGCACAGTGATGGTGCAGTGGTCAGTGGACAGTTGATGAGGAATGGTCAGTTGATGAGCAGTGAAAGTGGTTTTGCAGTGTGGTACAAGTTGTGTAGTGTGGTTTAGATTTTGTAGTGTGATACAGGTTGTGCAGTGTGGTACATGTTGTGCAGTGTGGTTTAGGTTGTGCAGTGTGGTACAGGTTGTGCAGTGTGGTTTAGATTGTGCAGTGTGGTACAGGTGTTGGATAGCAGGTCCGCAGGATCAGTGCAGTTTGTGGTTCAGTAGTTCAGTTTCTATCTTCATATCAGGGTGGCAGGACGGGGCAAGGAAATTTAGGGAGCTAAGGCTTCCTTCAGGTTGTAGCCTGTAAACCAGGGGGTTGTAGCCTCCTTCCAGTTGTAGCTGGAGAATTGAAGTCTTGTAACAAAGGGGGTTGTTGCCTCCTTCCAGTTGTTGCTGGTAAATTATTATTATAAAGGCTTCCGTGGTTTTTCCCCCAGGACTTGGGTTTCCACGTAAAAATCTTGTGTACTGTGTTTTGCTATGCTTCCTATGTGATGATGATATGATGATAGGTGATGATGAGCTGTAATAGTTAATAATGCTGATGATATAATGATAATGTGGTAATACATTAATGAATGATGTATTGAAGAAGCAGTTGATGATTGTTAAAGTTGAAAAAGTAATAAAAAGCTATACACACTGTTCACCCCCCCCCTCTCAGTGTGCTCAGTGTGTCTAACAATTGGTATCAGAGCGGTTCCTTCACAGAAAGCCTTACCAGCTTGAAGTAGATCCTTGACACACCATGGGGTTCTCAGTGAATGGAGCACCATTGTTTTGTGGGACAAATTACTTGATCTGGAAAAGAAGAATGCAAGGTTATCTTGAAGCAGAAGGCAGTGGAGTATGGCAGTCAGTGCTTACTGGGTACGATCATCCGAAGAAAGTGAAAACAACAGCTCAGAAGGAAGCAAGGAAAAATAATTCAATGGCTATGGAATCCATTCTTGAAGGCTTATTAGATTCCATAAAAGAGAATATTGGAAAGTGCAACACTGCTAAGGAACTATGGCTCAAAATAGAACATCTCTACTCCTCTAAGGAACATGAAGAAGAAGTTATAAAATTCATGACTGCAAATTTGACAGATCTCCAAAAGAAGAAAATAGGAAAGTGCAACTCAATTGAAGAAGTGTCACTGAAGTTAGATCAACTGTACTCCATTGAAGAACAGAAAGCAGAAGACAACTCCATAGAAAGGTCAGTACAAGATCCAGGTAAGTATGAAGGTAAGTCTATTGAACACCCTATTTGTAATGCTTTTGAAGAAATATGTCTATCGAGTATAGAGGATAAGTGCTATTCAAAATTCATAGATTGTAATACATCAAAATGTGATGAATCTCATTGTTTCTTGATAAATGATGGAAATGAATGTTTAAACAATGATATTACTAATGCTTTGCAAAAGGTTGAGAAACTTTGTAAACAGAACCAGGTATTACAAGAACAATTGGACAAATATGAGAAGAGGAATCAAGAAGAATATGAGAAAGCCACACAGACTATAATTGATCTAAATCTCCAAGTTGAAGAAGCTACCAGAATCAAAGAAGCCATATCCAACTCTCTGAAAGATCAACTTGAGAAGTCTGCTGTTGAAAATAAAAGACAATCAGAAGAAATTGACAAGCTCAGAAGACAGCTAGAAGATAAGGAGAAAGAATTGACTCGCAAGCTTCAAGACAAAGATAGTGATATCAGTATCTTACTTGAAAAAATGCAGAAGGAAAGATCCGCCAATCAGAAAGAAGATCCAAGTGACAAAACGGGAATTCATTTCAATCATGAGATTGAAGAGAAAATAAGAAGAAAACAAGAAGATGAAATCAAATCCTTGAAGATAGAATTACGAAAGGTATGTCTGACGAATTTTGACTTTGAAAAGGAACTCTCAGAACTCAGAAAAGAAAATCAAGAAATAAAAGGACAAATGGAAGACAATATTGTCATTGATATGAAAGAACAGATAGAAGAAGTCAAGAAAATTGAAGAAGACCTAACAAGACAACTCCAAGAAAAGATAGAAATTTGTCAAAAGCAAGAATTGAAGATCCTCTCTCTAAAGGAAGATCTGAACAAGGCAGTTGCTCAGTTGAAGACAAATTCAAAGATTGAAAAGAACATTGAAGAAAGTGAAAGTTCCAGGGAAAAAGAAGAAAAGGCTAATAGTTATACAGATATTTTCAGTAGATCCCATGATCAGCAAGATTCAAGGAAGAATAGAAACAAAGAACTTGCATCACAAAGAAGATCCTTTGCTCAGGGAGATCCCATGATGTTCAATGGTCACTGCTACAAGTGTAACAACTATGGTCACAAAGCCATCCATTGCAGAACTCATGACAGAATAATTCCAGATATAAATCAAGGTATGTTTTCCGTTCAATGTTATAATTGTTATCATTATGGTCATTTTGCAAAACATTGCAGGATGCAGGGAGAAGTTAAAGTTTGGAGAAGAAAGCAAGTTCAACCGAATGTCATGAACAGTGATCAGCCTACCAAAGTATGGAAAATAAAGTCAGTAGATTGCACCAATGATCAAAACAGAAATGATGAAAATATTGGGAAAAACCCAATACCATTTTGAAGACTATCGATCAGTGTTATGAAGTGTAAAAGGAGCTATGTACTTGATTATCCTACAGTAGTTGGTTCCATCATATAAGCAGCAGCATTGCCCAATGATAGGGGGAGAAGTATTTCTAATGAAAGTTCTCATTGCCATTGATGCAAAAAGGAAGAGAAGTTGTTGACATGGGGAGCATGCCCTGAGGGGGAGCGTTACCTCAAGATAGTACCCTTTGCCATTGATGCCAAAGGGGGAGAGAAGTTGTGAATAGGGGGAGCCTATTCTAAGGGCGAGCCTGAGTGTTTCCATCAATGACAAAGGGGGAGATTGTTGATTAAGTTGTCATTGATGCCAACAGTGCCTGGCCATTGATGCCAACAGTTGCGTCTTGGTGCCCCTTGTGGAGCCCCTGAGGGTTAGTGTTTGGTTTGTGGTTGTCTGTGTCAAGAGGAGACCTTTTGACTTTGTCCAAGCCCAACCTTGAAGCTCTTGGAGGCCTTGGGGCAATGGCAAAAGCCCTGGCTACCATTAACTTGGTTAAGTGCCCCTAAGTTGTATCTTGGTCCCAGTTGAGTCCATTGTTGTATCCCCTGCTCCTAGTTTTCTGTTGATTGAAGGTATCTATGTTGCATGATTGGATGATGTGTTAATTTGGTCCTTAAGCCCACAAACTTGGGTCATGGAACCCTTGGAGATGGTCATTATGCATGAGAAGGTCTGGCACCCACATAAATGGCGGCATGATGACCCTTGGACACTATATGATCATTGATGGTGCATTTGGAAATGATTTGGGTCTTGGAATCCATACATATGGTGGTTGGTAAGCCCATGATTGTTGGAGCCTTTGATATGATAGAATCCTTGGTCATGATTCCCTCATCACTTGGCGATGGAGTCCTATGTGATGGGCTTGAAGTCCATGGAAAGTATCTTGTTTAAATATTATATGATATCCTTGAAAGAATCCTTGAAACCCTTGCATGTGGTGCCTTGGGTCTTGAACCATGGTGATGTATGGTCCTATTTGTGGTTGTATGGATATTGGGATGTAGATGGAGGTAGATCCCACGGACGTGCCTTGATATGTTGAAGAAGACTTTGAAACTCTTGTAGTTAGTGGTATGGTCTTTGGCACCCTCATGTGTGGGGTCTTTGACGTCCTGGACATATTGAATAATTTAAGGGTATTAGACCAAGAATTTGCAAATAAACCCATCATAGGGAGATAGTCCTCGTCAAGCCATTTCCATTGATATGTGGAGCATCTTCTAACTCCTTATGGTTGAAGAGATATGAATTTTTGAAGTTGGTGTACCCCACCTTTTTGGGTGAGCCGACCAAACAAAAGAAAAATTAATTATTTGTAATTTTGAATTGCATGTCGGCCCAGTTTGAGATAATAACTTTCCTCTACGACCTACATAAATAGAATATAAAACATTTCATTTGCTTAATCAATTGGAATTTCGCAACTCTTGGAGAAAAGTGCGAAATTTTGTGGAGGAGAAATTTTTGGGTATCTTCACTAAAATTGGCATAACTTTCTCATACGGAATTGGAATTACAAAATTCTTGGCTCGTTGAAAAGCTTGTTACGAGGGCTATGTGATGACATGATCTAGAGTTTATTTTGGTTTTTCTATTGTTTCTTGACCTTATGATCTTAAAAAAGGTATGGCTCATGCTTCTGGGTTTCTCTTGTAATGGCACAGGTCTCTCATGGATAGAGTTCATCTTTGATATTAGTATGTGAGCCTATATATTGGTATATATATTTGAAGTCATTATGGAGGATATGATGATGATGTTGCATACCTTTATGCTATGATATTATACACTTTATGATGATAATGCATGTGATAATGATGTACACTCTATGAAGTTGATGCACTCCTATACAATATGATGTACATGCATACCATAGTGTGATGATGCTCTCCTATGCATTATGATGTATACTTGATGTTGATGATGCATACACGGTGCACACTGAAGTGACAATTATGCATATTTTATGATGATGATGCATACCCTATGACGATGATGCATACCTATGATGATGATGCATGACGATGCATACCTTATGTTCAATGATACATGCATGAAATATTTACACAGTGGCATATACATATGTACTTAGTAATATTTAAACAATGGTATGTTCAGTAAAATACACTCAGTGGCATGTGTGATGAACCTGCAATAATTAATTAATGCAAATACACAAGATATCAAAAATAACAGAACAGAATCACTTTTATATTGATCACGGGCCACTTCAAGAGGGCAACCTCCTTTGAGCAAGCTCAATACAATTAACTTCATGGTGCCTTCAATGACCTCAACACACACTTATATACTAAGTCTATGCCCAATACTATGAGTCAAAACCATGGGACATATAATACTACAGGACGACTTACAAAGCATATGCGTCCAATACTATGGGTCAATACTATGGGCTAATATAAACTGCGGATCAACAAATACTACGGGACGACTTACAAAGCATATGCGTCCAACAACAATATAATAACATAGTAAAGAGAAGGGTTGACATAGGTTCCTAACATCCCCTCTCCCTTAGAAAAAGCTTTGTCCTCAAAGCTTTGGTTGGAGAAATTGCTGCAGAATCTGAAGGAGTGGTTCCCCGGTAGCATCCTCGGTTTGCATTTCGGGCCACTGACACCTTTGGAGTGTCAAGGAGGATTGCTTGGAAGGTTGTAGATGAAGAAGAACCCTGTCAGCTGCGTGGAAAATGCGCTCAGAACAGTGCTGATCGGCTTGTTGTTTCCGGCGAATTCTGGCCATGTGAAGATTGTATTGCAGAATGAGAAGAATCTGATCGCGGTTTCGAAGAACCGAGTCAATTTCCTGAACTGGGGAGCTGCTAAGGGTGTATTGAAGAAGAAATGGCGGTGTTTATCCATAGACTGCTTCATATGGTGTCCTTTGAGATGTGGTATTGTACCACCAGAGTGCTGCTAGGAAATCCATAGAAATAGTTGGCCAAAGCTATGTAGGGATGGGCAAGGGTTTGATCAATCCCGAAAGGAGTGTCGGTTCCGCCTTGTTGACTTGGAAAGTGTCATCGTTAGCCACCATCTGTTGAATTGTCATTTTTAGTCCCGGCCAAAAGAAGTTACATTGTTCCTGGTCATACATTTTGCAAAACCTAGAGTGCCCTGTTGATGAAGAAGCATGGAGTTCATAGAAGAGATAGCCCTGTTGAACATATTGCAACCAATTTGGAACAAGCAGAGAAAGAGCTGTAAGAGAAACTGGGTCATCAATTGTGCGAGAAGGAGCATCTTCCACCATATTGTCCTTACCCTTCTTGTAAGTGATCACATAGGGATAACCCATGAGTTGGATACCCCATTGCAGGTGTGTTGGGGAGGAGACCCATTGTTACAGAAAATTTTTCAAACTCGGGAGATCAGTCTTGATGCAGAAATAATTGCCTAATAGGTATGGCTGCCACTTCTGTACTGCATGCAAAATAGCCATCATTTCTTGCTGAGAGGTAGATGTGGCTACATTCTTACCAGAAAGGTCTCTTGAAGGCAGCAAGCTCATTGGTTCAACAAAGATACCTGCATATCTATCCAAGGGAGTAGTGGAGACTGTTGATGGGTGCATCTGAATGGAATTAAGCTGAGTGATGACACCATGTGAATTCTTCTTAAGGATTTTTTCCAGGCGATGTGAACTGATGATGCAGAGAGACCCTGGTTGTAAGCCCCTAAATTTGTGTTGTGCCCCATTGACTTTAAACTGCATCCAAAGTTCAGCAAAATCCCATAAGATGGGGCCAAGTGTGTGTAACCATTGAACGCCCAAAACCACATCACATCCGCCTAAGGGCAAGACAAACATGTCAGAGCGTAGGTTATAATCTTCCATAGAGATACGCACATTGCGACACTTCCCCTTGCAAGGTAAGGTGCCCCCATTGGCAACCATGACTTCAAAGTTGGAGCAAGGATGGACAAAACAATCAGCCTGTTTGGCAATTCGAGGGTCAATGAAGTTATGAGTGCTACCAGAATCAATGAGTATGGTAAGAGGGAGATTCTTGAAGTATCCCCTAACCCGCATTGTTTGTGGAGTGGTGACGCCAGTTACAGCATGGAAAGAGATCTCGGGTGGGTCGTCCTGAGGTGGGGTGTCAACAGGCGGGTGTTGCATGTCGACCGGATCATCTACTGTATCTGTAGCTTCTTCACCAAGTTCTAAGGCAGGCGGAGAATCCACATCCAAGAGATAGAGCTTTTGTTGAACACATCTATGTCCCCGAGTGAATTTCTCATCACAATTATAGCAAAGCCCTTTTTCTCGGCGTGCCTGCATTTCGATTTCAGACAAATGCTTGATAGGAGTTGGTTGAGGAGCAGGCGTGATGGGAGGTCGTTGGGAACCCATATTTCTGAAGGGAACAAAGGTGGGTTTGGAGCGTTGTTGAGCTGCGATCTTGTCCTCGGCCAACTTAGCCAACCCTAGGACTTCCATCATTGTGTTGGGACAAAACATTTTGACCTCTGAGCGGATTTCATCCTTGAGACCACTGATAAAACAACTCCTGTAGAATTCATCAGACAATCCTTCTGTGTGATTGGCTAGTTTCTCAAATTCCATCTGATACTCTCTCACTGTGCCAGTTTGATGAAGTTTAGTGAGTGCTCCTGTGAAGTCGTCAAAAGCACTAGGATCAAATCGTGGCAAAATGAGTTGGCAAAAATCTGTCCAGTTTGGCTCGGGATGAGCTTTGATGTACCAACGGTACCATTGAAGGGCTTCCTGTTCCAAATGAAAGGATGCAAGTGGAACTTTCTGAACATCAAAAGTATTATGCAGACTGAAATATTGTTCTGCTCGGTATATCCATCCAGTCGGATCAGTACCATTGAAGCGAGGAAAATCAAGCTTCGGCCCACGAAAATTGCTAGAAGCAGAGAACCCGGTGGCTGCAAAAGATTCTGGCTGTCTGGTATTGTTCATGGCTGAATGCTGCAGATGGAGGCTGAGAAATTTTTCATCCAGATCTTGGAGTTTGGTTTGGATGGCTGCCAGTGCTTCCTCCATGGTGTGTGCTCCTGCACAAGTGACGACCATAACCAGGTTTTTTTTTTTTTTTTTTTTTGGTTGACTGGGTAGGAAAACAAAAACAGGAACTACTTCAGTAAGGGAAAAGTTGGATTTGGGAAAAAATCAGAAGGATAATTGGGGTTTGACTAGGTTTTGGACACTGTTGGATAGACAGGGAAGCAAAAATGAGGATTTCAGAAGTGGGGTGAAAGAATGGGAAAATTTGGCAGAGGAGAACAAAGAAGCAGAATTCAGAAAGGAACTCTATGGTAAAATTTGAAGGTGATTGGGTGAAATCTGAGGAAGTTATGGCGAACCCTAAAAATAGGCAAATGTAAGATTTCGGGCTGTAGGAAGGGGAATTGAGGATAGGGTCCTCAGGAATGAAATATGCAGAATGGAATGACAGGGGTTCCTTGAAAATTTCAAGGGAAATAGAGGTAAAACAAGGGAGATATGGAGGAAAAACTGATTTTTTTTTTATTTTATTTTTTTTTGGCTGAAGCGGCTACGGCTCGGATTTTTTTTTTTTTTTTTTTTTACAGACTGGAGCGGCTACGGCTCAGAAGGAATCTGGAACAACGTCGAACGGCTGGATCTGGAACGGCTTGCAAAATGGATCTAAAACAGCGCAGCAGTGATCGACAATTGTTCAGCTGAAAGTAGATATGGACCCCAGGTATGTGTGGCTTCCTAACAGTTCAGGGTTTTCACTCGGCCACCAATGCTGTCTGACGGCTTGCGTATTGGGGCAGTACCCCTCACTCCACGGCTCAGGTAAAACTGATAACCGCTTTGCCACAAACAACAGCTCTTAGTTTACCTCACGGGTGGGAACTAGTCAATCAGGTAGGGGTCGTTGCCCTTTTCGCTGGCAGGTCCTCTCAATGGGTCAGCTACTTCGGGTTCCTGTGGTACTCCTCACAATGATTTTTAGGGCTTATGCCCAAGTACTTCCCACAGTTAAGCGGATAGGGATTATTCCCAAATCCGAACCTGCAACAGAAAAAATTTGGGCAGAAATTCCACCCAATGTTCAAAAACCAGATCTATATTGCTCAGAATCGCTATTATAGCATGTTTCCAGAACTGGAACAACCACTCTGCTTCTACCCATGAAAGCGGAATAAAAATCTGGGCACTCGGTCAAAAGATTTTCTCGCCGCAAATTTCCGCGGCCGTCACCGAAATTCTGAAAAATTGCTGATTTTAAATCCGCGATATCTCCACTTTTAGAACTCCAAATGAGATGATTTTTTTTTTGAAACTGCGTATTTTTGAAAGAGGAATTCAGATATGCAATCGGTTTCTTCTGATTTTGTGCAAAAAGTTTCAGAAATTGATCTGAAATTCGCCGCCCAAAAAAAGAAAAAAAAAATTTCCACTTGTGCCAAGGAAAGTGCTCTGATACCAGATGTGATGAACCTGCAATAATTAATTAATGCAAATACACAAGATATCAGAAATAACAGAACAGAATCACTTTTATATTGATCACGGGCCACTTCAAGGGGGCAACCTCCTTTGAGCAAGCTCAATACAATTAACTTCACGGTGCCTTCAATGACCTCAACACACACTTATATACTAAGTCTATGCCCAATACTATGAGTCAAAACCATGGGACATATAATACTACAAGACAACTTACAAAGCATATGCGTCCAATACTATGGGTCAATACTATGGGCTAATATAAACTACGGATCAACAAATACTACGGGACGACTTACAAAGCATATGCGTCCAACAACAATATAATAACATAGTAAAGAGAAGGGTTGACATAGGTTCCTAACAGCATGACAATTACTACACAGTAATATATGTATGATGAAACACAGTGATAAATGCTCAGTTTGATATGCTCAGTGATGTTTACACAGTGATACTCAGTGATGTATGATGAAAACACAATGTGTGAAGATATAGAATTATAAATGATGCAATGACGACAATTGTACAATGATGAATAGTGATAATTAGGAGTGAGTACATTGGTTCAGTTGAGCAGCATTAGCACAGGCTACTACATGTGCATTTGGTCTGACTCATATTGGCTGAGTTGTATGAGCAGTTGGTTTGACCCAGGTGGTCTGGTACACAGTTGGTTGAATTCAGATGATGTGAAGAACAACTTGATTGGTACAGCTAGATTGCGCATGTTGACGAGCAGTGTTGCACAGTGATGGTGCAGTGGTCAGTGGACAGTTGATGAGGAATGGTCAGTTGATGAGCAGTGAAAGTGGTTTTGCAATGTGGTACAGGTTGTGCAGTGTGGTTTAGATTTTGCAGTGTGATACAGGTTGTGCAGTGTGGTACATGTTGTGCAGTGTGGTTTAGGTTGTGCAGTGTGGTACAGGTTATGCAGTGTGGTTTAGATTGTGCAGTGTGGTACAGGTGTTGGATAGCAGGTCCGCAGGATCAGTGCAGTTTGTGGTTCAGTAGTTCAGTTTCTATCTTCATATCAGGGTGGCAGGACGGGGCAAGGAAATTTAGGGAGCTAAGGCTTCCTTCAGGTTGTAGCCTGTAAACCAGGGGGTTGTAGCCTCCTTCCAGTTGTAGCTGGAGAATTGAAGTCTTGTAACAAAGGGGATTGTTGCCTCCTTCCATTTGTTGCTGGTAAATTATTATTATAAAGGCTTCCGTGGTTTTTCCCCCAGGACTTGGGTTTCCACGTAAAAATCTTGTGTACTGTGTTTTGCTATGCTTCCTATGTGATGATGATATGATGATAGGTGATGATGAGCTGTAATAGTTAATAATACTGATGATATAATGATAATGTGGTAATACATTAATGAATGATGTATTGAAGAAGCAGTTGATGATTGTTAAAGTTGAAAAAGTAATAAAAAGCTATACACACTGTTCACCCCCCCCTCTCAGTGTGCTCGGTGTGTCTAACAACTATCATTATTGTTTTTCAGATGTATATCTTGTAACTCCATAATGTTTAAAAATAAATCGTCTATGTACGTCATCTTGTTGATAGTTTTATCACTGTAATTCTTGTTATTGTCATAGCTGGATTTGTCGTCGTCTTAAGATAACTCATGCCTATACCGTATTAGTGTTATGATTTTATTGCTACACGTCATATGCATTGTGATAAGAGTCAAGGTATGAAGTTCAAGACCATAGCATGATTTTATAATTGTTGCAAACATTGGTGTCGTTAACAAATCAAAGTTGTAAACCCTACATTAAATGAACTTTGTAAAAGGGATACTAGAACTTATGGTTATTCTACTAACCATACCATTTTATTGTTTGAAAACCTATATAGTAATTTATAATGGCAACTATTCTTAATATAAATTTATATATGAAATTTTGCAATATTTCAAATGTTATGAAAATGCAATATTATAATTGTCTTATATAATGGTTCACAATATCGAAATAACATGAAATTTAATTTTTTTATTACATGGCTTAAACTTAAGCCTTGATATTCTAATTCAAAATTATATAGTTAGAACCTATATCTACTATGCAAACATAACTATAACGTTATTGAATTTATGAATATCCATTGGAAACTATATCGTAAATCTTCATGGCACTGACACGCATTAAATGTTGACAGGGTTCGAGTTGCTAGTTCATTTATGTGACATGAACGTTGAGCTATCGTGAAGAATTGTCCTTCGATTCTGCATTAATGTCTTGAATCGACACTCTAGCTGACATGGATTGCCAGCGATCCACATAATAAGAGTTTGATGAAATCATTGCTGTGGTTGCCAATGTGTAATGGTTAAGTGTTTTTGAAACGCCTTGGAACTGGTTGTTGATCGGTTCTCCGTGTGCCAAAGTGGCAATGCCAAGCTTGTACTGTGGTGTGGGCATTAAATGTATGGTTGCTCGTCCCAATGCTATTTCGCTGGCACTGTTGTGATCGTTGATGGTGATGAATTAGGACCATTATATTGAAACCCTAACATCTGTCGTTGATTTTGGTTTATGAGTTTTAATCTTGTTCATTGTTTCTATTGTCTTCGGTCTGTGTGGCCGACAGGCTGTCGAAAAATCGAGGGTTAGCAAATTTGCAGGAGGTCTCGACCTCGAGTCCTGTAGATAGGATTTGTAGGTTCTAAACCATTGAATGGCATTGTAATTTAAGGATTGGGTCTTCTGGTTTGAAGTGATATCGAGTTCATGTTTAAGCTTTTCATTTTTAGAAGAGGAGTGAAGGATACACCCTGGTGTAAATGGACAGAGGGTTTTCCTGTCTCATCTATAGCGTGGAAAAGCATCGTTTAACTGGTGAAAGTGGAAATCTTTGTTTACTTACAGCAAGGTAATCGTTCTCATAGAGAATAACGATTTTCTATGTTGCATTTTATCTTTCAGTTTGAGATGTAATAGTTGAATAAAGCCGAACCTTGTTTTGTCAGCTTTGCAGGTTGTGAAGAAGAGAAACGAGCAAGGGTTTGAAAAGTATGGCGAGATTCCATTCGGGTAAGCTCCGGGTCTTCCAAAAACCCTCGTAGGTGCTCTGTGACTGTGGTTGATGAGGTTTCAAAGGTTGTGTAGCTGGTCCTGCCGTGACTCGGCGTGGTTGTTATTTGAAGAACTTTGAAGCACATTTTAATATTCAAATGTTGTTTGTTCAGTGCTGTGACTCTCGTTTGATTATGTAATACTTAGATTTATACCTTGATACTTATCTCCATCGATCCTCGTTAAAGCCGAGGGTTTAAGAACTCATTTCAATGTTTGAACTTGGGAATATCATTATATGATTTTGTTTTAGAAATCATGTTGTAATTTTTTTTCTGAGAATGGAACTTGTACTGGTTAAAGCCTTTGAGCCACGACCTGTTTTGTTTAAGTTATAAGAAATAATACAAGGAGCTGAGGCTCGTTTATAGTGAATACGATGCTCCCTTCTCGTCAATGAAAAAGTATGCTAATTGTCTCTGTGTAAAATCGTCTGTGTTATAAAACGTAATGTTGTAGGTTGACATCGTGATTTTCGTTCTATACTAGGGTTTGTGAACTTGTCTTAGATGTTAATTATGTAATAAGTGTTGTTTGGAAATGAGTTCAAATCGTTGAAATGGAAATGAATGGGCCATACCCTAGTTTGTGTTTTGTTTGAAAAGAAATTAAATGTTTGAAATGAATTTTCAAAAGAACTTTGGTTCGATCCAAAGCCTGTGTAGATTGAGTTTGCAAAACGATAATAATGGAAATCGAAAACCTAACTAGGTTTTGATGTGAGTCTCGGTTTGGAAATCGACACTTTCAGTTAGAATATCTATTGTATAAAATGACTAATGGAAACAAAATGTTTATAATATTTTCATTATCTGTTTGAACTATAAAATTATAGGCAATGGTTATAGTAAGAATGAAAACAGTGTATGTGTGTGCAATGTGAAAGACTATGTGATGACTGTTATATACAGCCTTGATAAAATGAACACCTATTTATTTATTTGCAACTATGATATTATATTGCAAACATAATATGTTAGATAGAAATATGCATTCTATTTATTTCCTATATCCATAGTAATGATAAGAATAATGCAATGTAAATGTACAGGAAATAATCAATATATAGAAAATTGGATTCTATTTATTTCTATGAACATAGTAATGATAAAGGAAATACAGTATTACTATACAGAAGTTATACAATGTTTGTTTTTCATCAAACTAAGGAAATATTCTATAATATACATTAGATATTATACAGAACGTTCTACTATTATTAATTATAGGACAGAAACTGATAAACATTTAATTACTATTTTTATCTATCGAATTTAATGGCAAATTGTCTATCCTGTAATCTATTCTTAATTTGCGTATCTATACTAGAGTACGATGCATAAAACAACATGTGGAAAAATATAGATATTGGTTTATCAATTCCAATTCATCATTAAACTTTAACATTTAGACTTTAAACAAATCTAGAATTAAATTCTTTTTCGAAACAGAAAATAGAAAATACTAACTATACAAAACAAAACTACTAGCTGAGATAAAGTAGAAAATTTGTAAAACCTCGGTAAATCTGTAGGGCAAGAAACAACCCAAGAAGACTGTTCCACCCAACCAATTCCTAAAGACAGTCAAGTGCTTGCCTTAGGACCCCCAAGCCTGTTCATTGAACCACCAGGAGGAAGAAACTCTAGGAATTAGGACTTCTTCTTGCAGTAACAAATAACTTATGAATCTTCAATAGCTAGCAGTCCAATAGACCTGCACCAGTATCTCTGGTTCTTCTCAGCAATATGCAGACTTAAGATTGCACTCACAACTAGCCTCCCTATTTGAATCTCTCAGTGATCGCCTGATGCACATGAGGAAAATATTTCTGCAGAAAATATTGTGTAAGAGCTGCCTACTCGATTCGAATTTGCCTTTTGTAGGTTGCCTAGGCCTTTTCAGATGTTACTGGGTCATTAAATGAGCTGCCTGCTCACTCCCTCCACCTGGGGGATAATGCCACATTTTTAGGGGTAGATGTCCCATAACCAACAGCTAGTGGTGTGATGCAATTGCTGCCATCTGTCTCATACCTTCCAACAGCTTCCATTCCTCCTAGTGGGTTAGTGAACACTCATTTAACAGTCCCCTTGAGTGTTTGTCTCCTAATTAATTTATAAAAATAATAAAATTCAGTAATTACATTCATCCTTGATCAAAACTGATCATAATTACAAAACTTTGTAATTAAATTTAACATAAAGTATTTTGCAAATAAAATAATAATTTTCAGAAGTTTGGGTAGGTGAAGTACACCCCCCCTTAAGTCTCAACATCATCCTCGATGTTGGTTAATCACTCCTTGAGTGTTCCTAAAACAGAGTTGGGTATGTTGCCTGCATACTACTCTCCAACTCCCAGGTTGCCTCTTCTAAGTTAAGGTGCTTCCATTGCACCTTCACTTGCCCAATGTTGCGATTCCGGAGAATAGTTTCCCTCCTTCTGAGGATACAATCCGGTTCCACCAAAAAATCTCTGTCTTGTCCCACCTTCAATCTCTACCATGGAGATTTGATGATCTGCTTACCTGTTGTCAAGTGCTGCATTGATTCTGAGCATTTCCCTTGCCACATCTCCCACCATAGGTTCAGCCTGTATAGAGTTGATGTTGTTTGTTTTCTACTTCCTCAAGGGACATTTTGATGCGTAATGGGGGTCTTGACATTCAAAACATTTGATAGGTTCCTTTGGCTCACTGGTTCTGGTATTATTAGGTGCATTTCTGGTTGCTGTAGAATTCTGCTGTGAATTGTTTCTGGAGTTATTCCCTTGATAATTTCGATTCTGAAAATTTTTCTTTTGAAACTCGGAATTTTCGCTGAACCTGAAATTTTTCCGTTTCTGCTCAAAGTTGTTGGGCTTGTGACTCTTTCAATTTGACATTCCCTCTCTTTTCCGATTTGTGTCATAACAGAAAACTGCCTTTCTCATTGCCTCTTCCAAGGTCTTAGGACTGTCATACGCAATTCTGTCCTTAATATTGAAAGGTAAACAGCTCAAGTACATTTGAATTTTCGGTTTCTCTTCTATGAGGTATGGTACATATCTTAGTAAGTTCAAAAACTTATTGTTCATTTCCTTCATGTTCATACCTCCTAGCTTCAAATCGTAGAACTCTTTGGACTTTTCTTCATAGTATTGTTCAGATAAATACTTCTTCTTAAAATATCGTTTAAAAGTAATCCAGCTTACATCTTTATCTTTGATGCCCTTTACTCTTTTGATGTCCTGCCACCAAATATCCGCTTTTCCAGTCAAGTTATATATAGCCATTTTTGCCTTCAAAGACTCTGAATAGTTATAAATCTGGAAGTATTTCTTCATACCGGACAACCAAGCTTCAGCTGTCTCTCCCTTCTCAATTTCTCCATTGAAAGTTGGAGGTCTAATCTTTTTTGAACTCCCCCAGAAATCTGCTCATATTCCGTATGATTTTTCTTTCCGGGTTTGAAATCTCCTTCGCTGCTATCACTAGTGTAGTTATGTTTCTTTCTGCGTGTTTCAATAGCATCTCCTGATGAGGTTGAACTGTCATTCACCTTGCTGGTTTTCATTTTCTTGTTTTTATCAGCATGAGGCAGATCCTCAACTTTGGAAATATCTTCATTATCTTTCTCTTGTTCCTCAGTTTGGCTCTGTTCAAACAGCACTTGGTTTAATTGTTCCTGTGCTTGCAGAATCCTTTCATTGTCTTGTTTCACCGATCTGATTTCTGCTTTTAATTCATGAAAAGCATGTAACAGTTCTGTCGAACTGTTATTTAGCTCACCGTGACCTTCTGCTACATAGTGTTGTCTCGAGTTGTGATTGTTTGGTTGAAATCTGTCGCCTATTTGTTCAGCTAAGTTCTTTATACCTGTAACTGAAAATAATTTCTGGAATAACATAATAATTAAATTTTCAAGTTAGTACAATTTTCTGTTGTATAAAAAATTTCTACTGCATGTTTTGGACCTCATTCAGGCCGAGAGTTCGAAACTGAGCTCTGATACCACATGTAACATCCCGAAATTTCATAAAATTTAAAATTTTTGATAACAGCATTAATTATGATAATAATAATTGCAGAAATAATAATTGAGATTACGACAGCATTAATTGTAAAGTTGTTAGTACTAAACATGCTTTAATTTCTCTTTAGCAGCAATATGACAATGACAGTTTTAATAAAGTAGTTAATGAACATGATAATGCTGACAAATGAATTAAACAGATTGGGAATATGATGCGACACTTTTTCTCTTGCAATGATACTGACAGTTTGACCTTTGATGCACAAGGGTGTCCTACGAGGTACCTTGGCGCTTACTTAGCTGCAATGCTAAAGCAAAATGAATGTTTTACTGTGCAGACAACAGGTAAGAGCAAAGTACGTGTATAGCTCAGTCTCAACGTCATAATTAAATAAAATGTATAAATTATGTTGCGATTCACCAAAAGTGTGCAGGTATGGATTTCATAACTATCATTATTGTTTTTCAGATGTTATATCTTGTAACTCCATAATGTTTAAAAATAAATCGTCTATGTACGTCATCCTGCTGATAGTTTTATCACTGTAATTCTTGTTATTGTCATAGCTGGCTTTGTCGTCGTCTTAAGATAACTCATACCTGTACCATATTAGTGTTATGATTTTATTGCTACACGTCATATGCATTGTGATAAGAGTCAAGGTATGAAGTTCAAGACCATAGCATGATTTTATAATTGTTGCAAACATTGGTCTCGTTAACAAATCAAAAGTTGTAAACCCTACATTAAATTGACCTTTGTAAAAGGGATACTAGAACTTATGGTTATTCTAATAACCATACCATTTTTATTGTTTGAAAACCTATACAGTAATTTATAATGGCAACTATTCTTAATAGTAAATTTATATATGAAAGTTTGCAATATTTCAAATGTTATGAAAATGCAATATTATAATTGTCTTATATAATGGTTCACAATATCGAAATAACATGAAATTTAATTTTTTATTACATGGCTTAAACTTAAGCCTTGATATTCTAATTCGAAATAATATAGTTAGAACCTATATCTATTATGCAAACATAACAATAACGTTATTGAATTTATGAATATCCATTGGAAACTATATCGTAAATCTTCATGGCACTGACACGCATTAAATGTTGACAGGGTTCGAGTTGTTGGTTCATTAATGTGACATGAACGTTGAGCTAGCGTGAAGAATTGTCCTTTGATTCTGCATTAATGTCTTGAATCGACACTCTAGCTGATATTGCCAGCGATCCACATAATAAGAGTTTGATGAAATCGTTGCTGCGGTTTCCAATGTGTAATGATTAAGTGTTTTTGAAACGCGTTGGAACTGGTTGTTGATCGGTTCTCCGTGTGCCAAAGTGGCAATGCCAAGCTTGTACTGTGGTGTGGGCATTAAATGTATGGTTGCTCATCCCAATGCTATTTCGTTGGCACTGTTGTGATCGTTGATGGTGATGAATTGGGACTGTTAGATTGAAACCCTAACATCTCTCGTTGATTTTGGTTTATGAGTTTGAATGTTGTTCATTGTTTCTAATGTCTTTGGTCTGTGTGGCCGACAGGCTACCGAAAAATCTAAGGTTAGCAAATTTGCAGGAGGTCTCGACCTCGAGTCCTGTAGATAGGATTTGCAGGTTCTAAACTATTGAATGGCATTGTAATTTAAGGATTGGGTCTTCTAGTTTGGAGTGATATTGAGTTAATGTTTAAGCTTTTCATTTTTAGAAGAGGAGTGAAGGATACACCTGTTGGCACCCCAACAACTCCCCTTAGATTTTTGCAAAATAAAAGGGCCCCATGCAAACTTTTGTAAATATTTAGCCTTTAGTTTTAGTTTGGTTCCGCTTGTTTGATTCTACCCTTTGATTGGATAGTTTCCATTTTCATTTCTTTGAATTGGTTTTCCTTTTGCTTCATTCTCATGAGGAATTGATGAGTTGACTAATCTTTTTCCGAAGCTTTTGACTTCCTAGATGTTCAAAAAACATTTGCATGCTTCTATCGAATCTATTTGACTTGACAATATATATGGGTTTGCAAAAGTTTGATTAGGATAATATTTCGACGATCCCATGAGGTTTTGACCTTCAATGCATTTTTGACCATTTTGAGAGATTAAAACGTATTACCAAAATACCTAAAATATTATGTTTTCAATCTTCTTTTTGAAATAATGTGTTAATAAATGAGGGTGAGACCTTTATATTAAGTTAGACTATTTATCAAATTTTGCAAGTCTTCATATTTATTGAAAAATAACATACTTCTCACTTTTTCACATATTTTATTTGAGGGATTAAATACATTTTATTCTTTCTACCCCTTAAAATAATATATATGAAAATATGCAAGCAAGCCAATCATTTTCCATTTAAACTGAGGAGTCAAATTTTGTGAATTATTTACTTTTATCAAGATGACTACTCTCTTTGAATTCCTACTAGTTATCCAACTTATTGCACCTAAGCAAAAGCCTTAGAAAAATATGGAATAGAATTATTATTATGAATAATACATTCTACTTTTCCAATTCATTAATATCATAACTTTTGAATAGGGCTAAAGATCCTTTCACATGTGGAGAACGACAAACTAAAAGTGCCACCTTTAAGCTTTAAAATAATAAGAATGAAAAGTTTTTAGTAACCAACAAAAGCTTAAATTTTATAAAATTAATGATAGCTTGTGTTTGTCTTGTTTTTGCAGAAGGGTTGACGCATCTATGAATTCAATGCATTTTAGAGTTGGACTAAATCGCAAAGAAGATTTAAAATGTGGTATTACACGATAATGATAAAAGAAGCCGCGTCAAAGTTTCTAGCGAGCTCGACGTAGAGGAATTGCCACGTAATTACTGAACCGGAAGCAGCTGGAAGCTATTTGCCTACCAGTCGAGGAAAGAAAGAACCACATCCATTCATTGCAAACGGAATCCAGAATAAGGTTTCAAAACTGACAACGTGTAAAGTCATCAATTTGCAATGCCTAGTTGCAGCCACATGTAGAAAGAGCCAATTCCGCCAAATCTTCTCCGGAATACTTGGACCGTTTCATTTTGCGTAAAATTCAAGGAGATGATGATGACAGATATGTTAAGCGGCAATCACAACTGGTTACCATTAGATTATTATTTCAAACGGTTGCATTCTAAATGGTGAAAATGACAGATAGCCAGATCAATGCAGCATAATTGCCACGCAAGAAATATCACCGATATCACGAAGGATTCTGTATCTTGTTATCACAGGGAGCTCAACGCGCAATAAGAAAAGGAGACCGTTGCAAAGAACTGCCAACGCGTTTCGAAGTTCGAACTTCTACCCCACAGAATCTGCCACGTTTTCGTGTGGATAATTTTTCTTGTATAGCGCATCAGCTAGAATTCACGCCAACACAATTTTAGAATCATTTTCCGCGATCACCTGCAGATATTAAGCTTTTATCAAATCGATGTTACCAGGCGAGAGGAACCCGGGGTTAATTTAAAATCTCACTAGAATGCTAGCGTTATGGGTTGAAAGACTGCGCACTAAAATCGCAAAGTAAAAGCTATTCATCTTCTGCATTTTATCTAACAGTTACTCCAGGTTGCGCGAGATCAAACATATGTTGGGTTTAAAGAGAGATTACCATTGGAACAATATCCGCTCGAATATTTTCCATGAAATCGCCAATGCAAGGAATTTTGGGAGTTGAACGTACAATAAAATCAGAGCTAGTGTGATTGCATTTGAAGACTCGATTTGAAAGGAGAATTCTTTTATCTTTTACCATTAAAATTCTTTCTTTCATGGTTGAAATATTATTATTTCTTCTGTAATATTCATTTTGTTATATTTGAATGTGCAGGTTTAAGGTGAATATGATTTGATGAGTTAAAATTATTTTACAGGAGTATGCTATTATTACACAGTCAAAGCAGCATGACATCCCAAGCGCCAAGCATATGAAGAACGGATTCAATAAACAATACGCCGAAAAAGTGAAGAAGACCACGGGATTCCCGTCATTTTTCAACAGTTGATTTTCGGCAACAAACTGGGAGCAAACTAAGGCGATAATCAACATTCCGAGACATGGGCCTTTTGCAGAACGGATCCAATTACCCGACTGGTGAGGAATTTCCTGAAAAAGTGAACCGTTTGAGAGTTTTGTTTGGTTCTCTGAACACGTTTTCTCTAGTTGCGGCCAGCAAGGAAACTGAGTTAAGTTTCTGTTGGTTGTATTGCTTATTTAAACCATGGTAGTACTTCATCCTTGGCGGGGAGGGTCTCGACAGAAGAAAGAAACCTTGTTTTCTTGATTCTGTTATCTATTTTGTAAAATTTATGTTTGCAGAGTGGAGGAGACACTGCCATGGAGGAGGATCTGTAAAGGTTGAAGGGAACTTTTTCCCAGAAGCTTTATTATTTTCTCCTATTGGTTGGATTTCTAAGACATGGGAGAGCTCTTATTATACAGCAGTACTTTTTATTCTGTTTACACAGACTGTCTCATGAACTTCTTCAGATGATTGTCAAATGTGCCAAGATACTGAAACCTTAGCTAAGTTTTGGATATCAATACTGTGTGATTTATCTCTCCCTTGTTATCTTGTTTTTTTTCATATATAAATATCTTCATATTATATGTGGAATGTTTAATGAGAAATTCGAATGTTTATGTTCACCTGAATCATAAATTGATTTTCCTTCTTATTGATGTTGAAGAACTTTTTCATGATGTCAATAGTTGTTAATCAAATTTTGTAATTATCTAATTTACAGGTCAGTCTTGTTCCAATTGCAAGTTAGTTTTAATTATATTTTTCATGTTTCAGAATGACATATCCTGTTAGTAAATTTTGTCTTTAGTTTGAAGTTCTTATATATAAATTATTTTATAACAGTTTTGTTTTATCTGAAATGAAGTAATTTAAATTCATTTTTTTAGAGTTTGGTATGTTTCTTACTAAGCTTTAATTAGTGAATATTTTCCTTGCTTCAGACTTTTAGTCGAATAAGTCAATCTTTGCTCTTGGCCAAGATAGGAAACTAACATGTTAAATACATTATTAACATTTACTTTATCATAGGATAAATTTAGGAGCTACTGACTTTTGATTTTTTTAGTGTTAGTTCATAGTTAGGAGTAGACAATTGTTAGCCAAATTTTCCTAGTTTGTTAGCAGATAATCTTAATTTGAGACACACTCACTTCAAGAGACTCTCTATCTCTGAGAGCATAACATACAGGCAGCAGGGCCTAAATCCTTTGGGAAACAGTTACTCCAAACACATATAAGATTGTACTAAGTCGAGTGTGTGGACTGTTTTTCTCTTAGTTGGCCTAAGACAGTTCTCCTGGCCAACAACACCCTGTTTTCCTGTCTCGTCTACAGTGTGGAAAATCATCGTTTAACTGGTGAAAGTGGAAAGCTTTGGTCGCTTACAGCAAGGTAATCGTTCTTATAGAGAATAACAATTTTCTATGTTGCATTTTATCTTTCAGTTTGAGATGTAACAGTTGTCTAAAGCCGACCCTTGTTTTGTCAGCTTTGCAGGTTGTGAAGAAGAGAAACGAGCAAGGGTTTGCAAAGTATGGCGAGCTTCGGGTAAGCTCTTCCAAAAACCCTCGTAGGTGCTCTGTGACTGTGGTTGATAAGGTTTCAAGGGTTGTGTAGCTGGTCCTGCCATGACTCGTCGTGGTTGTTATTTGAAGAACTTCGAAGCACATTTTAATATTCAAATGTTGTTTGTTCAGTGCTGTGACTCTCGTTTGATTATGTAATACTTGGATTTATACCTTGATACTTATCTCTGTCGATCCTCGTTAAAGCCGAGGGTTTAAGAACTCGTTTCAATGTTTGAACTTGGGAATATCACTATATGATTTTGTTTTAGAAATCATGTTGTAATTTTTTTTCTGAGAGTGAAACTTGTACTGGTTAAAGCCTTTGAGCCACAACCTGTTTTGTTTAAGTTATAAGAAATAATACAAGGAGCCGAGGCTCGTTTATAGTGAATACGATGCTCCCTTCTCGTCAATGAAAAAGTATGCTAATTGTTTCTGTGTAAAATCGTCTGTGTTATAAAACGTAATCCTGTAGGTTGACATCGTGATTTTCGTTCTATACTAGGGTTTGTGAACTTGTCTTAGATGTTAATTCTGTAATAAATGTTGTTTGGAAATGAGTTCAAATCGTTGAAATGGAAATGAAGGCACCATACCCTAGTTTGCATTTTGTTTGAAAAGAAATTAAATGTTTGAAATGAATTTTCAAAAGAACTTTGGTTCGATCCAAAGCCTGTGTAGATTGAGTTTGCAAAACGATAATAATGGAAATCGAAAACCTAACTAGGTTTTGATATGAGTCTCAGATTGGAAATCAGCACTTTCAGTTAGAACATCTATTGTATAAAATGATTAATGGCAATAAAATGTTTATAATATTTTCATTATCTATTTGAACTATAAAACTATAGGTAATGGTTATAGTAAGAATGAAAACAGTGTATGTATGTGCAATGTGAAAGACTGTGATGACTGTTATATATAGCCTTGATAAAATGAACACCTATTTATTTATTTGCAGCTATGATATTATATTGCAAACATAATATGTTAGATAGAAATATGCATTCTATTTATTTCTTGTATTCATAGTAATGATAAGAATAATGCAATGTAAATGTACAGGAAATAATCAATATATAGAAAATTGGATTCTATTTATTTCTATGAACATAGTAATGATAAAGGAATTACAGTATTACTATACAGAAGTTATACAATGTTTGTTTTTCACCAAACTAAGGAAACATTCTATAATATACATTAGATTTCTACTATTATTAATTATAGGACAAAAACTGATAAACATTTAATTACTATTTTTATCTATCAAATTCAATGGCAAATTGCCTATCCTGTAATCTATTCTTAATTTACGTATCTATACTAGAGTACGATGCATAAAACAGCATGTGGAAAAATATAGATATTGGTATATCAATTTCAATTCATCATTAAACTTTAACATTCAGACTTTAAACAAATCTAGAATTAAATTCTTTTTCGAAACAGAAAATAGAAAATATTAACTATACAGAACAGAACTACTAGCTGAGATAAAGTAGAAAATTTGTAAAACCTGGGTAAATCTGTAGGGCAACAAACAGCCCAAGAAGACTATTCCACCCAACCAATTTCTGAACACAGTCAAATGCTTACCTTAGGGACCCCGAGCCTGTTCACTGAACCACCAAGAGGAAGAAACTCTAGGAATTAGGACTTATTCTTACAGTAACAAATAACTTCTGAATCTTCAATAGCTAGCAGTCCAATAGACCTGCACCAGTATCTCTAGTTCTTCTCAGCAATATGCAGACTTAAGATTGCACTCACAACTAGCCTCCCTATTCGAATCTCTCAGTGATCACCTGATGCACATGATAAAAACATTTCTGCAGAAAATATTGTGTAAGAGCTGCATGCTCAATTCGAATTTTCCTTTTGTAGCCTGCCTAGGCCTTTTCAGATGTTACTGGGTCATTAAATGAGCTGCCTGCTCACTCCCTCCACCTGGGGGATAATGCCACATTTTTAGGGGTAGTTGTCCCATAACCAACAGCTAGTGGTGTGATGCAATTGCTGCCATCTGTCCCATACCTTCCAATAGCTTCCATTCCTCCTAGTGGGTCAGTGAACACTCATTTAACAATCCCCTTGAATGTTTGTCTCCTAATTAATTTATTTAATATTTAGTAATTACATTCATCCTTGATCAAAACTAATCATAATTACAAAACTTTGTAATTAAATTTAACATAAAGTATTTTGCAAATAAAATAATAATTTTCAGAAATTTGGGTAGATGACAAACACATAACTTCCATGTTGAGGAAGGAATCTAAAATTAAATGGACAGACAATGCAAGAAACTCTTTTGAAGCCATCAAGCAGGCTATCATGGAAGCACATACTTTAATTAGTCCAGATCTCACCAAAAGCTTCTATATTTTCTCTTTTGCTTCCCATGATACAGTGGCAGCAATCTTGTTGCAGAAAGATGATGAAGGCCTTGATCACCCAATTGCTTTCTTCAGCAAAACATTGAGGGATGTTGAGCTAAAATATGACCCCATAGAAAAACAAGCTTATGCCCTTATTAATTCACTGAAAGCATTCAGAATTTATATTTTACATACAAAAGTCATTGTCTATGTCCCTTCAGCCTCTGTGAAAGATGTTTTAACCCAGCCTGACATTGATGGCAAGAGAGCCAAATGGATTGCCAAGCTGATAGAATTTGATTTAGAAGTAAACCCACCAAGCTAGTAAAAGGCCAAGGCTTAGCTAAGCTTATGGCTGAAGAAAATTGTGAACTACTAGACATGAATTTCATCAGAATAAGTTCAGCAAGTTTGCAGACAGAGGTAGCAGCAGAAGAGCAGCATGACAGTCAGCAAGTGGCTGAGAATTTGTTTCCATGTGAGTGGTATTCAGGTATTATTCATTTTTTGCAAAATTTAGAAGTTCCTCCTGAACTTATCATAACTCAAGCACGAGCTCTTAAGCTTAGATCTATTAAATTTTGCATAAGTAACAATCTGCTGTATTGAAAAGATCCTTCTGGTATTTTGCTGAGATGTCTAGATCAAGAAGAATCAGTTCAAGTCATGCATCAATTCCATTCAAGCATATGTGGAGGCCATCATTACTGGAAAACTACAGCTCATGAGATTATAAGGGCTAGATACTATTGGCCTGTTCATTTCTCTGATGTATACACCTTTGTAAAGTCTTGTGACAAATGCCAAAGATTCACAGGAAAACAGCAGCTCAAATCCTTGCCCCTGAAACCTATTATAGTTAACGGTCCCTTCCAGCAATGGGGTCTTGATTTCATAGCTGAGATTAATCCTTCATCCAGTGGTCAACATAGATGGAAGGCTTAGTAGCCACTGATTATTTTACCAAGTGGATAGAGGCAATTCCCAAAAGGAATGCCACTCATCAAGTCATCATGAAATTCCTCTATGAAAACATCTTTATTAGATTTGGTTGCCCAAAAAGGCTAGTAACTGATAATGCAGCAACTTTTAAAGTTGATGCATTAGTTGACATGTGTGAGTCAATGCGCATTCAATTGGTACACTCTACTCCCTACTACCCTCAAGGCAATGGCCTTGCTGAGTCATCCAATAAGAGTCTAGTCAGAATCATCGAAAAGCTATTGGAAGAAAATCAGAAGAGCTGGGATTCTAAACTAAAGTTTGCTCTTTGCGCTGATGCAGTGAACGTATCCGTTCACTAAGTTAATAGTCGAATCCGACTCTCATATTGAATAATAGATAAGAATAATATATTTGATGATGGGATAAAAGATACAATAAGCTCTCCTTTATAGGGCTTGAGCAAGAATAGCGAAGGGTTACACCCTTTCGCTTATTAACCTAATAGTCTATTTAATATATAAATAATAACATTAATTAAATATTCACAGCATTTCCTTCCCCTTTTGGAAAGCTTTGTCCTCAAAGCTTGAGTATTTTCCTAATGTCATCCTTCATTCAAATTCAGTGTCGGTATTAGAATCGGACATGATTTCTTGTGTAGAGACTTGCACTTCCTTTCCATTGATGATTTAGCACTGTATTGTCTGATTGTTCCTACATTTATGGCCTGGGATCAGCGATCAAAATTGAACCCGTCAGAGCCCTTCCAAAGGCTTCTGACCCATCCCTGAAGTGCTAAATGAAAAATGCCCGTAAAAAAAAAAATTAAAAACTTAATTTCACCCTGCAAAATAAGAAGGGGAAAATAAATTAAAATCTTTCAAATGAAGGGTAATTTTTGTAATATCCCATCATGGTTTTTATTCACGGTGTAAGGGCAATATAAATATAAAAGTAGATCGTATATCTACCCAGTACCCACCCACTACCCAGCTGCCATCACCGAATTTACTGATTCACCAGAGGTTCGCTGCTCAAGACTTAAGCATATCTAATCATAGATCTTTCTGGCCGGAATCTTGTGTCTTGAGCACTGTGAAACTGTGTGTCTTAATTAATCTGAGCTTATTCCTGCCATTGAGTTGCTAACTTGATACTCTATTTAAACTTGTTGAACCCGTCAAGCCTCTACAGACTAAAGGTGTTAATTCGTTGAATCCTCTTTTATTCTTTCTATTATGGTAGAGCCAGGGGTGAGCGTAGACCTGTAGTATTCTCAGCTCGTGGTAATTTCCCATCTTGTTCCCACTTCCCAGTAGTCCTATCGAGGTGGAGTTATAGATCGAGGGTCGAGACTCGAGGGTATAGGTTGTTCAACATGTTGAAATCAAGTTTAGCATCCTGGTACTTGTCCAACATATAGGTGGTAGAGGGGCGAAGCCGTGCAGGTCTGGTGCGGCAGACAGAATGGGAACTTACAATGGAGAACTTAAAGGGGAAGTAAAAGTGTAAGTGTCCATTTGCCTTCTTCATCCAGAATTTTGTTCAGGTATATTCTTGTGCATTTTCTTAAATGCAATGTAGGTTTCAATTGATTTTACATGCTTTCACTTAAATTAAATCATGATTGTTATTGCATTACAGGTTATAGTTGCTTTAAATCCTTGATTCCTTGTCACAACATTGCTGGCTGGCTGCTGCTAGCAAGGTAACTTTTCTCTACAAATTTTCAATGATTTATTTTTTGGCTGCTAAAATAATGGTTAAATTGTAATCTGGTGAAGTTATTAGTAGTTCATTTTCCATAACATTTCACCGGAACCTTCCTTTTTAATGTTGTCTGAGGCGAACCGGAACTTGCATGCCCCACCTATTTTACTCTTTGAGATCCTTGTGTTTTTTATCATGCTCGATAACGTTTTGCTTCCATTGGATTTTCATCTTTTGGACAATGTCTACTCGCCACATTCTAGGACTTATCCCACCGTTCATTTTCACATGTTTTTCTCTTTCTATAACAGAATAAACATGAGTTTCCTTAGTTTTAATACACTTCATAAGTTGTTCTCTGAATTAATTCAAAGTTTAATAGTTATCTAAATTATTTAGAATTATATTATAAATTTCAATTAACTTTAATATGTTAACAAATATGCATTTTCCAAGTTTAAGTTATGCGGTTATGCACCTTCAAAAATATGCATTTCAAAGTTTGTCAATTATTGTGTTTGGGTATAAAAATTCAATACAGTAAATATTCTTTGAATATTTACAGTTATATTATATATTTCTTCACTTAACAAGTTTAATAATTATTTAAATTTTTATGGTTATATTGTAAATTTTTCTTAGCTTTCATATAGTGCATTTTCCAGGTTTTTATAGTTAAATAGATTGATATAAAATAAAAAAAATTGTAATTTTCATATAATAATTCAATACACATTGTGATGTACAAATTTATTTATGTTAAACATTTTGTTTAAATTTATGTTAATTATTTGTTGAATGTCTTCTAATTATATACAATAAAAAATATGCATTTCAAAGTTTATCAATTATGTAAATTGATATAACAAATTCAAATTTCATTTTCACAATACATAAGTTTGCCACTTCTGCAATAATATAAGTTTGTCAATTATACAATAATTTTAGTAATATGCTTTTATGTAAATTGATACAACAATGTCAAATGGTAATTGTGTACATTAATTCAATACAGTAATATTCAAAGATTTTATTTAAACTCATATTTTTAAGTTAAAAAAATTACAATAATGTTTTTTATATTTTGTAATACTAAATTTATATGATATTTTAGTACTTCACTTTTATTAATATTATGAATTATGATTTGGGTTAAAATTATAAATCTAATTATTTATTTAATGTTCAAAACATATCAATTAAAGTGTCAACAACTTCATTCAAAGCCAAGTTATAATTTTTATTTTTTTTTAATATACTTTTATTCAATATTCAAAATATAGTTTTTGAATAATGATATGTTTCATAAATTAGTGTTTTTACATTTTTTTAAGTTGATAAAAAATATAAGATTTATTAAAAAAAAATTTAACCAATTAAGTATGTTTTATTTTTATTTTAATAGCAATAAAGAATTATAAAATTTTAGATATCAACTTATTATTAATTATCTTGAATTAAGTTTTATTTCATTTATATATAAAGAAATGTTGAAATTATGGAAGCAAATTTTCAGTGGTTTAAATACTAATGAATATGTGAAAATAATATTAAGTATTTCAATTGTTTTATTGTAAAACTATGTCTTTATATATATGTCCGTGCATTTACTTATGTTAATGTTTGAATTGTTTAAATAGGTGTAAATCGAGAAAATGGCTCCCATTGGTCATCCTAAGAAGGATAAAAAACAATTATCAATTGCTGATGCATTTGGTATCCCACGGCAATCTAATCAACCATATTTCCAAAATGAAGTTACTGATCATCCACCTGAAGATGATGAATTAGATAATGCAAAACTTGTTGAAGAAGAACAACAATCAAAGAAATGCAAAAGAACATTCAAATCTAAATGGAAGACAAGATTTCCATGGGCTTATGTTATTAAAGATTGTAATGCCAATGAAAGGATAAAATGTTCATGGTGTGTTAAATTTAAGAGAGACACTCCATTTGCTAAAGATGGAAGTACCACTCTTCAAGTTAGTGGTCTAAATGACCATGCAAATTCAGAAGCTCATCAATTTTCTTTGCAACTTTTGGAGGGAGAAACCAAAAGAAGTAATCTCCCAATTACCAAGCATATAGAACTAATGGTAGATGCTGAGAATGAGAGAATCATATCAGTGATTGAAAACATGTATTTTGTTGCTATACATGATTTACCTTTAGAAACATATAAGTCAATTTATGACTTGAATAGGTATAAATGCACTCCACACATGCCTCTAACAGATGAATACTCTGCATACACAAATACATCATCTGAGAAGGAGTTTCTACAAGCTGCTAAGGAGGTATATTGGAAAAAGTTAAAAGATGATATTTTCCATAGCCCATTTTATTCTATTTTAGTTGATGAAAGCACTGATCGAACCATGGACCAACATTTGATTGTTTATATTACATATTTGACAAATGAAGGAAGAGGAAAATGTGTAACAAAATTCATACGCTTGCTTCAAATAAAGGATGGAACAGCTCAATCTATGTATGATGCAGTGAGAACACTTTTAGTAGAGATGGATCTATCTTTGATGAAGTTAGTTGGATTTGGCTCTGATGGGGCATCCTCCATGAAGGGTATTCGTGAAGGTTTATCTACTAAGCTTCGCCGTGATGCTCCTCATCTATTAGATATCCATTGCATAGCTCATAGAGAAGCATTAGCAGCAAATGATGTTTCATCTCATTTTTTAGAGTTGCAATATATTGACAAATTTGCAAACAAAGTTTATTCATGGCTTGGAAAATCTGCTAAAAGACATGGAGAATTGAAAGAGCTAATGGAATCATTTCAAATCACCAAGTTAGAGGTGCTACAAATCCATCAAATTAGGTGGCTCTCTAGAGGAAAGGTCATGGAAAGACTTGTTAAACTCATGCCTGCTCTGCTAAAAGATTGGGAGTTAGGGGAAAAAAAATGTATGAGTTGGCAACAATATTTCAAGTACAATTTTGCATCCATTTACTTGCAGATGTGCTTATTGAATTAAATAAGTTGAACCAAAAATTCCAAGAGGATCATGTTGACATTACCTCCATCGGCACTACTTTAGATGTTACTATTAACATGCTTCGTAAACGGTTTTTAGGAAGCATATTTGGGGTAGGTGCAATGCACATATCCTCTTTTTTAATTAAAGCACAAGGAGGAACTCTTGAGTTTGCAGATAGCACAGGTATGGTACATTCACATCGACTAAGGTTTGAAAATTTGCCAAAGATGCAAACATCACGGACACTAGATGATTGCATAAATTTGGGAAAATGCTTCATTATGAAGGTGATTGAATCTCTAGATAGGATGTTCACAGATTTACCTATATTTAATGTTGCTAAGTTTTTTAGTCCTCGTTATTATTATGAAGAGATGGATGATAGAGACTCTCAAACAAAAAGATGGTTGGAATCTTTATGTGAAAAATTTGGTGTTGGGGACTCACCTATTGTGGATATTGTCAAATGTTTGGGTGAAATGGATGAATTTGTTTGTACTATTTATAAATCATACCCAAAAAAACACATGTTTGGAGCATGGGATCTATGTGGTGATGAGCCTGAATGATTTGAAGGCTTTCCCTCTTTGATGCAATTATGGCAAGTTATTCTTGTTATTCCAGCAAGTACAGCAGTGTGTGAAAGAGGCTTCTCAAAATTAAACAGGATAAAAAATGATGATAGATCAAGACTTTCAATGGAGACATTGGATATGTTAATGTTTCTCTCTCTTAGTTCACCTCATGATCTGAATGAGGTAGATTGGAATGCTATTTATGATGTATGGAAACAAATGAAAGCTAGAAAGCCTCTTCCATTGGGAAAATAGTTTCATGCTTTCAATGATGTAGCCTCAAATACTTTTGAAAAATATCAACTGAATGGAAGAAGAAATATGTTTGCTTACTATTTTGGCTTGAATGTGTTCAATTATGTAAAATTTACAAACATAATAATTTAGTGGATACCACAATTTTGAAAGAAAATTTTGTTTATTTATTAATATTTTTTTTTATAATTATTGTTTAGTTTTTTTATTGTAAAAAGACAATTTTATTTTAGTTTTATTTTTTAAGAAGGGTTTACTTAATTCATACTTGTCAATAGAAGTACAACTATTTGTATAACCCTTCATCATTGAAGGGTTGGATGATTATATGCCCTTCAGTTTGAAAGTAAGACCAGCCCTTCAAATTTGATCACTGCCTGGGATCCAATCATCACCGCATCGACGACATATGTTTTTCTTCTTTTTTCTATTATCAGAGTAACTGTTAGAGTACTTTGATCTATTTTCCATTTCATAGGCATATGATTGAGGTTTGTGGCATTGATGGTCGGGTGACTAAGTATCTGCACAGTACCTACATTGTGTCTCTTTTTCTTGTCGATAATGGTTATCACCTCTTGTTTTTATTCCTTCCAATTTGCGTTCTGCGGCTTTTGCTTTATGTCTTGCTACCTCTACGTTAGGTATGTCATGTAACTTTAACTCTTTTTGGAGGTACGGTTTTAGACCTCCTAAATAGGTTTCGAGTCTTTGTTTGTCAGACAACCCGAATACTCGTGTCGATAAGGATTCCCACTGATGTGTGAATTCCTCAACGCTTCCAACCTGTTGTAATCTGTTAAGTTTACTGAAAAATTCATCTTCTTTGATACCTTGAAACCTATTAAAAAAATCATTTTTGAACAAGTTCCAGGTGTAGGAAAAATTGTCTCTCTTCCACCATAAGTACCAATTATAGGCGTACCCTTCCATATGCATTGACGCATATTTCACCTTCTCCTCATCAGATTGAATATTGTAAATGTCGAAGTATTCTTGTTTAGTCAAGCAACGCATTGGTCTTCACTTCCATTGTATTTCGACAACTCTATTTTTGCCTTAGGTGGGTACACTATGTAAGGGTGATATTGATTTCCTTTTGATTTATGGTTTGATGGTGGATCGGAACTACTGGATGACGTAAGTGACATATTTGAACTGCTTCGTTGTTGGCGGTGATTTTTATCTTTTTTATTCTCAACTATCTTACTGATAGCTTCTATTTGGTTGTTTAATCGTGCCTCCATATCTGGCAGTACTTTTGTTTCTATCTCTTGCTTAAGCGTCGCATTGTTAATCTTTATTTCTTTTTGCAATTCTTCTTGATTCTTGGCAAGTGCTTCCTGTGTGAAAATATGAAATGAGGCATCTAGCATGTCTAGACTGCTGACTTGGTCTGTCTTAGGCGTTAGTCTTTGTAACACCTCCATTAATGTATTATGGTTCTGCGTCATGGTGCTCAAGTTCTGGGTTATGGTGTTTATGTTTTGAGTCATAACACTCGTCTTTTTGTTTTTCGTTCAGAGTGTCAAATTTTTCACTCAACCTTCTTTCTAGTACCAGAACAACTTCATCTTTGATTTCCTTTTTAAGCACGGCATTGTTATTTTTCATCTCTTCCTTTAAATCTTCTTGAAACATTTTCTCAAGTTTGTCCATTCTGGAGTTTAGACCTTCGACGATTTTTAAATCTCTAATTTTGTCTTTTTCTAATTTTTCTAGTCGGTCTCGTAACCCGGCCATGGTTCTTGACCTGGTGTGGGGAGGTGAATATTTGGGAGTTATTTTGGTTTATGGATAAGGGAAAAGACAATTAATGTCTTATACAAAATCTTCAAATTTTCTTTAATAATAATAAATATTAATTAATTAATTAATATTATTATTGTTTTTATAAACTATATAAATAGTTTGGTATATAGTTTTTTTTTTAAACTTATATATATTAAAATAAATATTATAATAATAATAATATTATTATATTTTATTTATTTTATTGAAAAAAATGACGGGAGTAATCTTTTTTTGTAGGGTTTTAATGGAGTTTGGCGTGTAGGAGGAAGGGCGCAGGTGCAATAAAAGGGTGTCGCCGTGGAGGAGCGGAGTGGTGGTGCTGGAGAGGGGAAACACGGGGGAAGGTGATGAGGGAGCTGCGTGGAGCAGCGCGGGGTAGGGAAGGAGTTTGGTGTAGAGGAGGGTTAGCAGGGAGGAAGGACGTGCGGCTGATGAGGCTACGTGGAGGAGGGTAGCACAGCGAGCTGGAGGCAGGAAGGAGGAGGTGTGGCTGCGCGGTGGAGGAGTTGTGATGGCGTGAAGCTGTGACGCATGAGAGTGTGATTGGAGTGGAGGCACATGATGGAGAGGTAGGAAATGGGAGGTGAGATGTGGGAGAGTAGAGTGCAGCGAAAGGAGAGAGACGTGTGAGCAGGGATATGCGTGTGAGAATGGAATATGGGAAGCTGATGTGTAAGCAAAGAAGGGTGGTGGAAGAAGAGCCGAATCCGAGCTCAGGCCGAAGAAGCGAATCCGCTCTGAGTTGGAGGTGAGCTGAAACCGAGCTCAGAGGAGCGAGACTGCCGCAACCGTATCCGATTGGATTTGAAGGGAGAGTCGAAACCGAGCTCTGATACCAAATGCAGTGAACGTATCCGTTCACTAAGTTGATAGTCGAATCTGACTCTCATATTGAATAATAGATAAGAATAATATATTTGATGATGGGATAAAAGATACAATTAGCTCGCCTTTATAGGGCTTGAGCAAGAATAGCGAAGGGTTACACCCTTTCGCTTATTAACCTAATAATCTATTTAATATATAAATAATAACATTAATTAAATATTCACAGCAGCTAACAGAGTGACCAATAAAAAATCCATAGGGACTTCTCCCTTTAAATTGGTTTATGGTATTGATGCCATTTTCCCAATTCAGCTAGTTCTGCCAGTAGCTAAGTCCTTTCAGAATGAACGAAATGACATGATGAGAAGAATGCTCAACTTGGTTGAATTGCAGCAGACTAGAGAACAATCGGTGGAGAAGTCAGAAGCTCACCAAAAGAGGATCAAAAATACTTTTGACAAGAAGGCAAAGATGGAAAGTTTTCAAGTTGGAGACTGGGTTCTGAAATGGGATGCTACTAGGCAAGACAAGGGCAAGCACGATAAATTTGATTCTCTGTGGACAGGTCCTTTTGTGATAACTCAAGTGCAGCAGAACAACACTTTCAAACTGCAAAGTCTGGAAGGTGAAGAAATGTTTGATGGCCCAGTCAATGGGCAATTTCTGAAACTCTATTTCATCTAAGGCTTCAGAGCCTTGTCATTGTAAATATAATTTTTGTTTTTGTTTTTGTTCTTGCAAAATAACTCCATGCCTAATGGAACACTAGAAGATAGGTTTGAATTTTTGTTTTACAGGAAAGGCATTTGATCTATGGTTCTTGGAACCTCACAGGGAGGATTCCATCCCCGAGTAGGAGCCAGATGTTATCTCCTCAAATAACATAGTCAAGTTTGTCATTTTAGGTGATAGGAAGTCATTGAAAAATACATTTTTTAAATTTATTTTTGGCTCATTTTTTAGAGCTTTAAGTAAGTAATAAAGTTTGAAAAAACATTGGATTTCAATTTTTTCTTCAAAAAGAAAACTCAAGTTTCGATGGCTTAGGCAGACATTTCAACTGTTCATTTGTTAGGATATTCCTATACTCCATCCTAGTCCTCCTAACGTTTTCTGTCATTTTCATTTTCAGTCATGCATGCAAAATTAGGGTTTGCATGCATTTTGCATGCATCCTAGTCATCAGCACCAGCACCTAGTCCTCAGGAAACTAGCCCCCGGAGCTTCTTTCGGATCAGTTTCAGCTCTCCTAGAGCTTAGTGCGCCCTCCTTTCACCTACTGCATGAGAAGGGCGCCTTTCCTCACCTACCAGTCCAGTTTAGCTCAGTTATCTTCAGTTCTTTCCTTGATTTAAGGATTAACTGACTCCTAACTGACCTTACCACTCCGATGGACCTCCAGTGTGACTAGACAGCCTGTTCTGACTCCAGTTAGCTGCATCTGCGCCCTCCACTGAGCCTCCTTCACTACATTAGTGCTTCCATGTACCAATTATACCAACCACACTCAGTTTGACTCCCGATTGACCATTACTTGTGCATTGATGACTTCACTGATGAGAAGGTGGACTCCTAGTTAGGCATTGATGACTCTTCACTGATTATGGATCTGTGCATGAAGGCCAATTCGAATTCAACCTAGTGAATTCGAATCCTCATACTCAGCATTGTATATTTACCAGTTTATTATTCTGTTAATAGCAACATGTGTAATTATTCTACCTCAATCAGAGTTTCTTTGGATCTAAGTTCTATTGCTTGTCTCTTCTTCTATTATTCCTAAATTCTTTCATTGTGAGGTTTACATCATCTCTTTGGATCTTATGTGGGCAATTTCACATCATTAGCCACCGAAAACCCAACTTTCAGCAGCGTACAACATGAATGTGAGACCCTTCAAGCTACCAAAATGAAAGGCGGTTTCAAACGATTAAATGTCCAAACCTAGAAGTTTGAAAGAAGCTCAGCTTTTCCTTAGCCGCCGAAAAGAATCAAGGCTAGCTAGACACAATCTGAATAATTCGAGCCTGCTGCAATTATGTTCTGTTATGATCTGATCCTAATTGATTGAACCCTGCACCTATCCTATCAATCCGAAATTTAAAACTGCGCATCCCTTGTAATTATGTAGAACTTCAGTTTTAAATTTCCCACGTGTTAGTATAAAACCCCCATCTACCGAAATTGACAGGTCGGTTAAACTCTCATGATCAGTCTATCCATCCACATCCCTCAAAGTCGGGTTTTTATCTTAACATGTCCTTCATCTCTCACTTTAACCTGTCGCCAAGCCTACTCTTTCCTTAATTCACGTCGACCTTTTCTCCCAAGCTTTAATTTTCCGATTGCAGGTGTCAAGAAGAAGTTAATAGATGAAGAAAGGAGGAGGACTGGTCCTCAGAAAAGAGCTCGATGACATCTGTTATCTAGAATCACACCACGAGGTGTGTCAATTTTTCAAGGACGCAAGCTGCTATAAGTTTTGTGAAAAACTACAGAGATCACACCAACAAGTAGTAGAAGCTTTTGCTATGACTTTTGATGGTAGAAAGGCAGTAATTGGAAAAGACGAATTCGAGGTGGATGAAGCTCTCATCGCTGAAGTAACAGAACTTCCAAGGACAGGAGAAACCTGGTTTAAAACTACTGCCACAAAAGATATGGAATTCAGGTCCTACCAGAAGCCAGAAAATAAAAATCTTATATGGAAGAAGGACATTCCCATGTCCTATCTTGAAGAAAAATGGCAGCACCTGTTGAAGACAATCCTTGTCTACATAACCTATGAGGGCAGATATAATAGAGTAATGATTTATCATTTCAAATTGATGAATCACTTCACTGGAAGAAGCCCCTTGAACATGCCTTTTTATCTACACAAAAGGTTGACTAAGATGGCTCATCAAGTCCAAGCTAAGCCAAGCAAATTTGTAGGCAGGTTATGTCATCATGGTTTGATCAAGCTCTTGGTTGGTGAGTTACTCCAAAGAAGGAACATTGGCTGGACATTTTTTCTGTTCTGGAATGAGTTTGAAACAGAGCTACAGCCAAAAGATAATAAGAAATCCTCTTCAAAGAAATCTTCCATTCCCAGAAGTGGAAAGAGGAAAAGGAGAGCCATTTCTCCAATTGCAATTCATCAACCCTCTCCATCTTCCAAGCCTAAGAAGGCTAAAAAGAAACTAGATTTCAGTAAGGGTATAGAGGGAGAAGTTTCTCCAAAGGTTAAGAACGTCCTAAACCTCCCTTACACAAATTCTGAGGATGATGAACAGCAAGAAGCTGAAGCAGAACATGAGGAAGCTGCAACAGGACAAGAATTTCAAGAAGCAGCTCCACCTAGAGAACATAAGACAACATATGAAGACTTGCCTTCCCCTACACCTAAGGAAGAGCAAGATCAGCAGGTTGCTGAAGCATCAACCAATAAGGCAAAAAGGTCTTCATCACAGAAGATAAATCAACTTCTCAGACAGGTATATGAACTCGAAATACTTCAAAGAGTAATTAAGAAGAAGAAAGAAAGGTTGACTGAAAGAAATATTGAATTGTATGTCTCCTTCCAAGGGTTAACTAAAAAGCATAATAAGTCAAAGGAGAGAAATATAAGGTTGATAAGAGATAGCATCAAGTTGGATAGGAAGGTCAAATTACTGAGAAGCAAGAAGATGTCTCCAAGGCCCCAGCCTAAGACACCCTCAAACCTTGAAACCTTAGAAGCAACAACCATCAATCTTGCTAGCAGTCCAGACCTAGCTCAGGGTGCAGAAGATCTTAATAAGCAAAAATAAAGATCAGAAGATGCAGGGCCACACATTTTTGCGAAGTTTGCAGGATACACCAACAGTGCTTTCGGTGGCTTAGGCGAACATGTCGAACTGTTCATTAGCCACTGAAAGCAGAGCTTTCGGTAGCTAACAGAATTAAATCCTATCCTTTCTAACCACCAAAAATACAAAATAATGCAGAAAGCTGTCACTTTTTCACAGATCCAAGATTCTTAAGTCCAGATACCTCGAAGATGATTTCTAATGCAAGTAAAGAGCAGAGGTATAAATATTAAAGGTTCTATTTCGGTTTTCAAGATGTCAGGGAAGTGGAAGTAGTAAGGCTTCTTGCCTATTTTTAGTAAAGAGATGAACTGTATGCCAAGTGGCATTTTCGACCCCCTCCATCAGCATCTTAAGATCATTGCAGCTATTGAAAACCCTGAAGATCAGTTGAAGATAAAGTTTTGACCATCAGAATAGGATCTATTCCTAGTTTTTTGTAATCTGTTTTTAACTGTCTATTTTTAGTAAATCAAATCCAGTTTATTAGGATCTGGAACTGTCTTGTAAAGGCTATAAAGCCTAAAACTTCAGAAGAAGTAGGGGTTCAATTTTGGAGATTGCCACACATATTGTACTTTTTAGACTTCTCATAGCATATCATAATCTAAGCTTCTTTTGCCAATTATGTTCAGTTTCACCTCGTGTCCATTCTATGCTTGTATTTGGATGAGTTATTTCATTTCCTTAACCGATCTAGTGTCTGAGAATTATCACCTTTTTCATTATGCTGATTGACTGAGTTTTGCAAGTATCATTTGCTTATACCATTGGCCATTCGTATATATTGTTTATGTATGTTTCTGCTGATAGTATAAGATCTGTCCATCCATATACTTTATTCAAAAGCCTCTGAACGGAGTTGGTTAAAATCCTTGTCCATTGATATATCTATGCTTGCTTTGACTAAGTAAACCTTGTGTTAGTCATCCGACTTGATCCAATTGAGAAAATCATTAAGTTACCAGGCATCTTCGAGCTGCAACCCAGAAGAGTTTCTTGGAGAGATAACACAGCCCTTACTAATATCTTCAAACTCTATTTAGAGCTCTGGAAGACCTCTTTATGAAGTGTGCCTTGGTATGATAGCTGGTATGCAAATGTAGACTTGCTTCTCTGTCAAGACTTTTTCTTATTTATCAAATTTTGTCTTCTTTTGTGGTGGATGCTCATCAATATCAGTTGTTGATGCATGTTGCTTTCTCTTCATTTTCCTTTGACGTCACTAAGAAACATAGTGACCAAATTTGTGACAATCATAGCATTTGATCTTTGAAAGATCTTTCTTCTTTTGTTTGGAGCTAATCTTCTACTTGTATTTTTCTTCTTCTCACCATTTCTTCTTCCTTTTCTTTTCTTCTAGGGACATTGAAAAGCAAATTGACCAAACTTACGACAATTGAAACAGTTTTCCTTTGAGAGATTATTCTTCCCTTGATCTTGAGCTGGGGTTGATCCTTCACCTTTATTTCTCTTTTGTTCTTGAACTATCATGTGCCTGCAAGTACCATTGTACACTGACCAAGTATCACTACTATCTGTAATAGTGCCATTAAGAGCGGAGACAAAAGAATACAGGATTTCATCTGCAATCTCAACATCATCCAACTGTCTTCTTCTTTAAGATTGAACACCATCTTGACAAAATCTAAAAATCTGATCCAGAAACCCTAGACCCAAAAATTAGGTCAAGATTGAAATTTGTCAAAATTGAAATCTAAATCCACAGATAGATGCGACCTCCAGAATGGTAGGATCGAATCCAATGTGTGGCCAGAAAGGTCCAAAACTAAAAGCCCTAGTTTTCAGACTTAGGGCAAAAAGTTGTTGAATGGTTTTCTTTCAAAACTGCTTTGATACCATGTTGAATTTTTAACTATTTCCAGATCTTGACAATTATTTCACAATGATTTCAAGCATTCATTTCATCCCACACTGAAAATATCAACTTAAATTGCGGTAGAAGCAAAGGATCATAGAAAGATTGCCATGCATAAGAGACAAGAATTTTACCCTAGAAATCCAAATAGGGAGAAAATCCAGCCGACTTTTATTAGAAGAAATCAATCCAATTCAAGTACAATACCATTCATCAAGATGAACCCTAGCACATGAGAGGTTCGCCCTCCTTCACAAGAAACCCTAACAAGGGTAGCGAACTTCTAGAGAGAATAAGAGAACCCAAAAATTGTTGCTTCTTGCCTTTGCCAGGCCTTCTTTGGAGGTGCACACAAGTGGAGAGAGAAGAGAAGATGATGTGATGATGTGAAAATGAATTGTCAGAGCACTTTATTTATATTCTTCAGTTCACTTCACTTTTTCCACATTGGGGCCAAGTTGTCTTCTTGTTGGGGCCGAATTGTCAATTTTGATCTTCATTTTTTATTTAACTTCAAGGTCGACTTGCTATTTGTCTTCAATCTTTCTTCTAGGACTTCTTCAATGTTGTCTGAGACTTCTTCAATGGTTGACTTGACTTCTTGGTTATTTCTTCATCATAGAAAAGTTGTCCTTGTTGATGTTCATCTCCTCACATACAAATATTTTTCATCCATAGAGATCTAATTTTGATTTGACCCCACTCTAAGAAGCCCCGGACACTTCTTGGAGCCTATGTCAAATCCAACCTTAGATTAGACTTGTATATTCCACAAGGGGATAAAATCCCTTATTAAATAAACAAGTCAACTCACTCTAATATAGAATAGATCACTCATTCTCGGAGAATGCAATGTGACCTCTAGCTTCCTTCTCAGAGCGCTCTTTCTCAGAGTAAGCATCTCGAGCCTTGTTTACTCTTAGTCACTTCTCATGACTAATCAAAGCTACACTGGGGCCATCCTCTACCAACCATTGGTCACTTCTCATGACCTCTCTAGGAGAATATTTGCAAAATATTGCCCGATGCTGCAACCATGGGGAAACATCAACAAATATATGTGGAAAACAAGGTCCTGGGAGAGATGGTGTTGTAAATTTCCTTAAAATCCACTCTAGGGCTAGAGTATGATGGATTAATTAATAAACCCAAATTATTACTGTTAACCACACATGGATTTCTTCACCAAAATAAAATGTAGTCGAAATAAAACACTGAGAGAAATATCAATCACACAATAGACACAAATCTTTTTGCATATAAACCCTCAGAAAAAACCCAAGACTGGAAAACCGATGCAGCAGTCTGAGAAGATATTTTATTAAGAAAATATGGAACAATACAATTCAAAAAATCGATTTATGCCCAATCTGGAAAAATCGAACCTCTACAACTCACTGAGAAAACCCTGCTGGTTTGTACGGCCTCCTGCGCAACTGTACGGCCTGTTGCTGCTGTTGTACGGAATCCGTATGGTCCACACGTGCGGGCTGCTGTACGGGCTATTGTGCGGTTGTTGTATGGTAGCCTCTGCAAATCAAACCAACCCTCTCCTCTGCGAGTTCGTACGGTCTGCTTCTCTTCCTGGATGCTCTGTCAATCTTTGAATCTCTGCTCCTTCGTCTTCTATGCAAAACTCTCTCTCTCTCTCTCAAACTTTTCTTCTCACTCTCCAGTTGACCGCTATGAACAAGAATATCTATGTCGGAATGTGTGTGTATCCTCTCCACCAATTGATCCTCCTTTTAACTCATTGGCTAAGTGAAAAACCTAATCTCACTATGGATCAATGGATGAGATCCTCCGGTGAGATCAATGGCCAATATTAGATTAGCCATCACTTAAATATTTTTCACTTTTACTTTATAAAAAAGTGTTCCATTAAGTCAATTAATAATTAGATCACTTTAATATATTTTCCAAAGTAAAACTTAGGAAAAATACATTAAATACAATTTGGCTTCCTCATTTAAGTCTTTTGCATGCAAGGACACATGCAATGCAAAAAGACCTTCCTTGTTGTCACTCTCTAACACTCCCTCTCAACAAGGAAGGGATTCGGTAACAACCCCAACTTGTCTCTGAACTTTACAAACTTGAGTTTGCAAAGTGCCTTGGTGAATATGTTTGCCACCTGCTAATCTGTCTTAATGTACTCCAACCGAATGGTTCCTCTCTTAACACAATCTCTGAGGAAGTGATACCGGATGTCAATGTGTTTACTCCTGTCATGAAACACTGGATTCTCATAAAGGTTGATACCACTATGATTATCACAGTGAACTATAGTAGTCTCCAACTCACTCTCGAACAATCCTGAGAGCAACTTCCTCAGCCAAATCCCCGCACATGCAGCCATGTTGGCTTCCATGCACTCAGCCTCAGCTGAGCTCAATGCAACTGACTTCTGCTTTCTGCTGAACCAAGAGACAACCCCTAATCCAATGCTAAAGCAGCAACCTGAAGTGCTCTTCTGATCCTCTACACATACTGCCCAGTCAGCATCCGTAAAACTTGCCAACTATATACTCCCACTGTGCTCATAAACCAAACCATACTGTTAGATTTTCACAATTTAATTCAATATTATCTAGGATCTTATCTACGAGAATAACATGCACAGCAATAAACACAAGAGACAAGAGACACAAAGATTTTTCTCGGGGAAACCATAAAGGAGAAAACCCCGCAACTTCCTCAGAGATAGAATGAACACCAATACAATAGCAGAAAAGTAAAACTCAAATATAGAGATGGTCTTCAGCAACTTCTCTCTTCTCCACTTGTGCGAATTCCTCCTCTCTCTCACTAATGCGATTTGAGTGAGTGAGTGAATGATCCAAATGCGAGAGGCACCCTCTATATTTATACTTTAACTTTCAATTGACCTTTACCTAACTAGGTCGACCCCTAGTTGTACCTGACTATGTCGACTTCTCTAGGAGAGTCTAATAACCCATTAACAACTTAACTCTAAGGTCTAATGCCCCGACTTACAATGGAGGGTTAACCTCAATGACTTTATATGACCCAAATACAATAATGACTTCCCCGACCGGAGGAATAAACATCCTCGTCGGAGGTACAATAATAAAATACAAATACAATATAAAATATAAACGTGAATATCTTCTGAAGTTACAATTACATTAGCACTCCCTCTTAACTAGGAAGGTATTCTCTTGACACAATCATCAGTACAAGTCTTCGTCGTTGGATCAACAATACTGGAACATCTTCATCAACACTGGTTCATCGTCGTCACTGCTGCTGCAATCCTCATCATCTCGATCATAGATTCGTGCTATCTCTCAGTTCTACTCGTCATAGGAAGTTCTACAGAGCCAGCCCTTTTTCATGTTGGATGTAGGCCTAGCCTCCATGCAGGTCTTCATCATCTATGCGAGCAAGCCATCAAGTAGGTACAGCCCAGGACTTATTACATTGCCTTGCAAAAACCTGACACACAGCCCAGGACTTATTACATTGCCTCTGCAAAAACCTGAAGGAACATCCCAGGACTTATTACATTGCCTCTACAAAAACATGAAGGAACATCCCAGGACTTATTACATTGCCTTTGCAAAAACCTGCATCTCCTATTGTTGGCTCATCACGTTGAGATCATCTCAACGTCAACGGAGTGTTAGTTTTTCACAATTTTATTCAATATTATCTAGGATCTTATCTGAGATAATAACATGCATAGCAATAAACACAAGAGACAACAAACACAAAGATTTTCCTCGGGGAAACCATAAAGGAGAAAACCCTGCAACTTCCTTAAAGGTAGAATGAGCACCAATACAATAGCAGAAAAGTAAAACCCAAATATAGAGATGGTCTTCAACAGCTTCTCTCTTCTCCACTTGTGCGAACTCCTCCTCTCTCTCACTAGTGTGAATTGAGTGAGTGAGTGAATGATCCAAATGAGAGAGGCACCCTCTCTATTTATACTTTAACTTTCACTTGACCTTTACCTAACTAGGTCGGCACCTGGTTGTACCTGACTAGGCCGACTTCTCTAGGAGAGTCTAATAACCCATTAACAACTTAACTCTGGGGTCTAATGACCCGACTTACAATGGAGGGTTAACCTCAATGACTTTACATGACCCAAATACAATAACGACTTCCCCGACCGGAGGAATAAACATCTATGTCGGAGGTACAATAATAAAATACAAACACAATATAAAATATACAAGTGAATAACTTCTGAAGTTACAATTACATTAACACTCCCTCTTACCTAGGAAGGTATTCTCTTGACACAGACATCAACACATATAGACACAAGTCTTTAATGCTGGATCATCATCAATGTTGGATCATCATCAACGTTGGATCATCGTCGTCACTAATGTTGCTATCCTCATCATCTCGAGCATCAAATGGTGACATCTCTCGAATCTACTCGTCATAGGAAGTTCTACAGAGCCAGCCATTTTTCATGTTGGATGTAGGCCTAGCCTCCATGTAGGTCTTCATCATCTCTGTGAGCAAGCCATCAAGTAGGTACAGTCCATGACTTATTACATTGCCTTGCAAAAACCTGACACATAGCCCAGGACTTATTACATTGCCTATGCAAAAACCTGCGTCTCCTATTGGCGCCTCATCATGTCTAGATCATCTCAACGTCAATGGAGCACATCCCAGATGCACATCACACAGCACTTACATCAACCGACATGGGAGGACAAACCTACCACCATTCGAGAAAGGCTCGGCACTTACATCTACGCCATGGGAAGACAAACCTCAACCATGCGAGAATGGCACAACACTTACATCAACAGCCATGGGAAGACACACTTCAACCATGCTGGAATGGCTCAGCACTTATATCAACGACCATGGGAAGACACACCTCAACCATGTCGGAATGGCCCTAGCCCTTACATCTACACCATGGGACGACACGCCTACCACCATGTGAGAATGGCTCATGTGCATCTACGTCTTCCGAACTCATCACTTCCCCTTGGAAGGAGCCTCGATCTGGAGTACACCAAGCTTCTCTCTTAAGTACTCAAACTTCACTCTGGCCAGCGGCTTGGTCAACACATCGGCTATCTTCTCATTCGTCACAACATACTGGAGCTTCACTGCTCCTCTCTGCACCATATCCATGATATAGTGATACTTGATCTCGATGTGCTTCAACTTGTCATGGAACACTGGGTTCTCAGACAACTTCACACAACTCTGGTTGTCACAAAATATACAAGTCGCATCCAACTGCAGATCTAACAAATCAGACAGTAGCTTCCTAAGCCATACTGCCTCACAACTAGCCGAACAAGCTACGACATACTCTGCTTCGGCTATACTCAGTGCCACGCAGAACTGCTTCCTGCTAAACCAAGAGATCACACCTGATCCCATACTGAAGCAGCATCCCGAAGTGCTCTTCCTATCAATGGCACTGCCTGCCCAATCCGAATCAACATAACCCTCCAGGTTAATCTTCTGATCCGCATCATACTTGAGCACATAATCAATCGTACCCTTCAGGTACCTCAAAATATGCTTTGCAACAATCAAGTGAACATGTCTCGAATCCGTCGGGAACTGGCTCAATGTGTTCACAGCAAAGCAAATATCTAGTCTCGTATTCATCAGGTACATCAAAGATCCAATCATCTAACGAAACATCGTGGCATCAACCGACTCTGATGATGCATCACTTAATAGCTTCAGGTTCGATGTCATAGGTGTGGCCATGGCCTTGGAATCCATCATCCCGACCCTCTTCAGGACCTCTACTGCATACTTCCCTTGTCCAAGGAAGATTCCATGCGCTCTGCCACACCTCCATGCCTAGAAAATAATGCATCATGCCCAGGTCCTTTATCTCGAACTCGGAAGCAAGCTTCCTCTTCATGTCTGCAATCAACCCATCCTCACCTGTCATAAACGAGTCATCCACATAGAGTAGGAGTATCACCGGGTTCCCTTCCTCAACCTTGTAGTAAAGGTTGGAATCCGCTTTACTCTTGGTAAATCCCAAACTAGTCAGGAAGTTGTTTATCCTGTTGTACCACGTCCTGGGTGCCTGTTTTAATCCGTACAAGGCCTTCTTCAATTTGCACACATGAGTCTCCTTGTCATGTGTCTCAAATCCGAGTGGTTGCTCCACATAGACTTCCTCTTCCACTACACCATTCAAGAAAGTTGTCTTGATATCCATCTGGTGTACCTTCCATTTCATCACTGCAGCCAATGCAAGTACTGTTTTGATGGAAGTGTATCTGGCTACAGATACAAATGTCTCCTCATAATCTATCCCTTCCTTCTGGGAGAAGCGACGTGCCACAAATCTTGCCTTATGTTTCTCTACGCTGCCATCTGCAACATGCTTGATCTTGTATATCCACTTGGATGTCACAACAGACTTCCCTACTGGTCTCGGGACCACATCCCAGACATCATTCTTCATGATCGATTGGTACTCCTCGATCATGGCATCCTTCCATTCTTTCTTCTCTACCGCTTTGGAAGGTTCTTTTCATGAGGTCGATCTACAGGTTCTTGTGGTTCTTCTATTTCACAGTCTTCATGATCTTCTGAAACTGCTTCTTCCATCTTGAACCTAGGAACTTCGGGTTCTTCAATATATTCAATAGGTAGTTTTATTGATCTTCATCGCTTGTTCTTCGAAACAAATCTCTCTTGTAGGTGATGCTACACGATCTTTCCTACAAGACAAGTTCAATTGCATGATTAGAAACATCTCATAGTTTTCAGAACAAATTCTTACGCATAAAGACATCGGTCATACAGTCATGCAATTATCTTAGCCAAAGCTTCAATACAACATTCATCCATATCCCGTAACTTTCTAGATGCCTTCCATTTCTACGGAAACATTCAGAAAATAGTAAGATCCTTCATCACACAAAAACAATTCAAAACAGCAAAGAAAGATCTCACAGTAGTGTCAGAATGTTATAAGAATAATCCAGCATACATCCAGTCCACATTTCCAGGCAAAACAAATGTCTCCCTCAGGCTCTTTATTAGGCAAAATCACTTTCTTAGAGCTAGTTACAAAGTAGTTCGTACAAGCTCAGAAGCTTCTTTCCCTGCCCCAAAAGTCCTTCTCTATTCCTTCTAACCTTCTATTTATAACTTTACAAAGCGCCCCTTGGGCTGACAAGTGTACCCTAATTCTATAACCTCCTTCCTTGGCTTTCATCGTATCCTTACAAAGCCTATGAATACGTGGAAGAGCTTACATATAGGACAAAAATAGGGGACAACTGTCCTTTTAATGCATTTATACAAAGGTAGAATTTCAGCTTCTCCGCTTGATTAAAACAAAATAAGAATGATCTGTCTATTCTGTTGGGGCTTCTGCCTGTTGACTTGAAGACACGTCTCCACCAACCGGCTCGCTTGAAATTACCGGGCCATCAATACTTTGAATGTATGAGGTCCATTGGTTGATATCCTTTACGATGAGGTGGGAAGAACCAGATGACACTTACTAAGCGATTCCCTGAGTGTGGAGTAGATCGAACAACACTTGCGGACCGTCTTTTTGATTTCCAAACTTAGCTTAGCGCCGCAATCCTTGGCGAATTCAAGGATTCCTATATCCACGTCCAATTCATCTCCTATAGCAGCGCGTAAGTGTGAAGGGAGTTGAGATTTTCCCTTTTTCCACTCAGATTGTTGTTTCAGCTCCTTTACATGATTTGCAAACCTTTCTCGGGTCTTTAGGGCTTTGGTTTCAATTGTTGTCATTTTCTTAATCATCTCTTTCATGCTCCAAATCTCTTCCGAGATCAGTACTAGCAGCTAATGGATTTTAATCCGCATATCACATGCTTGCTTGTGAAATGTGGACAAGTTTTGCCGGTCCTCCGCTGCCTCTTTGAGTTGTCTTGCTAGTTGTTCCTTTTCTTGAATCAGCCCTTCATATTCATGCTGGTGGAGTTGAATCTGTTGAGCCCTGCTTACTTCGAGTTCCTCAAATTCTGTTATCCGAGTCTTCAGATTCTCCAGCTCACCTTCAGAGATAGCCAACTGCATTTCTAAGGAGTTCTTCTCATTCTCGAGCTGGAGAGCTCCTGAATTTAGTACCAGGTGCTCTCCTAACAACTGATTGTATTTCTCCTTCAGTTTGTTTGCTTCCAATACCTCCCTCTTTCTATCATCTTTGATCTTAAGGCATTGCTCCCTGTAATGCTTTATCTTTTCTTTCAAAAAATCAATATTGGCTTTAGTTGCCTTAGCTAATGCCATGGTGCATTGGGCTTGGAATGTGGGGTCAGCATTAGTTCCTTGGACCAATGTCTTCTCTGTTATCCATAGTTCATATTCATCCTCCTCAGTTTCCAAATTCTTTGTCTTGCCTTCCATTTTCTTTACCCTCCTATCAATGATGGCCCTTTTCTTCTCACTAAAATATACAGTATCCAGGTTTGCTATTTTGCGTTGCTTCCTGGGGTTATATGGGGTTAGTGCTAAGCTCCCTGAATAGGCACCTTTTTCCTGAGTTCCCCCTGGGGTGCATATCAATGGTGGGTCCACCTCCATATCTGTCGGAGTAGATGGCTCCGACTCGGGAGACTTCTCTGTCTGCTCTTTATCCTTCTCTTTTGCTGACTTTTCTTGCTATGACTGCAATCCATCTGCTCCTTCAGACTCTCCTTGCTGTGTCTGTAATCCATCAGCTCCTTCACCCAGGGGCCTTTGCTCCTCCTCATGCTGCTGCTTGGAAGCCTGCTCTTGGGATACCTGATCTTCTCCTTCTTTTTGGATCCTGGCAGCCTCTTCTCGTTGTTCCAACTGAGAGGCTTGCTCCTGTTGTTTCCTTGCATTCTCCTCTTGTTGAAGCTTGGCAGCTAGCTCACCTTGAATCCTTGCTTGTTCTTGGTCCTGCTGCTTGAATTTGATAATGAATGCATGTGAATGATAGAAGACATTCATTGATTAGGGTTATGACACTTATGATTGTACTAATGTACCTATGGTGTTGTATGAGGATGATGTTGTCTGCTAACAAGATACAGGTACATCAAGAAAGACACATCAAATTCTATGACCATGATGACATTGTTAACACCAAAATTGACCCCCACGGCTGAAAGAGGGTAATTCTGGGTAACCACTAACCAATCTTTGGTTTACACTTCTAATCAAACATAAACAGAGAGGGCTCTCTCTACGATCTCGTGAAACGACTGGAATAATCAAGATTGTCAATAATGAAAAAGGAACACCAGCATTCACGGCTAAGATATTCAATTACAACAATTATACAGAAGATCAGATTTTTGTTTTGGAACGAAAAGGATTCAAGAAATATTTGGTTGAAAGCGCATGAATTTCATTTGGGCGATGGAGTCACATTTAACAAGTTTTGAAAGCAATATTCACAAAGATTCTGCAAACGCATTCACAAGGGCGAGGTAGCAAGCAGTTAGTAGTCAAAGAGCTTTAATTTGTGGAACATAAGAGAAAAGAAACAGTCCATCAATGTAAGGCATCTAACAAGGATAAATCCTACATCAACTTTAGCAGAATATATTTGGTGAAATACTTGGAATAAGCAAAGCAGAGCATAATCTCTATGAATTCTACTTAACTATTACCCTGATTCAAGCATGAAGGAAATAACACATAATGGAATAACAAAGAGAGAAACACATTTGCACATGGGAAAAGAAAGGTACAGACTACCAGACCGATTACACAAGAATCCTTGTCAAAACGCAGGCTTCAGCTCTGCAATTTCTATTAAGCAACTCAAAGAAAAAGGTCTTACAAACTGATCATCAAAACACAAATAGCTTTTTCATAAGATTTCCAACCCTTGTGCCTTCGATTACAAACATATTTATAGATCTCTTTGAGCTCTAGGCTCGACTCCTCTAAACCAAAGATGTTTTGCAACAGAATGACACTTCATCAAAGTTTGTTTGTCATAACTGCTTTAAAACAGAAACAGGTAGAGCTAGTCTAACTATTTCTTACAATTGTCGGTATTATCATAGCATGGAATTAATCTTACAGTAAAAACAAACATAGTAAAGATAAAAGTTCCAGCTAGCTATACATTTAGCCACCTCAAAGAATATTATAAAATTATATCAAAAATTAGAAATGTCTTATGTGTCTTTTGGGCCTTGCAAACAAATACTTGACAACTTATAAAAACTTAAACAGTTACTGCAGCTGACGGAGAGCGCATCTCATATTTGCATAGGCATGCACAGCAGCGCAGCGTTCAGCTGAAGGGAGATCGTAATCTATCATTTCCCTCACCATTACCCGGATTTCAATGTGGTCAGAGTATGAGGCTGGCGGAAGCCTTTCGCCAATGGCAATTAACCTGTTCAGGATTTCAAAGTCATCTTGGATCTTTTCCATCAACGTTTTACCTATGAGCAACTGCTCCATGTGTTTGAACTTCGAATGATCCATTCTCCTAGCCGAGATCTTCTTTTTGTAGGCGCCTTTGGAGAGCAGTTCTAAATTTGTCATCCCAAAAAGACGGCAGTCCCATTTCATTTAACTTGCCAAATGAACTCCTGAAGTCCGCCACTTCCTTCCTCATGTCTTCTGCTTTGGCCTCCACGCTTTCCACCTGAGCATACTTCCTCAAAATTCTTCGAGCCGCGGCGATTGTCACGATCCGGTTGCCAATGTTTAATCGGAACCTATCTTCTTCTGACAAGTCATTTAAAAATGCCACAACACTTAATGTTGTTTCTTTGGGTTTTTGGGTCAAGTCTTCTATCGCGGCTACACAGGCCACCCAAGCATCACTAATCGTTTTTTCCTTGACTCTTATGAATTCCATATAGGGCCAAAAACTCTCAGCCTCTTTGTATATCTTGTCCCACACCAGATGTCTACACCCTTTGCATAGCAGCCTGTCCTGCTACTTGGCGAGTGAGTTTTTTATTCTGTTCAATTGACTCTTTCTGCTTTTCACAGAGGTCGTTTATCTCCTCCTCTTGCTTCTTGTTTTCCTCTTCTAGTTTCCACACCCTTTCTCTTAATTCCTTGATCTCATTGTCCTTCAGGCTGACGTGTGACATAGCCTGTGCCAGATCATTTGTACTGTCTTTATCACCACCTTGACTTACATTGGTAGGCCGCATGTCCAGACTGGACAAGTTACTTTTTAGGTCTTCAAGTTGCTTTTCTAGGCTAGTTTTCTCCCTTTTCCAGTCGTCCTTTTCCCCAGCAAGTTTTGTACTACTTCTGCCTCGGGCTCCCATTGTACCAAGTTCCGTCTCCCGAGTGGCCTCTCTGGCTCCTTGTGTTCGAAGGCGCCCAGATTGCACTCCTTCTGTCTTCTAGAAATAACGTGCAGGGGATTATATTCAACAGCTATGTCTTTTCTGAACCCCAAGAATCTTATCATTTCCTCTATCTCCGGTAACGCTTTCTTACTCTCCACAATAAAAGGGTCGACCTTCCAAGGATACTTTATATCAATGCCCTTTTTGAATTGTAGGAACAGTGCCTCTTCTAAACTCAATTTTTGCTTGATAAATTCCAGGGCAAAGGTTCTTAATGTCAGAAAGGCGGGCAAGATGTAGGGTTCCTTCACAAAGCCATACAGCCGGATGACTATATTATCCTCCGAAAGGAACCAGTCTCCAACGACTACTTCATCCTTTAACTGCATCATGGACTTCATCTCGGGCAGTATCCTCGATAGTCCCTCCCCAAAAATGACTTTGTACACAGGGGGTAAAACATAATTGAAGTATTCAAACACATTGTTCAACCGAGCATTGGTTTCAAGCAAAGGGTGAAAATGCGGGCTTTCCGCGTTACTGTACATGATCATCTTCATGAGTTGCGTCTGGTATCTAAAAAACCTAGCATTTGGGAAATTTTCCAACTGTACATGCATTCTATTAGCTAAAAATTCATCAAACTTCAGAGGAGGGATGAGTCCTGTGTCGAACCTTGCTAAGCAAATACTAATTCTAAAAAGTAAACTAAGTTGGACCTCTGTTACCCATTGATCGGTATCTAAACCTAAGAATTAAGCCAACAGTGAGAAGACCAACTGGGAATCGTCATCAAAAAGGTTGACGTCCAAGGGGTACGGCTTTTCGGCAACTTCGGAATGGGGTTTTAGGCATATGGCTAGGAAAGTTCGACGGCTTTCTGGGGCAATTTGGCGGAATAGGGCGACCACCGACTCCTCTAAAAAGCTTTCTGACTCCTGGTACTGTAGCTCGGGGATAAAAAATGAATTTCTTACAACTGACGCATCTAAAACACAGACCACTTTAGACCTGGAGGCATCCATGATTATCCTTGTGGATTCGGAATAATTCACGGAGCACCATGTTACAAACTCGGGGAAAGAGGGTACCTGGTCTAAGCAAAAGTAAATAAAAGATGACCTAAAAACCCCATGTATGTCTAAACCCTGTTCATGCAGAGCGTCTAGCTTTGTTTTAATTTTCGGGATGGAGAGTCAAAGGTGTGAGTCGAATACATTTGCGTCCCTATCTTCCAGGGCTACCCTAGCTTTATGACTGGTAGAAGCATGTTCCTCTCCCATTTTATGACTTTAAAAATTCAACCTTCAAGAGAGAGGACGGTTACAAGGCCCTACCTGTCGATTTAGAAGCTTTGAGCAGGTTTCTGGAAGTTCTGTCGCCTTCGCCGCCTACCACACGTCGAGGGACCACTAGACTTCTACAATCTTCGAGAACAAATGTCAACCCTCATGGTTGTTTCTTATATATATAACCATGCCAACATAACCTTAGCTCATCTTCAATTGTTGTCCTTTGCTCTCCGCCGTTGGCTTTCTCACGTGCCTCTTTGCTATCGTCAAATCGGCTGCCCCTTTATCTCTTGATTTGACCGCAGAGTCCTCCTTGCCGTCGGATCTAGTTTACCTTTCCATCCACGCCGTTCTTTTTGGCCACATTTCTCCATAAGATGGCCTCACATGCATCCAAATGATCCCTACCATGATTTTCCTCTTCTATGCGACGGGTTCTGAAACTGACACCTGGCAGGCAGGAAACTATCATCGCATTCATCCCTTTCTTATTCGGTGCGCTACTTCTCTATGCGAGCTGTTGCGAAAACCGTTGATGTGTATCCCTCTTGCACTTCGAACCATGGATCTTTCCCCCAACTCACACCATCACATGCGCCTGCTCTTACATACTACTCTTTGATCTGTCTTCGTGCGACGATGTCTGCTGCTGACACGTGGCTGGCGGAGAAACCTCATCGCATCTGCTCTTTTCTTATCTCCCTCGCAACTTGGCTGTGTGGGATTACACTCAAGACTGTGGATCTGGTCTCCGCGCCAAATCTACGGCGTAGATTGATGTGATGTTTAGCTCTCCATATCTTGACCGGCGGACTATAGGCTATAAAGTGTATTTCTTGTTTATTTTTGCATATACTCCAACATCTTTTCATCCTTTGCACCTCTGGCTCTCCTTAGACCATTTAGCCCTTTCCCTTATCATCTAGCACTGGAGCATGGAGGATATCTCGGTTTATATACCAGGTACATTTTGACTCTCCATTCCTTCCATTCAACTTCATATTGTAGGAAAATATATAGGTGCTAACAAACATGAAGACAAAAGATTCATCCATAATCACATAGAAGCTCTAATTACGAGGTATGTATGACTTTGTTCTACTATGCTTAACTTATGAGATATGCAGGTTCTAGCACAAGGTCTCTAAATCATTGAAGAGAACAGAGAAGATATTGTTTGGGTATGTTAAGACATAACCAAGCATGATCATCCAGGTATGTTTTCCTATATCAAGTTAGAATCCTACCTTGTGATAGGATCTTAGGTAAGTATACCTGTGTATGAAATGATCATGGCCATACAAAATGTTTTGATAGTATTTAGATTATATTAATGAATGTATGTTTATGTATGAGATCATGAGGATGACACTAGTGCACACTCAAGCATGCATAGTGGGACAGAATGAATAGAAGTTCAAAGACATATAGAGATCAAGCGGGAGGAAACCACTCAACATAAAAGATAAGTATTTGAGTTGTTATTTGAATCTTTGAAATAGTAAATGATATTGCTTGTATGCATATTTGTATTCCTAGAATATATCATGCATAGTGTGAGCATTCATATAGCATTGAACAGTATACTAATAATATGCATATGATGGGTAAGTTGGACAAACATTCCATTGTTGTTTATCTAGAATGAAACCTCTTTGCTGACACGCTGAGAGCTGTGCACGCTCTTGGTAGTATGTTCTGGTAGAGACGGAAGGCATCTAGATAGCCACTGTATGCATACAGGATATGGAAAAGTGTTGTGCCAAAGTATTTGTCAAGATAGTTGCATAACTATGCGAATCATATCTATATGCATAATAGGTTATCATGTCAACATGATTTGATGATTATGAAGTATTACTAATCATGTAATTAACTTTGATTTGTAGGAAAGATCTTGAAGAATGATGAACATCGAACAAGTGATGGATGTTCAACAAGAAGACTTACAAATCAAACATATTATAGAAGGCTCATGGCTAGAAGATTCTCTTAGAAAGAGGAAGAGGATCATGACGAGATGTTTGCTCCAAGTGGCTAGATAAGACCATTCTCTTAATGGTGTAATTGAAGAAGAAGTGTGAATTAGGCTCTATACGGGTACCCAGGATCGATAGTCATTTGATGAGGTTAATGATCACCATGGGTGATGCGGATTTCAACCTTTGCTACAACGTTGAAGATGGTGTCTATATACAGATGACATTCTTCTCTTAGTTGGATGCAAGAAGTTCGAATGATCCTGAGGCTCATATCAGTAGACCCATCTGACGAGAGATAGCACGGATAGATATGCAAAAGATCACTCAATGCAGAGTGTGAATGATGTTTAGTCACAGAGGAAGAATTGATAGCTTCTTGACAAGCTTGGGCTTTACCAAAAGTAAAGCTGATCCTGACCTTTACCTTAAGGTTATGGATGATGAACCTATCATACTATTACTATATGTGGATGATCTCTTTCTGACAGGGAATGAGGAACAGATCATGGAAAGAAAGAAGAAGCTACAGAATTTGAGATGAAAGATCTCGGATTTATGCATTACTTCCTAAGTCTGGAAGTATGGCAAGGCTCAGAAGGAATCTTTCTCAACCAGGGAAAGTATGCTGTGGAAATCCTGAAAAGATTTGATATGTTGGAATGTACAACCATGGCCACTCCCATGGATTCCAACTTGAAGATGTTAGCGGATGACTCATCAGAGTTAGTGGATGTGACTCTGTACAAACAAATTATTGGGTCATTGATGTATCTGACGAATACAAGGCCGGATATATGCTTTGCTGTGAAACACCTTGAGACAGTATCTAGTGGAACCTAGGCATGTTCACCTGATAGCTGAAAAGCATGTGATGAGGTACCTAAAGGGTACGATAGACTTTGGTCTATGTTATCTTGGAGATCATGATTTCAGATTGTATGGCTACACAGATGCTGACCAGGCAGGAAGTGTATCATACAGGAAGAGCACATCGGGCGGATGTTATTGTCTGGGATCTGCCATGATCTCGTGGTTTAGCAGGAAGCAGTCTAGCACAATTGAAGCGGTATATATAGCTGCTTGCTCTGTTAGTTGCGAAGCGATATGGCTTCTGAAGATGTTATCAGGACTATTTGACTTAGAGATGGACCCCACTGTGATCATGTGTGACAACCAGAGTTGTATCAAGTGTTCCATGATACGTCAAAGCGCATAGAGATCTGATATTTCTGTATACAGGATATGGTGCAGAAAGGAGCTATCAAGCTCGAGTATGTAAGCACTGACGAACAAGTTGCTGATATATATAGTTGTCTCGAGTAAAGTTTGAGTATTTCCAAGACAAGCTTGGTATAATTCAGAAGGACCCTCCACGAAAGGGGGAGTGATGTGGTCATTGATGATGAGATTGCCTGCATCGACAGTGAGGTAGATGATATGGATACCTGTATTGGTGATACCGATGATGAGGTCGATGAAGTGGTCCTTAGACTTGGTCTAAGTTGACAAGTGGATTGTATCATCCTTGGACACATGTCCTAAAAGAGATCCGTAGACATATGTCTCCGAGAAAGTGGTCCCTTGTGGACGTGATAGGACTGCATCGTCCCTGAACCCTTGGTTCAAAATGTACGTGATATGACTGCATTGTCCCTGTACGTTTGGTTCAAAATGTACGTGATAGAACTGCATCGTCCCTGAACCCTTGGTTCAAAATGTACATGATAGGACTGCATCGTCCCTGGACATTTGGTTCAAAATGTACGTGATAGGACTGCATCGTCCCTGGACATTTGGTTCAAAATGTACGTGATGGGACTGCATCGTCCCTGGACATTTGGTTCAAAATGTACGTGATAGGACTGTATCGTCCCTAGACATGAGACTTGTCTTAAAAAGATCATGGATTGCATCGTCCATAGACATGAGACTTGTCTAAAATTGATAAGGATTGATCATCCTGGAAGTAGATCTGGATTGCATCATCCATAGACATGAGACTTGTTTAAAATTGATAAGGATCGATCATCCTGGAAGTAGATCTGGATTACATCATCCATAGACATGAGACTTGTCTAAAATTGATAAGGATTGATCATCCTGGAAGTAGATCTGGATTGCATCGTCCATAGACATGAGACTTGTCTAAAATTGATAAGGATTGATCATCCTGTAACTAGATCATGTGTATTGCAGATTATGTTGCTATGATGATCCAGATGATGTAGATCGAGATGATCCAAATGCTGTAGATCGAGATGATCCAGATGCTGTAGATCGAGATGATCCAAATGATGTTGTTGATCGAGAGGATCCAGTTGATGATGTGATGTTGTTGATCGAGAGGATCTAGTTGATGTTGTTATGATGATGATCAGTAGATCCAGAGGATAAGGCTGTTGATCGGGTGATCCAGATGATGACGATGTTGTGGCTGATCGAGTGCTGCAGAAGGTGAAGACTCAATACTGATGATGCTGATACTCTAGTATTGAAGACCTGAAGATATTCCAGTGACTGGTTGATTTACTGATGATGTTGAGAAAGCTTCCAATGATTTATAGATGTATCATGTATGATGTTGATGACTCCTTGCTCCTGCAAATGTTGTTATAATATCCTTCTCGTTAAGGGGGAGTGTTGAGATATTGTAACTTCTAAGAATATTATATTTGTCCTTTATTATTCCGGAGATGTTTCATTCCTCCGTGAAGACCTTATTGTATATCGGGAGATGTTTTATTCCTCCGTGGAGAATGTGGTAACTTGGGTTATTAGACTTCCCTAGTGGGGGTCGGCCCTGTATGAGTCATGTGGGTTAAAGGGGTTATTAGACCACCCTAGTGGGGTCGGTCCTGCTACATTATGTTACGTGATTAAGTTGGGGCCAACCTAGTTAATGTAAAATACAAGTCGGAGTTGTATATAAATAGAGGAGGTGTGTTCCTCATTTAACACACATTCACTCACTTGTAATTAGCGCATAAGTGAGAGAGAGATCTGTTGTGGAGGAGAAGGAGCTTGTGGTTGTGGATTACATCTTTGTATTTGCTGGTCATCTATATTAAGGAAGCTTTGTTGGGTTTTCTATCCCATGAGGGTTTCCCAGGATAAATCTGTGTCTCTTGTGTTTATGTTGTGCTTGTTGTTCTTTCAGTGATCATGTATATGCTATTGTTGTGAAATGGAATGTAATGCTGATATTTTATGTCTTAGCATATTGAATCTTAACAACTGGAGTATGGCCTGGGTCTCTTACTTTCTTTGTTCATCCCCTCTGGAGCACCATAATTCTATGCATCTTGCATTGCCTCTCGAACCCATGTTGGCTTCCTCATGTGGGAGTTCTTCTCACGAGGTGGATCTATAGGTTCTTATGGTTCTTCTAATTCATGGTCTTCATGGTCTTTTGGAACTGATCCTAAACCGTCGTCACTTGTTCTACAGAACAAGTCTCGTCATTATTCTCTTGTAGGTGATGGTGTTAGACACCATGACTCATTGAGAGGGGTGGGGGGGGTGAATCAGTGAGCCTACACTTAATCCAAATTTCAACTTCAATGTCTATCTCATATCAATAAATCTTAAATCATTATTTCTTACTCACTTCAATACCATATTCATCAATAAACTATATCAACTAAGCACATGTCATTCATCAATTAAAAACACATCATCATCAACACATTGCACAAGATGTAGCTCTGTAAACTTTATATAAGTGGAGACTTCAATCTCCAGTATGGGCTACAACCCATAAGGTGGCACCACCCACCAGAATGGTTCAGTCATCAACAATTGACAGGGATGCTACAATATCATGCAAGCTACAACTTTCCAAAAGACTAATCAATCTTTCCCCAACTCCACCCTACCTCGCTATAAGTATTTCAGATTACAAATGTCAATTGATACATCAGACTCTTCCAAAGTATGCCACAGACACATACATCATAAAATACCAATCAGCAAATCTTCATTTTGTTCATACACCCATCTCTAGCACGTGCTCACAATTATGTCCACATTCTTCAAGCTGTCCAAAACAAACCAAATACACTATGTCTATATCATCTTGTACAAGCATATACTCAGTAAATTGTCCATCAATATTCGGCATATTTACATTCTATCCATGAACATTCTGCAGCCCTAGATCAACATCATGATGTGTTCATCATCATTTCCCTATCATATTAATTTCTGCTCATCACTATGCCCAACATTATGCTCTTCAAACTACCCAATACATTCAGTCAAATTGTCATTTCGGTGAGGCCCAAAAAATCAAAAATATAGACATAAATTCTACATGTTGCTCTTGCTAATCCATAGCACCCACTGAAATTTCACTGCACCCACTGAAATCTCCACTGCTACACCGAAACCATTACTGCTCCTTACCACCGAAATCTCCTCATCCTGACTTTCCCGAAATCACAGCTTCCTCAACCAAGCAAACTCACTCCACTTCACTACCCTTTCAAACCAACAAATGAACTTGTATTTATACTTATCTTAACCATATTTTTGGGAGGCAGACGTGTCCAAATCAATACAAATAACATTTTTATTTCTTATTTTTCATAATACATGGAGGCCGACTTGTCAAAGCATATTTTTATTTGCCATTGTTCTCATCAAGCCGACTTGTCAAACTTTGATCTTATCATTTAATAATTAAATGATATATATATTTCTTATATCAACGATTTACTCATTCAAATATAAATGTGTATTTGATTTAGTTTTCCACGTTGTCATCATTTTCTTTCATTTTATTTTTATGACAATACATGGCCTTCTCTCATGCCTGCCAGGGCCATCAAGCATGCCCCCATGCTACCTTAAAACCTGCCCGCAAGGTCCTTCTTTAAGAGCCCGCAGCAAGCCTCAAATGGTGCCCGCATGCCTCATCAAGGATGCCCGCACCTGCCATAAGAGATGCCCGCAACCTCTTTTCCTTGTCCACTTCATCTTCCATGTCATCCTTGTTTTCCATTTGCACCTTTCTTATCCACTTGATCATTTGGCCCATTGTCTTCTTTGCCATGTCATTCGTTGTTGTCTTGCCTTGTCCAAGTCATCTTCAAATGACCACAGTATGGGTCATTTGACTCATTAGGTGCTCCAATGGGCTCAATGCTCATCACCTTGTTTGTTTGTCATCATGCCATTTGCACCTTTGTCATTAATGGTGTGTCATCAATGACAATCCTATTCATCAATCTCCCCCTTTGCCATTGATGGCAACCAATCTTTCTCTCCCCCTTTGACATTAATGACAAAGGGTTGATTAGCCTTCAAAAAAATTCTTTGAATGCATTCTGAGGTTGTCTGCTTCAGATTTCACATAGATGCTCATCACTTGCCATCTTCATAAATGAACAAACTCCCCCTGTCTGATATGCTACTTCAAAATTAATCAAGATCTTGTCTAGTAAATTCATAAAAGGTAAGCATGCATCATCATCATACTTCAGACCTTTAAATTGTCCACTAGCTTGTAGGTCTGCTCATCTTTAGGTTTTTCATGAACACACTCCCCCTATCAAAATCAAGCTGAAAGGAATTTTCTTCAACAATTCTTTTGCTAAAAGTAACAAGTCTGAACTTGTCCAATTCAACGTTACCAAAACTGATCTGTCAAGTGTAATTTTGTTATGTCAATCTAATTTACTCACTTGTTCAACCACTGCCTGTCATTGAACATATTAAATAGATTGCTTCAGTTGTTCATCATCTTCAAAACTTTGTGAATGTTTGAACATGTTCCCATTTTACTTCCAGTTGGTGTAGAAGATCTTTTGGATCAACACAAGAACTGCAACTGTGCATTGATGTCCAAGGAGTCTTCTTCCATTTATGACCCTGAGGCTGCCTCAATAATATGGGACTGTTTGCTTGAATGGGAAGAGTTAACTTCGAGACTGCGTATATGCTGACAAAACCCATAAATGTCTTCTTCATTTTCTTGCTTTACATGCCATTGTAACCATGATCCACATATCACTTCTTGACAGAAGGTTGTTATGCAATTTGTTTGCCAAAATATGTCCACTGCCTGGTCATCTATGATTTTGTTGTTTATATTTCTCAAAGACATGTTATTAATTTGTCCATAGTCATGTCAATACCATGTCCACAAACATATCACCAACCTCACATCTACAATCAACTCAATCTTTATCAAAGATGCCAGCTCAAATATTCATGTCTTCAAAGGTTCATACAAAGATTCTACTCATCATTCACTGTCCCTTTCAAGTCAAGCTATATTATTTTTCAAAGACAAAATATTGTTGCTGCTACATGTCATATTCACAAACTGCTTTAGCTACTCAATCTTCGACTTCATGCCTTTCTTGGTTGCTTGATCTCATATTTCCTGCTCCCCCTATCATTATGCTTATCAACCAATAACTTTATGATAAAATGTGGATTCAACTCTGGTTGCTTCAGAACTTCTTCTTCATACCAGAATTCAAAAGGAGAAATAAGACCACAACTTCCAGCTCCTGCTGCAAACTTTAGTGTTGTAGGTGTACAAGGTAATCATCAATGCTTGTTGTGTGTGGAAAGTCATCATCATGATGTCTGACATGTGCAACTTCATCATATATTTATGATTTTCATCAAGGTGTTCATCATCATGAGAAGGTTACCATGCAAGCTTCTCTTGTTCAACCAACCATACTTCATATATTTCAGTGAATAGAGTAAGACATGCCCAAAAGAAATCAAGATTAAGTGTACAATCTAATCATATATAGTTGACTCAGATTATGCAATTTGTGTATGCCTTCACCATTTGACTAAGTATGTAGCCCAAAATTGCTTCTCTGCTGTAGATGTTGTTATATATGTTGATGATCGTTAAACAGTAGTCTCAAGTGTACAACCTTCTTCTTTGGGTTCTTCCATTCTTCAAACTGTATTTTCCAAATCTGCAATCTCTACTCAAATATCTATTATTCATCACTGTATATTACATCATAGCATGCATTATGTATGGAATCATCTATGTGTATGTATTCCAATCCCAGACCTCTTTCATCGACTGTACATCACTATAATTTGTCTATCCTTCAATCAATTGTTGATATATTGCAATCCGATCCTAGGACCTGTTACTTCTTGGAGATCCATTCTCTACCATTTGAGTCCATTCTCCAATGATGAACTCATGGCATACTAAAAGTCTTTGGAAGACTTCAAGTATGGCTTGCCATATGGCAACCACCTTCACCTTTTGTGCATTGATCCTCAACCTCATTTAGCTCCAGCAAAATATTTTTTCTTACCCATACCTTAGAGTGTCCTTGGTTGAGATTGTTTGTCTTCTGATCTTCAATTTTTCTTCCGTTATACTTCTTCCATGATTCATTGGTTCTCCTTGCTGATGTACATGATGGGCTCTTCAATTGTTGTCTTCTAGGACTTGTACAAGTTTGGGCTTTATGACCAAAACCACTGCAATTGGAGCATCTTAAGGTGTGGTAGTTGGCAGCTCTGTGTCCAATTTGGTCACATGTCCAACATCTAATATTATGTCTTCCATGGGATCTACAATCCATGGCCTTGTGACCAAAATTAGAGCAAGAAAAAAAATAGCCATTAAATCTATTTTCATATCTTGGACTTTGATTCCATCTTGGAGTTGTCTTGAATTTGCTTTGAGGTGCAATGCTGACTTCTTCAAACATTTTTGACTTTCCAAAATCTTTGTTGTCATGTGCAGGTGTGTGAGGAGCTTTGCTTTCTTCTTTGGAAGAGGTGGATCCAACTTCAAGAGTCTTGGGGGACTCATTGTCTTCTTCCAGTCTGTCTTCTACCTTTTTATACCCAAGGCCTGATTTGTCAAATGGGGACCTTTGACAATCTAGGATTTCATCTAAGATAGTTGATCTATGTTTGAACTTGCCATATGCATCTTCATTTTTCTTCTTGAGTCCAACAGCATCCATTTCAAGCTTCTGATTTTCCTTCTCTTTTTCATCTAACTGATTTTTCAAGACTTCTTCAATTCTTTTGTACTCTTCCAATTGAATCTTCAAATCAAGGTTGACCCATCTTGTCTCTTCAAGTTCTTTAGGATTCACATCACTCCCTTTTTGTTCATTTCCTAGTTCATCCTACAATCTGTTGACCTCAAGATTCTTATCTTCTAACTCACCTTGCAAGTCTTTGTTCTTGAGCTTCAAACTCATGAACAATGCTTTTGTCTCCTCTTGGTATTTTTCAAATGCTCCCATAATCTTCTTTTTAAGCCTTATATTGGATTTGACATCCTTATCCAATAGAGTATTTGCAAATGCCTCTTTGAATTTCAATAACTCATCTTCTTCATCCTTTACTAGAGCAACTTCATTAATTTCAGAATTATTGCAAATAGAAGAGTTCTTACCTTCACTAGTGCTTGAAGCTTGAGCCTTCTTCTCTTCTTGTTTTTTCATCTTCAGATATCTTGACTTCCTTTTCTTTGTCAATATTTTGAACCTTCCTTTTGTGCTCACCTTCAAGAGTGCTCCAAAGATATTTGGTTGAAGTGTACTTTCCGATATTCAACCTTTCCTTCTCTGATTGAGGCAAGCTCTGATGAATAGGATTGTCATTGATGACAACATTAATGACAAAGGATTGACTTGGCAAGTTTGATGACATAGACAAAGTGGACAAAATACTGGGCATTGGAGCACCTAATGAGCCAAGAGTCAAATGACCCATACTGTGGTCATTTGAAGATGATTTGGACTAGTGTGAATGGACAAAGACATTCTAGATGGGCCTAATACCCTAGACAAGAATGGCTAGGAGATATGGAAAGTGAAATAACAATGACTGGGCATGGATGGAAAACATGGAAAGTGATTTGGCAAATGACAAAAAAAATGAAGAACACAGGGCAAAGATTGACTCATGGCAGAAATGAAGTGGACAAATAGGAAAGTATCGCGGTCATGATGAGAAGACACAAGCCGCGGGCATCTTTGATGCTGCGGCCATCTTGAATAATGCATTGCAGGTATGAGGAAAGGTACCCCTATGGGCTGCGGGCATACCCTCATACAAAGACAGCGGGCATTCTAATGACACCAACACGGGCATGAAAACCCCATGCATCCATGTGTGATGGGCTCTTGCGAGCATCACAAAAACACCAGTACGGGCATGCTTCATGAGGTATTGCAGGTATAGGTTATTGATCCATGCGGGCAAGAAGGCCATGGCATAAAAATGTAATTCAGATGCATGTTTATATAAGACAATATTTAAATGATTAAATGATGTACAAGTCGGCCCCCATCTCAAAAGAAATAAAATTAAAAGTAAAATAAATATTGTGAAGTCGGCTCCACAAAATAACTCAAAAAATTAAAAATTAAAAATGTTTTTTATATCAGGTCGGCCCCCAAAAATTCTAATGGAAAACATGTATAAATATGAGGCCAATGACCTCATTTAGTGTAGTGAGAAGAGAGCAGTTCGCAAGGCTAGAAGGTCTGAGTTCGGGGGTGCAAACAATATGAGGACAGGTTTAGTGAGCAGGAGAACAATAGTAGTAAAATAATTCTGTGTTTTATCTTTTATCTTTGAATTAATCTGGGCAGCAGCATATCTCTGGTTTAAGGCATCTGAATGATGAAGAGATGAAGATGGGGCAGCTCTGAGCAATTTCGGTGGACAGTGAGAGCATGAGATTTTCGGTTAGCTGAGTAAGCTCTGTGTTTGGTACAGTGTGATGACTGCAGTGGAGCAGCAGGAGCAGCATGCATAATTTTTATCTGTGGATTAATTGGGGCTACAGTATGCTGAAAATATGTTGAAGACTAATGTGTTGCTGGTGCTCAAACTAAGACGTTGATGACAGACATTTTCAGGGGCTGCAAATGATGGATAAAATGCTAATATGCATATGAGCATAATGACGATCTAGGACAGAGATGGCAGGTTATAGAACAGTCAGATGTTATGAATTGAATATTGATGTTGAAAAGGACAATATACTGGTTGTGATTTGACAGAGTTGAGATAGGGCTGCAATATGATATGTATAATGAAGATGTGCTCACATTGAAAGATGCTTGGACAGAATGATGATTTAGAAGATGCTGGCTGTGAATTGATAAGGTGTTTTTGGACAGTATGGACAGAGTTGAGATAGGACAGCAGTATGACATGTGATAGTATGATGAAGTAATTATGATCAGCACTGTGATGATATGCTGATGTATCTCAGTGAATGAAAACAATCAAGGGTTTCTTGTTTGTAAATGTATGTAACTTACAAAATCTGATATACTAGATTGTTGGGGGTGTTGTAGCATCCCAGTCAACTATAGCTGACTGAACCATTCTGGTGGGTGGTGCCACCTTATGGGTTGTTGCCCATTCAAGAGATTGAAGTCTCCATTTATACAATACTTACAAAGCTTATATCTTGTGCAATGTGATGATGTTAACTTGTTGTTATGTTGATAGTTCATTGATAAATATGTTATTGAAGTGAATAATGATTTAAGATTATAGTTGAAGTTGAAATTGAATAAATAATAGGCTCACTGATTCACCCCCCCCGCCTCTCAGTGAGCCATTGTGTTTAACAATTGGTATCAGAGTTGGCCTTCAGCATAAGCCTAGCAAGCTTGAAGGAAAACAGTAGACACAATATGGAAGAATCAACAAAGCAACAAGAAATGAAGGATTATTTGGAAGATGGGGTTCCATTACTCAATGAATCAAATTATGAGTCTTGGATCATCAGAATGAAGCATCACGCAGTGGCAAAGGGCTATGACATCTGGAAATCAATTGAAGGGGGAGTAGTTAAGAAGCCAATTGAAAGCAATGAAAAGGGACTAAGCTTAATCTTGATGGCCTTGTCTCAATCAGAGAAGGAAAGACTAGATGTTGGAAAGTACACCTCAGCCAATGAACTCTGGAGCATACTTGAAAGAGAGCACAAAAGGAAGGTTCAAAACATTGACAAAGAAAAGGAAGTCAAGACATCTGAAGATGAAGATCAAGGAAGGACGAAGGCTCAAGCATCAAGCTCCAGTGAAGGTAAAAACTCTCCTATTAAAATTAATGATGATGTAGTTGCACTTGTAAAGGATGAAAAAGATGAGTTATTAAAAATCAAAGAGGTATTTGCAAAAACTCTATTGGATAAGGATGTCAAATCCAATATAAGGCTTAACAAGAAGATTATTGGAGCATTTGAAAAATACCAAGCGGAGACAAAAGCTTTGTTCATGAGCTTGAAGGTCAAGAACAAAGACTTGCAAGATGAGTTAGAAGACAAAAATCTTGAGGTCAAAAGATTGAAGGATGAACTAGGAAAAGAACAAGAAAAGGTTGATGTGGATCCTAGAGAACTTGAAGAGACAAGATGGGCTAATCTTGATTTGAAGGTTCAGTTGGATGAGTACAAGAGAATTGAAGAAGTCTTGAAAAATCAGTTAGATGAAAAGGAGAAGGAAAATCAAAAGCTAGAAATGGAGGTTATTGGACTCAAGAAGAAAAATGAAAAGCTTGATGCATATGGCAAGTTTAAACATAGCTCAGCTATCTTAGATTAGATTTTGGAATGTCAAAGGCCCCCATTTGACAAATCTGGCCTTGGGTACAAGAAAGAAGAAGAAAAATATGAAGATGACACTTGGCCTCCCAAGATCTTTGAAGTTGGATCCAACTCTTCCAAAGAAGAAAGCAAAGCTCCTCACTCACCTGCACATGGAAATTCAAAATGGGTTGAAGAAGTCAGCACTGCATCTCAAATCAAATTTAAGTCAACTCCAAGATGGAATCAAAGTCAAAGGTATGAAAATAGATTTAATGGGTATTGTTTTTCTTGATCATTTTTTGGTCATAAGGCTATGGATTGTAGATCCTATGGAAGAAAAAGTGTTGAAGATCCAAAGAATGCAGTGAGATGTTGGACATGCAATCAACCTGGACATATAGCTGCCAACTGCCACACCTTGAGATGCTACAATTGCAGTGGATTTGGTCACAAAGCCCAAACTTCTACTAGTCCAAGAAGACAACAAATGAAGAACCCATCATATACATCAGCAAGAAGAACAAATGGATCATGGAAGGAGTATAATACAGGCAAAGTCGAAGATCTGAAGACAAGCCAAGGACATCCTAAGATTTGGGTGAAGAAAAATATATTGCTGGATCTAAATGAGGTTGAGGATCAATGCAGAAAAGGAGATGATGGCTGCCATATGGCAAGACACACTTGAAGTCTTCCAAAGACTTTGAGTATGCCATGAGTCCATCATGGATAATGAACACAACTGGCAAATTGTGGCTCTCAAAGAAGTACAGGTCCAAGGATCATACCAACAAAGAAGTGGCAGGCTGATAGGGGGGGCATGATGAGCAAACAAATTGAAGCAACTTGGTGCATGCTGACCTTTTATGAATTAACTAAGTTGATTGCTAATGCATTGGATTTCTGTGGCAGCAAAAGACGAAGTCTGTAAAGTATTTGGATGACTAAGTCAACCATTGAGAATTGTTGCAGCAGGGCAGTAATCAAAAGCCTTACTGGGTTCAAGCATGTCAATAATCTGGTATATTACTACAAAATATTCCGACTTTGGATAAAGACAGATCCGAGACCAACATGATTGTTTGGTAAAGATAACAGGTATAGCAGTTATAAAAATGGCATGACAATAATTTGGGGAAGAAATGATATGAGTAAGGTGGTGTCCAAAAGCAAGCTACAGAAAACTTATAAAGATGAAAACGGTAAGTTTTTTAAGACGACCAAAGAGGCATCTGAAGTAAAGCATTAGATGTTGATCCAGTTCATCTTGGGAATAAACACCGATATCATAAAGGCAACTAAGAACTGATGATGTTTAGCTTTGATACACTAAGACTATCTTGGATTCCTTGTGAAAAGAAGCTTAACTAAGGAGTTTGATGAGCCACAGTTCCTAAGTCTGATCACTGTCAAATAAGCCAAAGTTACTTAAGTCTGATTGGTAGGTTGATAAAGAACATTTGAAGATCAGAACAATATTTTGCATGCACATATTTCTTTCTAAAATTCGGACACCTACAGTAGTATGGAATGAACTCTCAACAAAAGACATGATGATGAGATAACACGTGGCATCCTGAGCAGAAAAGGACCAGCAGATGTTGATGACCAGCTTGAACAATATCATGAAGCAAGAAGATAGCTACAGGTATCGTATTTTCGGTAGCACAAAGAACAACAGTTGAGAATAATAAATCAAGAAGAGTGATTTCATGTGTTGAAGAGATTAACTAAGACAGTGATAAATAATCCTCTCTAAAGCAAGTCAAAAGTTCTGGTATGTAATTGTCTGAGGTGCATGATTTTGGTTGCGAAGAAGACATACTAGCAGCATGTAAGAAGTCACATTTACAGCATGTATGAAGTAAAAACACACCTCTGAGTTTGGATGCATATATGATGCATGCTGAATGACACACCAAGATGACTATATGATGACTGAGAATATTGTATGATGAGTGATGAATATAGTGCACATACAGTCATTAGTTGACTTCAACAGTCACATGGTTGTCCACAGTTATGGTCATCTACATAAGAGACAAAAGCAGTAAGAAATGTTTTGGTATCTAATGGTATGAAAACAAAACAAGGGTAGCCGGAACTTGTGGTTCCATTTTAAATTCGTGGTATGAAGAAACCCCAGGCATGAAGATGAAGATTGAACAGCTAGAGCAAATGAAGAAAGACAAAAGCAAAGTTTCAAGAAGTTGATCCGATGGCAACAAGAAAGAGTGAAAAATGTTGGATGATGGCATGAAAAACTATGTGAGTTTTGTGGTGAATTCTTTGAGGCTACTCGTGAATATTACAAGTAGCGGCATCATGATTATGGTGTGCTGCAACCGCAGAAGGTCAACTACAGTGAAGATAAAACAAATTAAATGCTCTATTTTGATGAAGAGGACTTCCACTTTCTCATGAACTCGCAGACAACCTTGAGTAACCTTGAAAGATGTGGTGATGCTTTGATTAAGGACATAGTTTTTGCAACACAATAAAGGCATAAAGTACTGTTAACACCCAAAAAGTGCTCACTAGCTCATTTCCCTATTCACATGACCCATTTGTCCACTTTTTCACCATTTAAGCCTCTGAAGCCAACAAAAGGTCACCAAAAGGCCTTAATACACCCCTTTTCCCACTCAAAAAGATTATTTTTCCTAAAAAAGCATTAAAAAAACCCTCAAAAAGGGTCCAAAATTCTCAAAAATATTAAAAAGGGAATAAAAATAATAAAAATATTCAAAAAAGGAAAAAGGAGGGAAAAGTACCTAAACCATGTTGGTCAATACCATTGGTTTCCACAAAACCACAAATGGTATTCCCCACCACCAAAACCTATAAAAAGGTGGTAGGGGCTCTTCATTTCAGAGCTATTCATATTCCTATCCTCATGCTGCCAAAATCTCCCTTGAGCTTTTGGCCATTGTAGCAACCTTGGAGAAAGGACCCTTTGGAGTTTGGAGCTGCCCATCCTTGGAGCTTCTCAACTATCTTCATCATTTGGAGGTATTACTATTGCAAGCACTTGCTTGCCCCCATTTTCAATACAAATTTATTTTCTATATTTTCTTGTTCTTGTTTTTAATTCAAAATTTTATTATGATATGCACATGTTAGTTTAGCTTAGATTCAGATTTAGTTTATTGTTTTTGCTTAATATTGAAACTGTTGCTACTAGTTAGCAGGTGTCCATAGCAATAAGCTTGGTTGCAAAACCAAGCCAACAAGTACCTTGCATTGATCCCTATATTTATTTGAAGAAGACAGTCGAATTTATGAAGACAACCAATGGTTGATCTAGTGTCATAAAAAGATCATCTCTATGGCAGCCAGAGTTGCATGGACAATAGAAAGGAATACAAAGTTTTATGAAGCTCTTAAGGCTACAGAAGTGTTCTCAATAGAAGAAAGCAAGATAAATCTTGAAGACATTCCTGGAAGCCAAAGTACTTGCCTTACATATCCTTCAAACATCTAGCAACTACAGATGTAGAATTATCCTAAAGTTGATCAAACTTTGAAACTGATGACAGAGGTAGCTGCAGTATTGAAGATTCTTGAAAATTTGAGTGTGATAATAACGACATGGTTGAAAATTAATACATGCTTACCTTATATGAATTTACAAAACAAAACTTTGATGTAAGCAAGATCTTAGGGGGAGCTTGTAATGATTAAACATCAAACAGTTACAGTCTCAGCAAATGAGCAGCAAGAGGACTCTTTGGATCTAAGTTTTTAAACTCTGTGAGAAGAACCTGAAGATCACACAATTCTAGTGCTTAGCTTGTTGTAACAGAATTGGAGAGGGTCAGATCAGTTGTGGGTAAGGTTATGTTGGACAAGCTCGGGCTTATTACTATTGGCAAAAGGATTTTTTAAAAGATGAAAGTCATACCAGCAAACAAGATCTCAGGGGGAGTATGTAAATTAACCTGAACATCAATTGATGTATGTTCTTGATGAAAGCAGGAAAGCTACAGAAGCAGAGAAGATGGTTAAGGCTTGAAGTCTATTTGAAAGGGGGAACAAGTATATGTTTGCAAGATTTGAAAATGGCAAGATCAGGCAAATAATATAAGATCAAACTTAGCATATAATTTCATGATGAATTCAAAGCTCATTTTTTGGGGGGGTATTGTGAAGCGTTTAATGGCTAATCAGCCCTTTGTCATTAATGTCAAAGGGGGAGAAGAAGATTTCGATTGGTTTCCATCAATGACAAAGGGGGAGATTGATGAATAGGATTGTCATTGATGACAACATTAATGACAAAGGATTGACTTGGCAAGTTTGATGACATAGACAAAGTGGACAAAATACTGGGCATTAGACCACCTAATGAGCCAAGATTCAAATGACCCATACTGTGGTCATTTGAAGATGATTTGGACTAGTGTAAATGGACAAAGACATTCTAGATGGGCCTAATACCCTAGACGAGAATGGCTTGGAGATATGGAAAGTGAAATAACAATGACTGGACATGGATGGACAGCATGGCAAGTGATTTGGCAAATGACAAAAAAAATGAAGAACACATGGCAAAGATTGACTCATGGCAGAAATGAAGTGGACAAATAGGAAAGTACCGCAGTCATGATGAGAAGACACAAGCCACGGGCATCTTTGATGTTGCGGCCATCTTGAATAATGCATTGCAAGTATGAGGAAAGGTACCCATGTGGGCATGTGTTAACACCGGCAGCGGGCATACCCTCATACAAGGACAGCGGGCATTCTAATGACACCAGCACGGGCATGAAAACCCCATACATCCATGTGTGATGGGCTCTTGCGAGCATCACAAAAACACCAGCACGGGCATGCTTCATGAGGTATTGCAGGTATAGGTTATTGATCCATGCGAGCAAGAAGACCATGGCATAAAAATCGTGGAAGTAATTCAGATGCATGTTTATATAAGACAATATTTAAATGATTAAATGCTAGACAAGTCGGCCCCCATCTCAAAAGAAATAAAATTAAAAGTAAAATAAATATTGTGAAGTCGGCTCCACAAAATAACTAAAAAAATTAAAAATTAAAAATGTTTTTTATATCAGGTCGGCCCCCAAAAATTCTAATGGAAAACATGTATAAATATGAGGCCAACGACCTCATTTAGTGTAGTGAGAAGAGAGCAGTTCACAGGGCTAGAAGGTCTGAGTTCGGGGGTGCAGACAGTATGAGGACAGGTTCAGTGAGCAGGAGAACAACAGCAGTAAAATAATTCTATGTTTTATCTTTTATCTTTGAATTAATCTGGGCAGCAACATATCTCTAGTTTAAGGCATCTGAATGATGAAGAGATGAAAATGGGGCAGCTCTGAGCAATTTCGGTGGACAGTGAAAGCATGAGAATTTCAGATAGTTGAGTAAGCTCTGTGTTTGGGACAGTGTGATGACAGCAGTGGAGCAGCAGGAGCAGCATGCATAATTTTTATCTGTGGATTAATTGGGGCTACAGTATGCTGAAAATATGTTGAAGACTAATGTGTTGTTGGTGCTCAAACTAAGACACTGATGACAAACATTTTGAGGGGCTGCAAATGATGGATAAAATGCTAATATGCATATGAGCAGAATGATGATCTAGGACAGAGATGGCAGGTTATAGAACAATCAGATGTTATGAATTGAATATTGATTTTGAAAAGGACAATATACTGGCTGTGATTTGACAGAGTTGAGATAGGGCTGCAATATGATATGTATAATGAAGATGTGCTCACATTGAAAGATGCTTGGACAAAATGATGATTTAGAAGATGCTGACTGTGAATTGATAAGGTGTTTTTGGACAGTATGGACAGAGTTGAGATAGGACAACAGTATGACATGTGATAGTATGATGAAGTAATTATGATCAGCACTGTGATGATATGTTGATGTATCTCAGTGAATGAAAACAAACAAGGGTCTCTTGTTTGTAAATGTATGTAACTTACAAAATCTGATATACTAGATTGTTGGGGGTGTTGTAGCATCCCAGTTAGTTGTAGCTGACTGAACCATTCTAGTGGGTGGTGCCACCTTATGGGTTGTTTCCCATTCAGGAGATTGAAGTCTCCATTTATACAATACTTACAAAGGTTATATCTTGTGCAATGTGATGATGTTAACTTGTTTTTATGTTGATAGTTCATTGATAAATATGTTATTGAAGTGAATAATGATTTAAGATTATAGTTGAAGTTGAAATTGAATAAAATATAGGCTCACTAATTCACCCCCCCCCCCCCCCGCCTCTCAGTGAGCCATTATGTCTAACAAGCTCCTCATGATCAACTTTAGTGCCTTTTCATTTCTTTCTCATAGGTTCTTAGTTGTTGATCCTTCAACTGATTTCCAGATGTCAACCCCTTGTCCCTATAAGTAAAACTTCATTTTGAAGCTCCAAAATTCATAGCTCAATTCATTGAATAATGGAAGAATTTCCTCCATGACTTTCCTTCACTTGTGTCTACAAATCCCTTCAAGCTTGTTAGGCTTATGCTAAAGGCATGCTCTGATACCAATTGTTAGACACCATGACTCACTGAAAGGGGGGGGGTGAATCAATGAGCCTACACTTAATCCAAATTTCAACTCCAATCTCTATCTCATATCAATAAATGTTAAATCATTATTTCTTACTCACTTCAATACCATATTCATCAATAAACTATATCAACTAAGCACATGTCATTCATCAATTAAAAACACATCATCATCAACACATTGCACAAGATGTAGCTATGTAAACTTTATATAAGTGGAGACTTCAATCTCCAGTATGGGCTACAACCCATAAGGTGGCACCACCCACCAGAATGGTTCAGTCAACAACAATTGACTGGGATGCTACAACTTACCAAAAGACTAATCAGTCTTTCCCCTGCTCCACCCTACCTCGCTATAAGTATTTCAGATTACAAATTTCAATTGATAAATCAGACTCTTCCAAAGTCTACCACAGACACATACATCATAAAATACCAATCAGCAAATCTTCATTCTGTTCATACACCCATCTCTAGCACGTGCTCACAATTCTGTCCACATTCTTCAAGCTGTCCAAAACAAACCAAATGCACTCTGTCTATATCATCTTGTCCAAGCATATACTCAGTTAACTGTCCATCAATATTCAGCATATTTACATTATGTCCGTGAACTTTCTGCAGCCCTAGATCAGCATCATGTTGTGTTCATCATCACTTCCCTATCATATTAATTTATGCTGCCAACATCTCTCATCACTATGACCAACATTATGCTCTTCAAACTACCCAATACATTCAGTCAAATTGTCATTTCGGTGAGGCCCAAAAAATCAAAAATATAGACATAAATTCTACATGTTGCTCCTGCTAATCCATAGCACCCACCGAAAATTTCACTGCACCCACTGAAATCTCCACTACTGCACCGAAATCATTACTGCTCCTTACCACCGAAATCTCCTCATCCTGACTGTCCCAGAAATCACAGCTTCCTCAACCAAGTGAATTCACTCCACTTCACTACCCTTTCAAACCAACGAATGAACTTGTATTTATACTTATCTTAACCATATTTTTGGGAGGCAGACATGTCCAAATCAACACAAATAACATTTTTATTTCTTCTTTTTCATAATACATGGAGGCCGACTTGTCAAAGCATATTTGTATTTGCTATTGTTCTCATCAAGCCGACTTGTCAAACTTTGATCTTATCATTTAATAATTAAATGATATATATATATTTTTATATCAACGATTTACTCATTCAAATATAAATATGTATTTGATTTAGTTTTCCACGTTGTCATCATTTTCTTTCATTTTATTTTTATGCCAATACATGGCCTTCTCTCATGCCCGCCAGGGCCATCAAGCATGCCCCCGTGCCACCTTAAAACCTGCCCGCAAGGTCCTTCTTTAAGAACCCGCAGCAAGCCTCAAATGGTGCCTGCATGCCTCATCAAGGATGCCCGCACCTGCCATAAGAGATGCCCGCAACCTCTTTTCCTTGTCCACTTCATCTTCCATGTCATCCTTGTTTGCCATTTGCACCTTGCTTATCCACTTGATCATTTGGCCCATCTTCTTTGCCATGTCATTCGTGCTTGTCTTGTCTTGTCCAAGTTATCTTCAAATGACCACAGTATGGGTCATTTGACTCATTAGGTGCTCCAATGGGCTCAATGCTCATCACCTTGTTTGCTTGTCATCATGCCATTTACACCTTTGTCATTAATGGTGTGTCATCAATGACAATCCTATTCATCGGATGGTGCACGATCTTTCCTACAAGTCAAATTCAATTGTATGATTAGAAACATTTCATAATTGTCAAATCAAATTCTTACGCATAAAGACATAGGTCACACAGTCATGCAACTATCTTAGCCAATTATTCAACACAACATTGATCCATATCCCGTACTCATACGGTAACTTCCTAGATGCCTTCCATCTCTACCAAAGCATTGTTAAGAGTGTGCACTACTCCCAACATGTCAGCAAAGAGGTTTTATTCTAGATAAGTAGCAATGGAATGTTGTACAGTACCATAGGCCACTTAGCCGTTACTTGCATATTAGTAATATCTTGTTCATTAATGCAACTTTTCTAACATGCATAATATACATCCTAAATCTAGGAACATAAGTATGTACATGACTGAACAATATCATTTAAGTAATCAGATATACAAGAAATGACAATTCAAATACATATCTTTGTTTGGTTGTTGGATGGACTCTGTTGTCCGCCAAACTGCACACCAACAGCAAAAATCTTTCGAAAGTTGTCTCCCTCACTGGAAAGTGGGGAGAGGTGTGGCCTTGGGGGCAAGCAATGAGCCAGGTACTGTCACCTGAATCCCAGCTCCTCCGTTTAGGCTAACTCCTAACGAAGCCAAGGGGGGTAGTCCCTACAAAGAGTTGTATAACGCTCTTGTGTTTTTAAGTGTTTTTTGGTGAAATGATGCGGATGGGTGTTGTTTAGGAGTTTTCTTGTGATGAAACCAAAAATTATATAAAGATGAACAACAGATAATAAGCAATCCACGTTGCAAGATAAGATAACAAGATGGCAGTATGATTCAAGATTTGACAAATCACTAAAGCATTCACAAGATGAAATAAGTACAAGGACAAATGGTCCTGATCAATATATAAACTTTTAGATAACCAGTGCCTTATGGAGTCAAAGAAAAGTAAGGATTGTGATGCTGAAAGTGTGGGTCTTGAAGAAGTGTCGTTCGTGAGATCGTTATGCAGATTATTTTTGTAAATTGAAGATTTTAGTGGTCTTGATTATTAGGATAAAACCAAGGATATCAAGAGAGTGTCCGAAAAGACAGTATCAAGTGCCTCCGTTGAAGGACATGTCGGACCACCCAGTGCTCTAGTCAGGTCACGCAATGCTAACCAGCAAACTAGAGGCTGAACATGGTAACCCGACGCCTCCAACTAGGAGATTACCCACTGAACTTATCTTATCGCTCAACTCCGGATTGGTTGGTTATGGGGGTGAAAATTTTATTAGTCATCACTTATGAGCTTAACAAGTCTTCCACCTTTCTGAGTACTAGCCCAACCGTTTCCGGTTGGCAGAGCATACGGGTGTTGGACAAACGACCAAGATAAATTAATTAAAGGGGGGAATGTGGATTGAAGTGTTTTATTATTAGGAGCACTTGTTCAACTCTCCGACAGAGAGCGCTCTTGACTTAGTCTTAAGACCACAATTCAAGAGACTTCCTACTTTTAAATACCTGATGCAAGGGGAAAGTGCAAATCTATATGCTCTCCGACAGAGAGTGCTCTTGACTTGGATTTGGCCAAGTTCAAGAGGCTTTGTTCGTTTTATTGCAAAAGTGAAGCGATTGTGAAACTTAAAGAAGTAAATGAAACTGAAAAATGCCTGAAAAAATAAAGATAACCACAAAGAAAGATGCTTTGAAGATAACAGAAAACAAAATATAGTGTTCTACCAAGCAGATTTATTCTAAAGTGGGATCAACCTCCGAACAAGGCTAATCACTAAAACCGTCAGTCCTGGAAACCTTCCAGCTAGCTGGATGTCCACAAGATGCTGATGGGGGAACGAGAAGCTACCACAAAACTATGTGGCCTTTGGGATACAATCCCAAAGTTAGCTTACTATGGTCAAAACTTGAAAGAGAAGCGACAAGATGAAAATAAACTACTCTAAAGCAAAAACTGAAAAATCTAACTTAACCAAACACCACACTCTTCCCCAAATGGGGAAGAAACCAAAAAAGTGGAGGACTCCTCCACTTGAAATTTTATTATGAGATTACAAATGCCTTGGGTTTTGAAACCTTGAAGGACTTTGAAGTGATAAAACTTGAATGAAAAAAGGTGAAAACTCTTATGAGTTTGTACAAAGGATAGTGGTTTATTTCAAATAACATTCATGGTTTGCACTTCTCCTTGGTTCAAAATTCACTTGAGCTTCTCTTTGGCTCCTTCTTGGATATTGCTTCTTGAAAGCTTTTCAAGTTCTCTTCTCTTTCAAAACACCTACACAAGTCTCAAAACAACTCAACAATGCACCCATTAATCATTAGGAAAATGAAACAAACTTGAAACTAGTTAAGTCTAGATTTAAAAATTTAACTCTAAAATGTGAAATGTATGAGATTTTGACATAAAACCTTAACTATGATGAAACGGACCAGCGAACAACAAACTCTTGGAATGTAGTGGGAAAGAGATCTAAAGTATAAAAATTTAAAATATTTTTTATGAAAAATTTTCTATCTTTCAAATGGAAACTAAAATTAAACAAAGAATGCTTCTAAGATCTAACTTTTCAATGCATAAGATGATGTATGAGAAGCAATAATACTAGAGATCTAAATCTAACAAATTTCTTTTACAAACTAAGAATGAAACTACAAACTAACTCATACAATTCGTTTTTGGTGTTTTGGGCTTGTTTTAGGGCTTTTTTGAAGTGGACGAAAAGAGCTTGAAGAGGAAGGGCGAATGGAGGATAGAAGGTGAATCTAGGGCAAAACGAGAGGAAGGAGTTTTGAAGACAAGGATGAAGAAAAACGAATGAAAGAGGAAGATGATCTAAAGCATGGATATCAAAGCAAGGAGAGATCAAGGAGCAAAATGGGAGCTAGAAGAAAAGAAGCTCAAAGCTAGGTAACCAAAGTTGTTTTGAAAGTGTGTTGATGGAGGAAGAGGCCAAAAAATCCTACTTGAAAGTTTCTTTCCTTGAAGTGAAGAAAAGACCATGAAGACCTGCAAGACAGATTGTTTAGATGCCAATAACCACTGTTGAAGTAAAGAATGACTTAGTCTTTAATAAGCCTTTCTCCACCTTGGGAAACCCCTGCAAAAACCTTGTTATGAAACATGCAAGAACCGAAAGATATATTTTTAATCAAAGCTAAAACATACATCTAATATTGAAATTGCATGATCAATTGACAAAATGAAAGAGGTATCTCCAATAGTGTGAAGTACATCTCAATTGCTCCAGCATGGACCTCCAAAGTCTAAACTTTATTCAATATTAAACAGATATTACAACAGTATTTTGGCAGAGTGTTCATGCTCAAAATCTCCATGAAGAACAAGCCTAAAAGACTTCTCTTATATAACAAAACTACAATGCTAAAACCCTAGGTCGAATTTGGCTTGAAGAGAGCAAAAAACTCCATCATAACCCAATCAAAACCATGTCTTTACCAACCAAATCAAGCTTGGAGTCTTAACTCAACATTAAGCTTGAGTTTGGAGCTTATGTGGATGGGGAGGTGGCCTCCACCTAGGCAAGGCGCCCCCAATCCCATACTTGGATGCATCACCCACCATATACCTTATGTCATGTGGCAATTCGAGCTCCTAAAGAGGATTGACGTGAGCACTAAAGGAGTAGCGTGAGCCTTGAGGTAGGTAAGCTTGGAGTGTGAGTAGGTGGTAACTCGCCATCACTAAGCCAATGGCCATGATTTTTAGGAGGGCGCTCAACCTTTGCAATGAATGCCAACCAATCAACCCAACAACCCATTCAACAAACTCCACATCACCAATTCGTGAGCTTTAGTGAAGGAGGGCGAATTCTTTTGAAGTAGATGACTTGTGCTGACTGTATACTTAATTGAATGCTGACTGAGATGATTGGAATCATCTTAAATGCTGAGTGCCATGTCAACTAGCCCTTTATTTTATTCCATTTGGATTATTTTGGAGAGTTTTGGATTATTTCCAAAATAATCAATTTTATTATTTTAATTAATAATTTTTCTGTAATTGGGTTTTTTGAGAAATTATTAATTATGAGGCCTAGCTGACATCCGAAACCTGGGTTTAGCTAGTCCATAGGTCATGTGTGATTTTTGGCTTATGAAACGAGCCATCAACCACTAAATTCGGACCCCGGACGATTGACATCTTACAAATTATTATTTCTCTATTTAAACTATAGAGAAATTTATTAAATTTCAAAGAAAAAAATTAAAAAACCCAAACTCGACGGACCCGGTAAAATTTTTTCGAAATTTTTTCTGAGGGTCCTAGAGACTGGGGACATGACCAGAACCTATTCTAATAGTGTCTAGTAGGCTTATATACATTAGTTGGACTCTAATAACCCCCCATGGCTAAAATTTTCAAAATCGGGCATTCCAGCTTTGGAGGAGCGGGAGAAAACCTCATCGATTATAGCTCAGCTATAAGCAAAGTATAATTGACAAGGGAAAAAGCTCCCTGGAATACCTTAGTTGCTTAATCAAGTCATGGGGAACCGAGACACTCAGATCCTACTAGCACACTTTATTACAAACCCCCATGGGGCCATGGTCATGTCGACTCGAAAACAAAACTGGCTAGTCACAAATGCTGGGTCATCTGATACACTGGAGTCAAACACTTATCATGTTTGTCAAATGGCGGCTCTTCAGATAATCCAACTAAGGTACAAACAAGTTGGTAACAGACTCCCTCTTGATCTTGGCTTCCTTGCAGGAACTACTGGAGTGTGCTCCCTCTTGATCTTTGCTTCCTTGTTGGAGCTACTGGAGTGTCTGATAGTGTACTCCTTTCTTCTGCACCTTAACCAATGTTGAGAGGTTCTTCCATAGAGCATTGATCTTTATTTGTTTTCTGAAGTCCAACTCTGTAGGAGCTTCTCCTACTTCTTTTATGTAATACAGAAAGTCATCTCTAGCTTTATCTTATGAGGTGGAACTTTCTAAATGAGCCCTTGTAGCCGATTACCTTCATTACAATACATATTCCTCATCACTTGAAGAATCGTCACTTTCTTCTTTGGTTCTCTTCCTTGGAGGTTCATCATCCTCCGCGATGTGAGCGCGGTGCCTCTTCTTGTTGTGGGAGCCACTTTTATTTCTGGAATAGTGTCCCTTCTCATCACATGTATAGCATCTAATATTAGATAGATCTTTTATGGATCTTCTAAAGTTCTCCCTCTGACTTTGGTGGTGATGTTTCTCCTTTTTACTGTGGTGTTGCTCCCTCTTATTGTTATTCCTCTTGGAGTGTGCTATGAGAGCTTGATCGTCGTTTTCTCCCATCTTCTCTTCTAGAGCTACAAGTCAAGCTTCTTTTTGGAAGCATTCCTGCCACAGCCTACTAAATGTGATCAATTTCTTTCTAGCACAAATTTCTTGAATGAAGGAATCCCATGACCTAGGGAGACCATTCAAGGTGGTCATCACAATTTCTCCATTTTCCACACCTTCTCCCACAACTTCAAGTTGCTCCTTGAGTTGAGAGACCCTTGTAAAATAGGACTGCATGGTCTCTGCACTTTGTATCTTCACATTCTTCAACTGGTTTCACAAGGTCATCTTCTTATTTATATTCTTTCCTTCAAATAGCTTGGTCAAGGAATCAAACATCTCTTTGGGTGTCTTTAAGGAAGACACATGTGGGATGAGGTGACCCTTAATAGAATCAGCAATGATCCTCTTGGCCTTAACCAAGTTCTTCTTGTGTAAGGATTTAGCCTCATCTCCCTCTGGAACTGGAACCTCTTCATTCACATAGGTGTCCAATTCATTCTCTTCTAGGATCAGTCCAATATTATACTTCCATGCTCGGAAGTTATCAGCCCCTTCAAGCTTATCCTCAAGCTTGGTGTGGTGAGACATCTTAAATGAGAACTTCAAATGGAAATAGAAAATTTTTTAGGTCTTACCACTTTGATTTGTTGAAACTGGTTCTGGAGCAGGTTGGTCGTAGGGTTTGTCAGAGAAACCCTAAATTTTCAAACTTGGAATTTGAAACTTCTGACTGGATGGATAGATGTGCCTCCTCAAGGCGAGTTGTCCAATGTATTCACTTCCCTAAATCGGTGAACAGAAACCCAAAATATATAATGCCTAGTTTTCCTTCGGCAGTAGAGGCAGGCCGAAAAATGAAAATTCTCGGAATTGAATTTTGTTTTCACAGGAAGATGCGCCTGGATGAGGCGAGTATGCTGGTACACTTGGTTTCTGAATATTCCAAAAATTAACCCTTCAAAATTGACTTGTGAATTTTGGATCTGTAGTTTCTAGCCTTTTCTGGTTTTTTGGTTTTTCTAGTCCAAAGTCAAACTAAGGTTTGACTTTCCTGGAGTTTCACCCACTCAAAAACTTCGATCTTGGTCTCTAAATTTCAATTTTGATGAGGAGTGCCTCCCTATGTTGATTGCACTCCAAAATTCCACTTCTGTGAAAAACCCTAATTTCCCGCAGTAGTGACAGGCCAAAAAGTGAAAATGCTCAAAATCAACTTATGCTTCGATAGAAAGATGCACCTTCCTAAGGCGAGTTAGCCTAGCCTCTTTTTGTTGATGATCTGTGGAGAGAAGTCCAAAAATTAAGAAGCCCTAACTTCTGCAGCTGCATAGTGTCTTCTTCTCAAGTTAGCTCTGATACCATGTTAGATTTTCACAATTTAATTCATATTATCTAGGATCTTATCTGAGAGAATAACATGCATAGCAATAAACACAAGAGACAAGAGACAAAGATTTTCCTCGCGGAAACCATAAAGGAGAAATCCCCGCAACTTCCTCAGAGATAGAATGAGCACCAATACAATAGCAGAAAAGTAAAACTCAAATATAGAGATGGTCTTCAGCAGCTTCTCTCTTGTCCACTTGTGCGAACTCCTCGTCTCTCTCACTAATGCGAATTGAGTGAGTGAGTGAATGATCCAAATGAGAGAGGCACCCTCTCTATTTATACTTTCACTTTCACTTGAGCTTTACCTAACTAGGTCAACCCCTAGTTGTACCTGACTGGGTCGACTTCTCTAGGAGAGTCTAATAACCCATTAACAACTTAACTCTAGGGTCTAATGCCCCGACTTACAATGGAGGGTTAACCTCAATGACTTTATATGACCCAAATACAATAATGACTTCCCCGACCAGAGGAATAAACATCTCCGTAGGAGGTACAATAATAAAATACAAATAAAATATAAAATATACAAGTGAATATCTTCCGAAGTTACAATTACATTAACACATACTCCACTGTACCTATGATGTAGCGAAGTATGTGCTTCACAGTTGTCTAATGTACTCTTCGAGGATTCACCATGAACTGACTCGAAGAGTTGACTGCAAAGCTAATGTCTGGTCGAGTGTTGACCAGATACATAAGCGACCCAATAAGCTGCTTATACAGTGTAGGATCAAATTCCTCTGATCCCGATACATCAATCTTCCTCCAATTGGTAACCAAAGGTGTGGCCATATATCTACAATCCTCAATCCTGAATCTCTTCAAGATCTCCACTACATACTTCCCCTGTCCAATGAAGAAGCACCCATCTCTCTGCCAAAACCTCCAGACCTAGAAAGTAATGCATCAACCCAAGGCCTTTCATCTCAAACTCCACTGCAAGATTGGACTTGCAATCCCTGATCAGCCTCTCATCTCCTATAAGAAAGAGATCATCCACATATAATACCAGTATGAGAGGTACCTCACCTGACAAGAAGTACAGGTTATGGTCTGCCTCACTCCGTTGGAAACCCATCTCTCATAGATAGCTTCCAATCCTCAAGTACCATGCTCGAGGTGCCTGCTTGAGCCCATAAAGACCTCTCTGCAACCTGCATACATGCGACTCCCTACTCTCCGCCTCAAACCCCTCTGGCTACTCAATATACACCTCTTCATCAATAACTCCGTTGAGGAAGGCAGTCTTCACGTCCATCTGATGAACGCGCCAACCCATCTCTATTGCCAATGATAGGATAGTCTGAATAGAAGAATACCTGGCAACAGGGGCGAAGGTTTCCTCATAGTCAATACCTTCCTTCTGCGAATACCCCTTCGCCACGAAGCGTGCCTTGTACTTCTCCACACTTCTGTCTGTTGCATGCTTTACCTTGTAGATCCATCTAGATCACACCACCTTCTTACCCTCAGGCCTTGGCACAACCTCCCATACCTGGTTCTTCATGATTGAGTCGTACTCCTCAACCATGGCCTCTCGCCACACATCATGTTGTGCAGCCTCCTCAAAACTAGAAGGTTCAAAGTCAATCAACTATGTCATCAGTACCATATAGCTCAATCTATCTGGTGGTTTGCTCTGCCTCATTGAGCTCTGTGGAAGACTCACCTGCCTAGAATACTGAACAATGGACCTATACCACCTAGGTCGTGGCCTAGTGTCTGCCTCCTGCCGCTGTTGGATATCCTCCTCCTGCTGCTGCTCATCTTCCACATCAATGATAGGAGGATCCTGTCCACCTGACTCCCTCTTACTACCAGAGCCTGTGCCCTATGTCAGTACCTGTGACTCCTCCAGCTTAACTCATGAGTCCTCAGCTGGCTGCTCTTGTGTTGGTAAGTCCATAGATCTTCTCAAGGCTCTGTCCTCATCAAACTGGACATCCCTGCTCACAATGATCCTCTTGCTAGCTGGGACATATACTCTATAAGCCTTGTAAGTCTCACTGTAACCAACTAGAAGCCCCTTCTCTCCAGAAGGATCCAGCTTCTTCCTAGTGTTAGCATGAATGTGACAATAGCAGATACTCCCAAATATGCGCAAATGACTTATATCTGGTCTAGTACCGGTGAATACCTCCTCAGGTGCCTTCCTCCCCAATGTTGTGTGAGGACACCTGTTCTGGACATATACTACAATCTGAAATGCCTCAGCCCATAGGAATAGAGGTAATCCCTGATCAAATAGCATGGCCTTAGTTGCACTCACCAGTGTCTTGTTCTTCCTCTCTGCAACTCCATTCTACTGCGGGGTGTGAGGAACAGTGTGTTCCTTCTTGATCCCCTCTGATGCACAGGTCTCCATGAACTCTCTACGGTGTACTCACCACCGTTGTTTGTCCTCAATATCCGAATCTTTCTCCCTGTCTGGTTCTCCATGAGAGTCTTGAACTCTCGGAAACGCTCAAAGACCTCTGACTTGGCCTTCGAGAAATAGATCCAGGTTTTCCTAGAATAGTCATCAATGAATGTGACGCAATAACTATAACCACTGAAATAATGAACACTCATCGGTCCGCAAACATCTGAATGCACTAAGACTAAGGCTCCCTCAAAATTGTGCTCACTATGTGGGAAAGGTCTCTTGATGTTCTTCCCCAACGCACAACCTTGCAGTGGTTGTGCTTCTCCTCCTGTACTGAAGGAAATCCAATAACTACCTGTCTCAGATGCCTCAGTGCACCATGATGTAAGTGTGCCATCCTCCTATGCCATCACTACTGTCGTTGTTGACCAGAGCCTTTGTAGGCTCAAACTGTAGTCTGTAAACCTTCCCACTCCAAACCCCAATCATCCTATCCAATCTCTGATCTGACCCATGTGGCCTGATATATACTTTCCTGTCCCAGAAAGTCACTAGAAAACCCTTGTCTTCTAGTGTGGAAACTGATATGAGATTCTTCGTCATCCCTGGGACATATAACACATCAGCAAAGCTGGTAGGTTTGCCAGACTCCCTCTGAAACGAAACAATACCAACACCCTACACCTGATACCGCACATCATCTCCTAACTCAATATGGAGATTCACTCCACCCTCCTCAAGCTCTTGAAGAACGACCTATGTCTTGTCATGTGACAAGATGAACCGCTATCCACATACCAAATACTGTTGTCGATGGAACTTGCCATGCAAGCTATCAAGCAAAAGTCTTCATCAAAACTTTTGTTAAGTCATCCACCTCGAAAGAACCTACCATCTGTGTGTTGTTCTTCTTCTTCTTCTCTGGGCACTTGGAAGCAAAGTGTCCATGCTTGTGGCATATGAAGCACTTGACTTTTGACATGTCCAAGTTCTTCTTGCCACCCTTCTTCTTCTTTGCCTTACCCTTACCTTTGCTTGTTAGGGCTAGAGCCTCTTCATTCACAATCTGTGTGACACCGATGGATGAAGTTGAACCTTGAACCATGCGAGTCTATTCCTGTGCGAAGTCATCCCACAATATCTGCCAGTCAGGGAGCTTCTCCCTAGCCACCACGCCTTTAACAAAGACGTCCCATGGCTTAGAAAAGCCATTGAGAGATATATGAACTAGCTTCTCATCCTCAGTCTTAGAGCCCACTGCTCCAAGCTCATCCCTAATATGTATGAGCCTTGTAAGATAAGGCACCACTCCTTCACCCTTGGCCATCTTGGTGCTACACAATCTCTCCTGCAGCACCATCTTCTGGTTTTCGTTCTTGCTTTGGTAAAGACTCTCCAAAGCCTTCTACATCTGTAATGTGGTCTTCTTCCCAGATAGGTGAGGGACTATGTGGTCCTTCACCCTATCCAAGATAATCAACATAACTATGAAATCTATCTTCTTCCACTTTGCCAACTCTGTCAGATCTGTGGGAGCCACTTTCTAATCATCAATGTGCTCATCATCATCACTGACATCTAGGATCCTGGTGATCCTCTCTTTCCAAGTTGGAAAGTTCTATGCCCCCTGGAGTCTATCCTCAACTCTCAACTGTACGGCCATAATGAATAGTACCTGTAAACCCTAGGATAGATATGCCACTGATCTATCCAACCAACCTGTTGCTTCCTCTCAGTCTGCTCAAAAGAGCTCTGATACCATGTAAATTTCCTTAAAATCCACTCTAGGGCTAGAGTATGTTGGATTAATTAATAAACCCCAAGTTATTACTGTTAACCACACATGGATTTCTTCACCAAAATAAAATGCAGCGGAAATAAAACACTGAGAGAAATATCAATCACACAATAGACACAAATTTTTCTGGGTATAAACCCCCGAACAAAACCCAAGATGGGAAAACCAGTGCAGCAATCTGAGAAGATATTTTATTAAGAAAATATGGAACAATACAATTCAGAAAATCGATTTATGCCCAACCTGGAAAAATCAAACCTCTACAACTCACTGAGAAAACCCTGCTGGTCTGTACAGCCTCCTGTGCAGCTGTACGGCCTGCTGCTGCTGCTGTACAGAATCCGTACAGTCCACACGTGCGGGCTATTGTACGGCCTGCTGCTGCTGCTGTACAGAATCCGTACAGTCCACACGTGCGGGCTGTTGTACGGCCCGCTGCTGTACGGTAGCCTCTGCACATCAAACCGGCCCTCTCCTCTGCGAGTCCGTACGGTCTACTTCTCTGCCTGGATGCTCTGTCGATCTCTGAATCTCTGCTCCTCCGTCTTCCCTGCAAAACTCTCTCTCTCAAACTTTTATTCTCACTCTCCAGCTGACCTCTATGACAAGAATATCTCTGTCGGAATGTGTGTGTATCCTCTCCAACAATTGATCCTCCTTTGAAATCATTGGCTAAGCCAAAAACTTAATCTCACTATGGATCAATGGATGAGATCCTCTGGTGAAATCAATGGCCAAGATTAGATTAACCATCACTTAAATATTTTTCACTTTCACTTTATAAAAAAGTGTTCCATTAAGTCAATTAATAATTAGATCACTTAATATATTTTCCAAAGTAAAACTTAGGACAAATACATTAAATACAATTTGGCTTCTTCATTTAAGTCTTCTGCATGCAAGGACACATGCAATGTAGGAAGACCTTCCTTGTTGTCACTTTCTAACAGATGTAACTACAGAGAAGGCCCACAGTGGACATATATTTGGTCATGGATCATTTTACTTATGTTGTTTACATGCATTTTGATATTGGGACAGGTATGTCAAGCAGTATAGCTATAGGCATAATAGGATTGCACTAGGCTCTACATATAACCGGCATATTTTCAGGAAGACTGTAATAGTTTGGACAGAATTTGGAGAGCAATTTTGTATATCTCTTGAACTTATTGTACCTCTCTGGCTACATGGATTTCTAGCAGATTTTTATTAAATATTAAATATATCCATTCCTGTTTAAAAAAAATAGGCATTCAATCTATCACACAATCCATTTGCTTAGGAACAAAGTTACAAACCCATAAAATAAAATAGCACCAAGTTTATTTCTGCCCAAAGAGTTCCCATCTGTTGAGCATTGTCGTTTGTCTTCTGCTTTAACCTTACTGCTTGTTTATCATGAATTGATGATATCTGTAAGCTCCAAAGAGTTTGACATAGGCAATAAGGGAACTTCTAGTTCTAGTTTTTACCACCAACAGCAAATACCTTAGTAATTTGGAAAAATCCTTTTGATGCTATGAACTAACCATTCTAAAGAATGCCCATCAAAAATATCAAAGTCCAGTGTCCACGGACTTTGTTATAAAGAATCCTGTCATCTCCATCAGCTGCACTGCTGCATGTGTGCAACAACTGTTTGCTAGTTATATAAGTACTCTTAATGATTATGACTATTGGCTTGGCACATCTCTGTTGTCTGGCTAAAGAGTCATCCCTATGTTGGCTGTAAATCTAGTTTTTTTCAGTTTTAAATAAATTTTCCATATCTTTATGCTGTCAATATATTTGTCTTTAATTGGGAAAAAAAACCTTAAAAGAATTTGTGCACAGAACATTTTGTAGGACCCAACCACTACAGAAAAATAAAAGAACATACTTGTTATAAATAGCAATTGATGTCTCAGGTCACAAATGATTTATGACCTTCACACCACGGATATGGCATAGTAACATGCTATCTATTATTCAGTGGCTTGGCAAAGAGATACTATGGCATAGTAACATGCTATCTATTATTCAGTGGCTTGGCAAAGAATTTGTGCACAGAACATTTTGTAGGACCCAACCACTACAGAAAAATAAAAGAACATACTTGTTATAAATAGCAATTGATGTCTCAGGTCACAAATGATTTATGACCTTCACACCACGGATATGGCATAGTAACATGCTATCTATTATTCAGTGGCTTGGCAAAGAGATACTATGGTACAGGCAGTGATTTCATCCAATTAGTTATTTCTTCATGAGAAGTACAATTGTATGAGCAGCGATACTTCGATTCTCTCCAAGACTGTCGACCTTCTCATGAGTCTTCGCCTTAAGATTAATAACAGAAGGATCAGATCCAAGCAACTCACAGAGATTGGTTCGAATAGCTTCCTTATGAGGACTCACCTTCGGCCTCTGCAAAATCAATGTTGCATCCAAGTTCCCAAGTTCATATCCTGCCTCATGCATAAGCCTTACCTGTTCAGCAGAAATCTCCCTGTCATAATCCAAATGATTACAGACGGACAACTTATTATAAACAGTTCAGACACCCAGCCCAAAAGAAAGAACTCTAGAGAAGAAAAGGAAAGAGAACCATGGTAATGTCAGCTCCTAATATGATTAAAGGCGACTTTGCACTGTTGATATTGGTATCCCTCAAGTCTAGTATGTAGTGCAATCTAAGTAACAACTAATTGTTTACACCTTTGTTAGAAGAGTCGACAAGTTTTCCTATTACTTGATGAGTTTGACAATGACGCTGCAAGTCTACTTGGCTTAACCTTTAAACAAGCTGACTCTACTTGGAAATGACATACTCAATCAGAAAATTAAGTCAAAGTTGCTGTGAGACTCAGGGAGTTCAATCCTAATACTTGGCTGGATTATTTAATCAAATTGCAAAATTTCAAGTATTCTTCAAGGTTTTAGTTTGTCGATTTTTTCTCAAATATTTCGCAAGTCTGCATCATACTCTCATTCTCGAGTCTCTGGCTTTGCCAAGTCATTCCCAACCCGAGCTGTGTGATTCGTTCTCAAATCCAAGTCTTGTGACTTTGATCTATAGAATGGGGAAAATGACTTTATTTCCTAATCTTCTTTTTATGCACGTGGAAAAACCATGGTCAGTAGTAAGTACAGCTACTCTTTTGCCTTTTGCTTGATGAATTTCATCAACCAATGTAAAGTAGCCTAATAAATATCTGCTGGGTGCTATATTATAGCACATGACAACTATAAAACATTTAACATGTGCACATCAGTCAGGACTTGGAAGATGCCACATGATCATTAGAACAAATATACATACATACCGCCTCCTTCAAGAAAACTGAAGAATCGGCTCCACGCCATTTGGGGTCATTATCAGGGAAAAGCTGCCCAATATCAGGAAGACCTAATGCTCCTAAGATTGCATCCACGACACAATGAAGCAGCACATCCCCTGCATGTCAATTTCTTCAGTCAATAAAAATCTACTTTCAACAAGAAGGATTTATCAAAAGAGCCATAAAGAAAACAAATTATACTCTACAACTATTAATTTTAAGGTTTTTCAACAGAGTCAAACTGTCATAAGAAAACCAGGTTTCATATATTATGAGTAAAAACCCATAACCAATCCAAACTTCTTTAAATCCATGGCTATCAGTGAGAAGAATTGGGATTTCAATGTTAGAATTTTACATGGATAAACACATCACATAATCACTTCAGTCTTTGTTGGTGAAGCCATTCAAAGAAGATTAGCAAAAATAGGGAAAAACACCATGTATAAGTGCCCATAGGCTGAAAACACTTAATATTAGAGCAAATCGCTCATAAGATGATAATTACAAAATGATACTTGAGGGTGTATTTATACACAATCAAGAAGTAGGGCACCCTCTCCAAGAGGGGTTAAGGGCACCACATAAAGATGACTAGGTCAGCCTTACAAATAACATAGATTTCCAATATAACAATTCAAATAATGTCAGTCATGACAGAATGTGAAGAGTACACCATTCCCAATATCCACCTCTAATCTGAACAGGAGGCCATGTTAACCCTCAGTTGTGCTTGCACTACTGGAGTGTTATAGTACAAATTGGCACCTCTCTGTCCATGATGACAGTACTCAAAAGATGACACCTAAGTGTCCCTGATCATCCACAGAACTTCCAAAGATGGAAAGGACCACAATTTTACTCCATATGATGGTCCACATCCCCAAGATGAAATTCCAGCTCATTTTCTCTCAAATTGTCAAAGTTGCAAACCTTAAAAGAGACCACACGCACCCTTTGAACTAGCAAGGCACATGCCACATGTGTTCCCCTTAAGCAAGGTGCATGGACCTCAAAAAAATGGCAAAAAAATATACAAATTCGAAATATGGCAAATTAAGACAGTTTTGGTCTCAGTTGTCACCTGCATAACTAATGGTAACCATCTCAAACTATCTCCATCACTCATAAAAGGAGATGAGATGGACCACCAAGAGACACCCATCCATATTGTCATGCTGGAGAAATCTTAACATAAATTTAAATCATTCACTCCCTCATCCCTCATAGACCTCTCTCTTTGAGCATCCCTTTCAGAAGTGAAGTGTTGGAGATGGAGTCACTCACCATATGTGACCCCTACCTTATACACATTTGGAAGTCTACTTGGATGGAAGTGGGATTGTAAAGTAATCAAGAGCAAAGGAACCCAATCGAAGGTCTCAAAAGGTGTCCAAGAGTGAAAAGGTAACTGTTGTATATTGTTTCATTGAATCAACAGAGATTTGACATCTTTCAAGACAAGATTACCAAATTGAAGTGTGAAGGCCGAATTAGCTAGGGTGAGATGAGAGTTACCATAGACAAGATTACCCACATTATAATCCTCAAATTTGAAATGAAATGAGAATTTGAAATATGTTTTTAATATACTAGTACCCAATTTACTCAGTAAAAATCAGATTTCTTTTACTCATCACAGATCAAAAAAGAGCACACCAATCATCAAATGAATAACTCGTAATATTCCTGTATATGAGATAGATACTCAGAAAAATTTCACAAGTCTAAGGTATGCTACTATTTTTAACAATTTGATGAGGGTTTCAAAATTTACTTCAAAAATGTAAAATGATTTGCTATTTAATGAGGATTTTAAATCTAACTTGGTATCTAATTGAATCATTTGAAAACATACCATCAAACCCCATCCAAATTAGTATAAGATGCTTAGAAAATAAAAGATCTAGTGTTTAATGAATAAAATAGTCATAGTAAACATGCCTAGGGTTTGATCTAAGAGATCAAGCCCTCACACAAGACTAAATCGACTTGGTTGAGACTAGATCTTTAATGGAAAACTAGCATTAAAAAAAGGAAAGATATTCAATAAGAATCAAAGTACTTGGACCTAATAAAACATGGAGGCTTACTAATTAAAAGTGTTGGTCGTGAGGGTTTCATAGCTCGTAGGGTTTGAAATGAAATTTTAAAAGGATCCAAGAGCCCAATCAAATCGCCCTCTTAAAGCCTTCTACCTTTTAGATCGATCCAAGCACCTACACAATAAAATAGATAATTAGATTTGAAAATTAGGAGAAATTTCAACAAAATAAAACTTAAAACCCTAGCAAACCCTAGACCTAGTGCCTATAAGGAACATTAAAGGGACAAATGGAGTCTAGACAAAATAAGAAAATAATGAGATAACCCAAGGGAGAGTGGAGGATGAGACAACCCCCTCCTTGATAGCTCAAGCCAATTCCAAATTTCTAACGTCTTCAGCTCCAATCCAATGAATGAAACCTGCAAAATTCAAGAGGACCAACCAATCTATCCTTGCACAAGCTCAATCAAAGGGTTAGTGAAATACTTAGTGAATGTAAATTAATTATGGAAATAAGCACATTAACCCACATACATGCAGGACAAGGTTTCAACAATCATCTAGCATTTTACTAAGCATAAACCAAATAAATTAAAATTACCTTAAACCCTTAAGGGTTTCCCACCATCAAGCATATTGTTAATTTTATCCAGAGATCACTACTCCCTCTGGATAGCCCTGAGATTTCAAGCGGTTTGAGTCTCTATAAATCAATAATACAATAAAGATTTAAGAATCAAATGTTATAGATCTCTTAACACTTAGACAATGAAAACTCAATCAATCACACAACACTGGATGTACCCTGGAAACCCCAACTGGGGATAACCAGCTATCTGTGGGGCTTTCTTCTATCTCGAGCCCAGAGCAATATAAGAAGAAAACAAGTACATACAATGTTACCTCATATGTAACAACCAAAGCTGACTGGGTCAAAACCCTAGATCTGCATGCAACAGTTGATGCATGCACAGAGGAAATGTGCCCTAATCTATCAACTGGATCTGGATCTGTCTGTAGGTAACTCTGTATGTACTGTCTCTCCTACTGCACTGCTCTGATCTGCTCTGCTACGGAAGAAGGCCAACTGCTCAATCTGATGAATGCGCTCTTCCTCTGCATGGAAAAGTGAGCCCTCCCTCTGGATGTCAAATGCTCGTACAGAATCAGATCTGAGCTCTAATCGTCACAGTCCTTCCTCAAACATTGAGGCAAGGACACTCTGAAAGTCTCAGCTGCTTAATCGGTCAATCAGATCCAGAACGAGCTCCTCTCTCCTCAGGTAATGCGCCCCTCTCCCTCTCTGGAAGTCGTCCTCCTCAATCTCTGTATTAACCACTCTGATGAACTCTCTCAGTCCACATAACTGGGCGCCAAGTGCCTCTGGACAAGTGGTGTCTGATCTAGCTCAGATCACACCACTCTCCCTCCTGCGAGAGCTTCTCTCTCTCTCTCAGAAATTCACCCTGCATGCACTAATGCACCCTCCTCACTCTTGACTGATCTCTCTCAGATAAATCAACTGAGCTACCTTGTCTAGGGACGTCCTGCCTCCATATATAATCTCACCGATCAATTAGGTTTACCAAAGACCTAATATTTGCGCATGCAAAAAGTCACTTTTGCATGCATCTTTTAATTAATAATTGTCCATGCAAATATCATGCATGCATAAGGCAAAACACCCCGAAAGGTCCACATGCATCCGCCAATGGACTCATGCCACTGAGTAGAGTGTATCTCACCCTCTACTCTATACCGATCCCTATACTGTTGATATACCTCCATGCAAGGCATCTGAATCATGGAGGACATCCCAAGATACCACTATCTCTAACACATATTTCACAAGATTATTCCAAATTCCACCAATGAATAGCCTAGGTCACTAGTAAACAAGGGAAATCGAACCATACTTTTATTACTTTGCCAAAAATTTCTCATTAGAGCATCAATTTGTCCTCTTTAAATAGATTAGAGGGGCTGAATTTCTCTTCAAGAGGGCATCTAGGGTTTTAGGAGGGCTAGTTACATTGTGATGATCTAAAAAAAAGGTTATCTTGATCAATGGCCAAGATAAACCATTTACAAATAAAAAATACATAAATTTGCCAAATCGTCCTAGAAAAAAGTTCCCTCCTTGGATCTAGGAGAAAATATTACAAAATTCCCAATGCCATGGGTTGTTTTCATAACCACAAGAGAAAATCATTGCTTATTTTGAGAAACCAAATGTTGGATGCTAAAACCATGGGTAGCTTTCTAAGAACATTGCTTGTTTTGCTTGATTCATGCTTTGACGAATTATTATCTTCCTCAACCAATTCTCCCTTATCCACACAATTTCTTCAATGGACATTTATATGATGATAGGGCCAATCCAAGGGTTAAGACTTAATTGCTTGTTGAGATTAGCTTTAGAGACCCCTAGATTGCCTCCATATATGTGCCAAGGTGCCATATCATCGTTACTTTCTTGTTACTACTCTCTCAAGCTCTATTTCGGACAATGATGCTAATGAAGATTCTCCACAAAAGAGATAAAGGAATGCAAAAGATGATCTTGGGGAAATTGCAGAAGATCGACGAAAGGAGTACTTCCTCTAGTACACTCTATGAGTGCACCAATGATTGCAGTATCAAGATGATGTGATTGTCATTAGTGATGTATGAAGATTCAGGCTGCAGAAAGAAGTTGAAGATCTGAGGACTCCTGTGATTTCTACAAGGGGCAGAGATCAAGAGGGAACCAACAAAACAATAAAAGATAAGTATTTGTACTATCATTTGAGTTAATTTAAATCCTTGAATGTTTGATTTAAAGGATAATGTTCACAACAGTTATATGTAGATATGTGATACAACTTTCTATTATGCATGACTGAGATTGACAAGCAGTAGGCTCATGTAGTGCATATGTTGGGTAAGTAGCCTATAGTACTGCACAACATCCCATAAGCTCTTGCTAGTATGTTCTGGTGGAGAGGCATCCAGATAGTCACCACGTGTGTTTGGAATATGGATGGATGTTGTACTAAAGCATTGACGAAAATGCTTACATAACTGTGTGAACTATTGAAATGTCAATATGATTTGATTGAATTTTATGACTATGCAATGCTGGTAACTAATTGACTGAACTTGACTTGTAGGAGAGATCATGTGCTATGACCTACAAGAGACTTGTTCCAAAGAACAAGTGATAGTTGTGTTAACACATATTTTGGTTTCCAACAAGGAAAGAACCAGAAAGCCCAAAAGTGGCTAGTTGCCGAGTGATTTCGAGCCAAAAGATAGAGCCACGATGAAAAGAATGAGAAAAACCAGCCATAAAAGTGTCTTCCGCAACTAAAAAGGACTAAATGGGCTTCTTCCGCAGCAAAAGAAGATTGGACGGCTAGGATCGAGGAGCGGATCAGATCAATGGTTAAAATGGCATTCCGCAGGTCCATTTTTCTGTTCCCGCAATGCATTGCGGATTGCGGATTGCGGAACGACAATTTTCCAGGGAGCGCAAAGATAATTTTCTGCTTTCCGCATTGCGAATTGCGGATTGCAGAGCGGCAATTTTCCAAATGGTGCAAAAGTATTTTTCCGAGTCCTGCATCCCGCACTGCGGATTGCGGAACGATCATTTTCCAGGAATGCAAAAAGCAAGTTTCTGCATCCCGCATTGCGGATTGCGAAAAGGTAATTCTCCAGAAAGCACGAAGCCGAAGTTCCAAATCCCGCATTCCACGTGGCGGATTGCGGATTGCGGAAAGGTCATTGCGGAAGGGCCGTTGCGGAAGGTCATTGCGGAAAGGTCACTGCGGAAAGGTCGTTGCGGAAGGGCAATTGCAGAAAGAAAATTGCGGATCGAAGAAGTTTTGTAGAACAAATCGCGATCACCGGGAATGAAGATTTTCACAGAGAAATGGCGCGTTTGAGAACGACGAAGGGGTCTGTTTCAATTACCTGTCCTAATCAACCTAAAACGGTTTGATCCGAAGGACGACCAGGTGTCTTCTGCGACGCAATGGTGCACTGTCGGCACAAGTGATTCCCTTCCTCTGCGTGTGACAGAATCAGGGGCTATTGGTTTGGGAAACCCAGCTCGAACGGCCTCATCATTACCAGTCCGAGTTTGTTCTAAATCAGTTAGGATATTTTGATATTTTGTAAGCCTATAAAGTCAGGTTCCGAAGAGGACCAAAAGGGGTTGGACGTTTTTGTTTCAGAGAGATTACTGCTCTGCGACTGTATTTGAATTCGGCCTCTTAATTCAATGAGAATACCCGATTCTGGAGCTTCAGATTCCTGTGATGTGTGTTCTGATGTCTGTTATTTCCTGTGTATGTACTCTTGCTTTGTATTTCCATTAATTGTTTACTTCTGCAATACCTAAAGATCAAGATTACATGGTCTGGAATTCATGCCCACATGCTCCAGATGCATATGACTAGGTATTCCACCCTTTTCCTCCTGAAGTTGCAGGTTAGAATTCATTTGCAAATGCTCTAACCTTGCAATGGAACTTGTCTCCTCCCTCTGCCTTCACCTGCTGATTACTTTGACGTGAAAGAACCAAATCTACCTTGCCTCCTGCCTCTGCAATCACGGCCTGAATTTGTCATTAGTGACTGTAAACCCCCCGAAGTTGACTCCATGCCCAACTGTCCTCCTGTTCTTAACTCCAACCAGCCAAAAACCCCTTTTAATTCAATTGTCTGAAGGTCTAGCCACCACTTTTAACAATATCCCAACCCATTTAAGCTATATCCTGTTGTTGGAAGCACTAAAGAGAGATCCCTCTCTGTGTTTGGAAAGGCTAGTTTCCATTCACTAAAGATTGGTTTGCAACAGTTACTCCATGGTCTTTCCTGCCACAACCCAAGAAAACCTTGGGTGATAACAAGTTGCTCAGCAAGAGGACAAGTGATGGATGTGAAGATCCCGTTGATACTCAATATTTGAGATGGAGTCGGATGCTTGAATGCAGAGGGAGCAGGGTGCTTGAAGACTGATGTTTGCAGCATTGGGCAAACATTTCCCCAATATTAGCCATGTGACTTGGCTATGGAGTGAATGGCCCGGATGCAGAACCAATGTTCAGGATTCAGTTTAGGTTGGCATCCAGGATGACACCTAATATAGGTTGATGGACTAGCCAATGAGTAGTAGCTCCAGAGAGAGAGTATGATGTAGAGTTGCAAAGGGAGTCTGCAGCACAGTTCCAAAGGGAGTCTGGAGTGATATCCAGGTACATTTAGAAAGAGCAAGAGACCTAACAGATACTAAGGATATTCAGCCTTGATGAGTCACATCAGTGATTCAGATCCTTCCAGTTTTGAGGAAGCAGTTGGACACCACGTTTGGAAAGATGCTATGATGGATGAGTATCAATCCATCTGATTCCATCATGAAGAATGATGTATGGGATATTTTTCCTAGACCTGAGGAGAAGTTAGTAGTGACTTCCAAATGGATCCTCAAGATCAAGCATGCTGCAGATGGCAGCATCAAAAAGCACAAAGCCAGATTTGTAGCCCAAGGCTTCTCTCAAAAAGAGGGAATAGATTATGATGAGACATTTGCCTTAGTTACCAAGTACTCTACTATCAGGTCTGTTACCAACTTATTTGTACCATAGTTGGATTATCTGAAGAGCCGCCATTTGACAAACATGATGAATGTTTGTGTTCCAGTCTATCAGATGATCCATCCCTTTTGCCTAGCCAGTTTTGGCTAGTCGGTTTTTGTTTTCAGTCAAAATGACCATGGCCCCACGGGGTTTGTAATAAGTGTACTAGTAGGATTTTTGAGTGGTTCGATCCCCCATGACTTGGTTAAGCAACTAAGGTATTCCACGGAATTTTTTCCCTCATCAATTATACTTTGCCTATAGCCGAGCTATAATTGATGAGGTTTTCTCCCACTTCCTCCAACGCTGGAATGCCCGATTTTGAAAATTTTAGCCATGGGGGGTTATTAGAGCCCAAGTGATATGTATAAGCCTACTAGACACCATGTATGTCTTAGATGGTCATTTTATAGGGTCCCTGTCCAATAAAAACATTGTCCGAAAAAATTTTACCGGATGCGTTGGATTTGGGTTTTTAATTATTTTTAATAATTAATTTTTCCATAGTTTAAATGGAAAAATTCAATTTGTAATATGTCAGCCGTCCGAGGGTGTTTTTCAATGAATGGAGGCTTGTTTCCTAAGCCAAAATTCACACTTAGACCGTGGACACCTTTATCCTAAGTTTCGGATCGTTATTTAGCCACTTAATTAATAATTCCTCAAAAACCAATAAAAGAGGATTATTAATTAATTAATTTGAAAAAATTAATAATTGAAGAAAAGTCCAATTCTCTCCAAAATAATCCATATTGGATTATTTCAGTGGCTAAATGACATGGCACAAGGCATCAAGGAAGATTCCAATCATCTCAGTCATCATCCAATCAATTATACAGTCAACATCCAGTGATTAACTCCAAAAGAATTCGCCCTCCTCATGTGCAAAATCGAATTTGTGACATGGCAAAGGTATTAAATGGTAAAAGAGTTAAATTTTGAGTTACATTAATGGGAGTGGGGGCGCCTTGCCTAGGTGGAGGCCACCTCCCACTCTCAACTACCAAGATATCAAAGCAAATTCGAGTTAACTCCAAGCTTTTGTATGCATTCATGTCAAAGAGTGAAGAGATATGCGAATTGGTGATGTGTTACCCTTTTAATGGGTTGTTGGATTGACATTTATTTAAATGGTGGGCGCCTTCCTTATGTTATGGCCACCTCATGGGCTTAGCTCTCAATAGAGGCGAATTAGCATTTACTGTAAAGCTCCAAGCCTCACCTTCCAAAGATTCACATGATACTCCTTCACCATTCGAATTTACACATGGCATGCCCTTTGTGTCATATCCCACTAATGTCTCATGCATTTAACCCTATGCTCACGTGTTTCTCCTTAAACCCTCACTCATATCTCCTTTGGAATTCGAGTTCTCCACTTGGCATTCAAATTTGGGGTGGTTGAAATAAAGTTAATGCATGGGTGGGCGCTTTCCTATATTTATGCAATCACTAAAGCTTGGCTCCCACTTAACTAAAACCTCAAATCCCTACCTTAACTCACGTATGTCTCTATTGGAGCTCGAATATTACACATGGCTTTAAGCTTTCGATGGTGATACTTCCAAAGTTGGGATGGGGGGCGCTTTGCCTAGGTGGAGGCCACCTCCCCACCCTACACTTAATACAAACTCGAATTACATGGATGGGATTCGAGCTCCAAGCTTGAGTTGATTGAATATTTGACATGGATTTGATGGAGATTAATGGAATTCGATTTGATGACTCAGTGCCATTGGCTTCCTTTGTGCCAATTCGATTTAGGTTAGGCTAGTCTCTTGTTTTGTTATATAAGGAGGCCATTTTGGCTCTTTTATCATGGACATTTTGAGCATGAACACTCTGCCAAATTCTCAGTGTAATATTTGTTTGAACTATTGAATAAAGAAGTGACTTTGGAGGTCCATGCAAGAGTACTTGGGGTTTTCTTTCACATTGTCTTGGTGATATCTCTCTCACCTCATCTTTTGTTTCAAGCATTACATTATTCAATTTATGTTCTAACATATTAGAAGTATATTGTTCGGTTTTGCTTGTTTGATTGTGAGGGTTTTGCAGGATTCATTCAAAGTGGAGAATGGCTTGGAGATCAAGCTAATCTTTGCTCATCAGTGGCTTTTACTACCTAATCAATTTCTTTTGCAGGTTCCCAAAGCTCTTCTCATCTCAAGAGAAGAAACACATCAAAAAGACTTGCTTCTTCCTCCATCAACAACAGTTTTCTATAAAAAATTGGTTGCTTGATCTATGAGTTTCTATCTTCCAACTCTCTAGTTTTCTCCTTGAATCCCTCTTTCACTTGATTTGCTAAGCCCTTTCTTCCTAGTCTTGCCCTAGATTCATCTTTTCTTCTCCTAATCTCATCCTACTAAGCCTTAGATCTCCTTCATCCTTTTCGTTTGTGCCCTTCAAAAGCCTTCTTCTAGCTTCGTTTTCTCTCAAAGCCTTCCTTTCGTCTTACCTTAGCTGTTGCACCAAAATGTCGTCACCCTTGTGCAAGTGTCGCAAGTGTCACAAGCATTGAAAGTGTCGTCGTCCTGACCTAGTGTTGTCACCATGACCGTTGCAAGTATCGTCATTATGACCGAGTGTTGTCATCATGTCCGTTGTGATAATGTCGTCATCTTGACCATTGTGTATACATCCCTGAAGTCATCTGGACCAAGTACTCATTTGGGACAATTTGTACTCAGTTTGTACAACCTTTTGAGAGGTCGTCGCAGGTTGCACACTAGAAACATGCGACGTCGCAAGTTGCTTCATAGCAAGGTGCGACGAGGTCTGTTAATGGGCAAAAATAGCCATTTCGAGATCTTTCTCGAAGCTTGCCCATTTGGGGGCTTATCCCTGATCTCTTGAAGAGCTGGTACTCGACCCCTAACTCATTGGAAAGATCCCCTATCTCTCTCCTACCATCTCTCATCCTATCCTATCCATAACCTCATCCACTTAGTCCTATATATATGAGGCTCACTCCCATACCAAAGGGAGGAAGACTATGGTATCTACATGCTGGTGAAATCTCTTAGGACACCTTCACTCACCTCTTGGAGAATTCATGCTTCCTTGGAAGGGCTTGGCAATTGGCTTGTGTGGAGAAGGGCTGCTACGTTAAGTCATTGGTTGTGGTTCTATATCTCTATCATGTACTCCTCTATTTGCAGTAATACAAATGCTTTCCACCAATATCGTTCTTATGTGTAATGATGTTGTGTTGTTTACCTGCTTAACTGTTTACATAGATGATAGATCTCTTATTGTATAGATGCTCTTTACTCGTTTCTCTTTTCTGTGTCTTAACAGGTCTTGCAGCTTGGATCTGACGACCGTGGGACGTGGAGCAACATTCGGGAGAAAGGATAGTGAATCAAAGAGGTAAGACATCTAGTACTTGATCCTTAAGTAGATCTAGGAAACGTGTTTGTAGTCTGTTCTATTTGTTCTAGACTCGCATTGAGCTAGGGAGATCCGGCTCGCCTCCGGTCGAGTGGATTGTCCGGTAACATTAGCTCCTCTCTTCTTTTCCATCTTCATCCCCTTCGTTTTTCTCTTTCTTCCTCCTACCTTTCGTTTTAAGCCTTTCTTTATCTTTTGTTTTTGGCTTTGGGTTCTCTCCTCTCACCCTACCTTTCGTCCATCTCTAAAAAGAACCCTAAAATCACATAAAAAACAACAAAAAACAAGTTAAAAAAGCTTTAAGGTTTGGTTATTTTAATAGTTGCATGCTTTTAAAAGGTTGATAGTTGGGCATTGTTAAGTCTTATGCTTTGCATTTCATTGTTAATAGTATCATGCTTTTGAAAAGTAAATACTTAGGCATTTTAGATTTCATTTGTCGCATTTATTTTGATAGGATCTAGTCTTCTTTTTGGCACTTAGTTTATTGTTTAGCCATATTTTCATCCTAGATCTCATAAAAAAGTTAGATTTACTTTGCTTTTTTTGTCTTTTTTCTAGTTTGCATTTGGTAATTAGATCTCTTTTAAAGTGAAAAGTTTACATCCAAAAATTTTTTGATCTTTACATTCATAGGATTAGTTTCAAGTTTTGATTATTTTATCTAGTGCTAAAGGGTGCTTTGAGTTGAAATTTGTTGTAGGTACTTTGGAAGTGAAAAGAGCTTGAAAACTTTGAAGTAAGGAGATCCAAGCAAAGCAAGAACTTGAAGAAACCACAAGGATGATCCAAAACATGAAAACACTACTTATGATCCTTTGTAAAAGCTCTTAAGAGCTTACTTCAACTTTGTTTTCCAAGCTTTATATTTATCTCAAAGTCCTTACAAGGGTTAAATTCCCAAGGCATTTGTACTCAAGTTAATAAATAAGGCTAAGGCCTCCCTTTTTTGGTTTTCTTCCCCATTTGGGGAAGAGTGTTTTTCCATTTCTTCGATTAGATTTATTTCTAGCACTTAGAGTAATTTTAAATTTTGCAAGTAGATTTCAACTGCTAGATGAAGCGTCTCATCATTCCATTTTTATCATTTGAGCTATCTCATGTATTCTTTGTTTTAGCTGCTTCTATCTTAACAAAGAATCAAAGTCTCTTGAACTTGCAATAACCCAAGTCAAGAGCACTCTCTATCGGAGAGCATTCCCCTGCATTCCTTGCATCAAGCATTTAGTTTAGATAAAGTCTCTTGAACTTCCGTCATAAGACGAAGTCAAGAGCACTCTCTATCGGAGAGTTGAACTGTGTGCTCCTAATTAAATTAAAACCATATCAACCCACATTCCCCAATAAAATTTACTTTCATTGATATCCCTCACCTAGTATGCTCTGCCAACCCTAATGGGTTGGACTCATACTCAGAACGATGAACGGATCTGTTAATCTTTACAAGTGATAACGTAATAAAATTTTACCCCTCAACCAACGAACCAGCGTTGCTTTTTCGAGAAATACTCAGGTAGTGGGCAAAGTTCCTAAACCTGGTGGGGCCGGAAATTACCGTTGTCTTAGACTTCGAGGGTGGTTAAATCATTGGACACCTACCCTTTTGATAACTGGACGGTCCTTCTTACCATCAGAGGGGAAGCCACTAAAAGTATACTTTTCCGGTTGGACGCTTTATCCTTGTTTTGATAGTCTTAATAAATAAGATCACTAAAACTTTCAATTAACCAAGATAATTTGCAAAACGATCTCACGAACATTACTATTGGGACTTGTACTTTCAGCATCCCAAAGCACTTATTGACTCCATTTGGCACTGGTCTTCAAAACTTGTATGCATTACCTTAATTTGGACTATTGGTCATTTGTATCGTAAATCATATTGTGGATGCTATTTAAATTCCAAGTCTTCATTTTCGGTTCATCTTAAATCATTGTGATTTGTGGTTTGCAACGTGGATTGCTTTATCTTGTGTTTCATTTAAGTAAAACTGTGATCTCACCATTTTCAAAAACTCCTAAACAACACCCATCCACATCACTCAACACCCAAAAACACTTTAAACACAGAGCCATAGAATAACTCTTTGTTAGGGACTACCCCCCTTGGCTTCGTTAGGAGTTAGCCTAAACGGAAGAGCTGGGATTCAGGTGACAATACCTGACTCATTGCTTTCCCCCAAGGCCACACTTTCCCCACTTGTAGTGAGGGAACAGCTTGTTATCGCATATATAGTAGCTGGGCTACCATACATTATTTTTCTGATTCCAGTACATTATTCATCCAGTTCCCTTGCATTGAGATGCTGAGATGAGCATCTACTATGGATCACTATCAGATTTTGGACAGCAGTTTTATTCCCCATGCCATGACTGAGTCTCAGGACACTCAGAGAGATGACCGATGTAGCTATTTAGCCATTTATACAGAGCAGTCAGTAGTGCCCAGAGTTACAGCAGCAATTTTAGAGGACAAATGTTAGCTCAGATGATGAGCATTCAGGTATATGACTCAGCAGGTATATTATGGTGTTGTGGTTATATTGCTTTTATTTTCATTCTCTTAGCATGTCTTAGCATTTAGTGTCATGATCTGGCGATTATATAGATATGTGGACCTGGTTGCATTATATATATATATCATATTTGTCCCTACTCAGACTTAGAAGTTCTTGGCCTATACTCATTGGTTTTACCGTCCTTAGGGAGAATAGAGGTGATCATTCCCGCCATACTTTGGCTTGCTAGCATCGGTTTCATTATTCACTGTCTTCATCCATCCATGACTTACCTAGTTTGTTCATTACCTTGACTTACTACTTGACTAGTGGCATGGAGGACCTCTTCCCCGTTGTAGCCTCTATATTGGATGAGCTTCCCTGTTTATTGTGTCTCGGCTCTGAGTTGGTGACAAAACTTACCTTTGGTGAGTTGGATTTCCTTGAGAAATCCCCATAGTCACTAAAGATGTTGTTGGCTAAACCTGAAACTTTTAGTGCTGCCATTAATGCAAAGCATGGAAATGAAATGTTGTATCTTGTATGAAAAGCCCATTCATGCAATGTGTTTCTAAACACACATGAATGAAAGGCAAGCCAAATGAAAATGGCTATGAAATATCAAATGTTATATCTGTTGTGAAATGTAAATACCTAGGTAAACAAGCTGTCTGTGACACACCTAGAAGTGCTCAGGTAAACAAGTGCCTTAAAAACACACCTGCAGCAAGAAGCCTAAATAAATGTAAATCTATGCAAAGTGTTTGTAAACACACATAGATCAAAGGCTATGGAAACTCTAGGCCCAAAAAAGCAATAAAACTTAAACTCTATATCAAAAAGATTGCTGGCCTCATTTGTATTATGGATTGTGCGCATCTATGTAAGGTGAATAAACACTCTTTGAACAACTTATCCATTTGTGAGACACCGCCATTCCCTAAGTTGTTGCTTGTCCACTATATGCTATGGTGTGTATTCCATTTTCCATTTCCAAAGTGTCACAGTGTTAAGTCAGTAAGTCAACCTTTGACCTAGCCAATTGTTTCTTAGCCTTCACCCTTCACTAGCAAATTGATCACAACTATGAAGTGAGTATGGCCTTGAAAGTCTTGTCTGAGTAATTAATAATAATTAATGACATATTATATTTGGATTTAGATCGCCAATAATGATTGCTACTTGTTATAATTGCTATGTGAATGGATTGTAAAGCATGTTTTAACCCTTGACACCTTGCAGCAACTTGATGACAGTTTGAGTCATATTTTGGTCATGTTGACTTGGTCAAACCTCAGTTTGACCAAAAGTCAACCACGGGACATGAGGTGGAAGACCTCAGATGTTACAGATAGATGATATATGGTCTAGTACAGGTCACCATGGTGGGCTTATGCAGTGGTTTCAGGCTTATGATGATGATTTGTGCTTTTCAGCACTTTTACAGATTATTATTATTTGGTCTGCCGGATATGATGAGTATTTATTTTGGACCATGCAGAGGTTTATATGGTGTATGAGTACACATATTAGATGGATTTGGACCTTCTTAGTCCAATGAGACAGTCTGTTTTCAGTTCCAGACAGTTACAGTGATAGTTGATGTCATGTCCCAAATTTGGCATTGGGTCACAATGGCCTAATCACATTGGCCCTATTCATTAGAGTTTGTCAAATTGATGCTAAATGTCAAATAATTGCCAAGGAGGAAAATTACTAGTTTCCTAGGTTTGGGGTGGAAGCTTTGGGATTTGGAATAATGGGGATAATAAATGATGTTTGAACATTAGAATGGAATAAATATTTAATAAAGGAGCTAAATAAATATATACAGGTGAAAATCAAAGTGGCATTTGATCATGAAGACACATGGACGAAGTGGGACCCACATATGGCTAGATTTCCCCACTACACTTGGCATCTTTCTCTCACCAATTCGAATTCAAGGTGAATGGTAACATACTTGGGGGAGTCCAAAAGGTATTATTCATGGCATGACTCATCCAAGGTCGAAATATAAAGGAAGAGTAACTCCCATGGAAGAGGAAGAGGCAATTTGGAGCTAGTGAGACACTTGGGCTAGATTCCCTAGCTCTATGACAACAATGATGAAGATGCTATGACACTTATGACACAAATCAGACCTGAAGGCTGACATATGACATATATGGCATGTCAGGGCTAAAAATAGACTCCAAGAGGACACTCAAGGGTGTTAGGGCAGCTAAGATGCTTCCACATGTGATTTAGTGGAAGTGGGAGACTAGGAATTGTTGTACAAGTGGTGTTCTTTGGAATCTCTTCCCAACTTGAGTTGGCATGAGTCTCTTGGAAGGAATTCGACCCATGGAGGACATTAGAACTTTATAAATGTCAATAACAAAGAATGAAACCAGCTTTTGATCATTTGTAGAATTTGCAATTGCATTTGTGAAGAGGGAGAGCTAGCGGATGACTAGTTTCTTGCCTTAGCCAATTTCGAGAGTGAAAGATTCCCATCCAACTTGGTAATTGGAAAGGCCATTCAGACCTTTCATTTGGAGCTTTAATGGAGTCTTTATTTGCAGGTGTAAGCTACAGGGCAGCTCATGGTTTCTTCTATTGCAGTTCACTCCTTCAACCATTTCCAGTTTTGATGGCATATTCTTGATCCTTGAGGGAGGACGTTTTTGGTGAGCTATTGTACTCTTTGGGGGAGCTTCTAATGCCCCATTTCTTTTGTAATATGAAGTAAATACTCTGTTCTTCATCTCCAAAAAGTTTCAGGTCAAAATTCCAAGTACAAATGTATAAATCTCATTTTTAATGAAAGAACAGTGCCATTTCCCCACTACATTGATATATAGCATGATAATGTTGATGATTTCGAATGAATGGATGGTTCTCTGATACATTTATGATTAATAGACTGCCATGGATGTATTTTACAAGTTTCATGTACTGTACTTGAGCATTTGAAGTATTTTTACTCAGTTTAATTGCATTGGGAGAAGAAATAGTGCCATTTCCCCAAGGGTCGAATTGGTGATTTTTGTAGCTGGATGGGAGAGGGTTGGAACAGATATAATAATAAATTAATGGTGCACATGAGACCTTAATAACATCATTAATACATTCCCTACCTCTATTTAGAAATTTGAGTGGCTTTGGAGGCATTTGGGAAGCCATTTTCAGTATTTACCCTAGGGGGGTTTAAACCCCAAATTACTAGTAAAATTGCATACTTGGTCCAGAATCTTAAGAGAGTTTGAAAAGGTCTTTTGGTGGCCATATCTCATCCTTTAACATCATATTCAAGTCCTAATATCATTCATACACCTTCCTTGAAGATTTAAAGGCACTTTGAGTCAATTTGAGACATAGAGACCAATACTAGTCAAAGGGAAATTACTAGTAAAGTTCCCTACATTGGCTAGAATTGAAAGAGAATTTGCAGAAGTATTTTAAAGGTCCAAAAGCATCCCTGAAACACATATTTATGTTATAACATCATCCATATACCTTCTCAGAAGATTTGGGAGCAATTGGAGCAATTTGGGGACCTAGAGCTCAAAACTAGTCAAAAGGTCTAAATAGGGAAAAAAGTGAAAAATTGTCATTTTAATCAAATTCCTAACAAGGGACATTACAGTGGTATCAGAGCATGGTCCTTGCACCTGTGGATTAGGTACATACATTCAAGAATAATTGGCAGCCATGTCTTACTATTATGATGAATCCTATGAGTACAATACTTATGAGGAATATGCAAATGCTTATGAGCAATATGAAGCAGAATGTGAATGGTACGAGGAAGAGGTGCCATCATACAACACTTCTTACAATTTCAAGAGAAATGAAGATTATTCTTATGACTTTAAATCTGATGAATATGAGTGTGTCACACCAACCAAGGATAATTCTATGAGTGAGTTCCAAAGATGGAGAGCAAAATATAAAACCTTGCCCCAACAATATCAAAAATATCAAGAATATCTTGCTTCAAGCAAAAATACACAAAATGCCATGTCTTTTGAGTACTATGCTGAACATATTTTTGAAAATAGGCCCAAAAATGAAGATGTGGAGTTAGTAAAGAAATGTTTATGCCCTTCTTGTAAAGAACCTTGGAGTGAGTATCATATATGTGTGCATGAAATTATGTCCCACTTGAGGAGAGCTTTTGGGAATTCTTCAAAAAGAGATTCCAAAGATATTGATCATAAAGAAAACAAGGGGCAAAATGCATCATCTTGCTTGAAGGATAAAAATGAAGAGACATCACAAGAGCATTAAGAAGATTCTATTTAAAATATGGAAGATCATTTCGAGACACCTTCTAGCTTAGACATGAACCAAAGAGCATCTACTGATGGATGCTTAAACTATGAAGGAGTACCTACTGACGGGTGCTCGCACCTCTATGTTGGTGACATAGAGATCAGTTTTGAAGTGTTGCTGCAAGCCCAAGTTCCATTAAGCATGATAATGAAGACCTTGTAGCAGTTGAAGAAGAACAAAGATCAACTTCCCCATCACCACTTGAGCTTCATGAAGTTGGTCCAAGCAAAAATGAAGAAGATGAGGAGGTTCATTTGCAAGAGCCTCATTTTCTTGAAGGGTCCTTAAAAATGAATGAAAATAAGATTCAAGAGTCCCTCAGCATTCTCCATGACACTCAAGCATTGGTGTCAAATTCTTGTTGGAGAGCTACTTCATTTGAGGAAACATCCTTCCTTGAAGACATGGAGAAGATTCAAAGAGCAATGTGCCACATCAAAGGTAATTCCATGTCTTTGCTTTTTTATAGAAACCATTTGTTTGAGCTTAATGAATTGTTACATGATGCATACTTGAAGAATAATGAGGATATTCATAATCTCACAATTCAAAATGAGCAACTTCTTGAAAATTTGCAAGATACTTGTTTTTCCTCCTATGTTTCAGATTGTCAAATGGTAGATTGTTTGGAGGATTCTCATGACATAGTGGATCATGAGAAATGTGGAAATTTGAGTGTCACCCCAAGATACTTCTAGAGTGTCTTTGGGCATTTTCTAGATTAAATAGATTGCTGATTTTTACTTTTTGTTGGCAGGTAAGCGAAAATGTTGTTGAAAATTCTAATGATCTAAGGCATCCGAAGCACTTGTTCTTCCTCTTTTTCATTTCAAGCTAATTTCAAACCTTGTAAATCTTTTGGATCCTCAATTATAAAGGACCAGAGGCATTCCTAAAAAAGAGCTTTGTAATAAAAAATAATAAAGAGAGCAAGTGGGCTACCCAGCGCCCACACCCCATCCCCCCATGGGGGATCAAAGTGGTCTCTTGCATGGTTTGCATTTCTTTGATTGTTTTGCTTTAGATATTAATAGTAGATTAGATCACATATTCACACACATTGTCCACTCAGTCTTTTTCTGGTTTCAATAATTTGTTTTGTTTGCAAAATAACGAACCGCTATGCTTTCCCGAAGTACGGTACTACTGAAAAGGCTTACCTGAGTAGCTGGTACACGGAAAATAGATTCGTAGTTTAGATTAATTAGATAACATTTCTTTTTTGTTTTGGTGGTTAATTCTTGTAATTAATTCTTGGCTTAGTTTCCACATATGCTCTTGTCCCTTGTGGGCTTTGCCTAATCATCTAGACAATCAGAAAGGGAGCCAAGTGACTAGTCTTAATAGGACAATCCACCTAAGAACTATCTTCAAGGACTCGGGAAGTCGCTTAGAACTTACCAAAGAGTCGGGGGGTTGCTCTAAGCAGGTGATGCCTCGCACCGTTGGACACTTGGTATAGTTGCTATTGCGCTAAGTTCACGAAGATAAGTCCTTGGTGGGCCAAACCAAGAACAAACACACTAATAACCATCACCCAATAATAATAAAATTTACCAAGAACAATTCACAATATTTTCCTTTTCGGCATTTAACTTCGGCATTGGTCTTTTTATTGGATATACTGTTATGTTTAAATATTTATGCTTTTATGATGATGATATCTCTTGAATGTTGTGAAGTGTAGTTGTTGTCTTGTTCTTGCATTTAACTCCTAGATTTTTTAGGATTTTCTTTTAGAAGTAAAAGTCTTAGTTTATTTTTGTAGGGAACACCTCCCTTGGCTTCGCTAGGAGATGGCCTAAACGGACAAGTCAAGATCAAGTGACAGTACTTGACTCTGGTTTGCCCCCAAGGACGCACCCAGTGGCTTGAAGATCTCTGGCACGTGACCCGAGGTGCATATTAGGCAGCAACAGGAGGCATCACAGAGGGCCCTAGAAGCAAAGACGATGATCAATGCACAAACCAACAAACCCTCTTTCATACACCGCTCAAGCACTACACATGTTAATTCCTCAAGCAAAATTTCCTCTCTTTCCTTGAAAGTACAGAGGTTGTCTCCATCAGAAATGGCAAACCAACAAAGACGAGGACTCTGCTATAATTGTGATGAAAAGTATGCTCCAGTTCATAAATGCAAAAACAGAAGTTATTTCACATTGATGTGACTACTCCTACCCATTACAAAGAGTCAAGACATCATTATGGAAGATACCCCTAAGTTGGAGATTGTTGACCAAAGTTCTACCATGCAAGAAGTGGAATTTGAATTTCATCAAGAAGAATCAGTCATCTCTCTTCATACTTTGTCTGATATTTCAGCCCCGCAAACATTGAAACTTCTAGGTTACATCAAGCACCGCAAAATGGTAGTATTGTTTGACCATGGCAGCACCCACAATTTTATTCACCAACAAGTGGCCAAAGAATTCCACTGTTATGTACACACAATGCCCAACTTTCAAATTACGATAGTCAATGTTGGGATGATGAAATGTGGGGCACGTTGTGAAAATGTAAGGCTCCAATTGGGTGATTATCATCTCAAAGCTCATATGTTGCCACCGATATGGGTGGTTGTGATATAGTTTTAGGGGCAAAATGGCTACACACATTAGGGCCAATTACCATGGACTTCAAGGAATTATACTTGAGATTTACTCAAAAATCTCATACTCACATCCTCAAAGGGCTCCAAAAAAGCTCCTTTATAATCATAAGTTCTCATCGGATGGAAAAATTATTAAAGAAAGGCCACTTTGGAATTATTATTCATGTCCATGCCATACAAGATCTGGACAACACTACACCAGAAATCCATCCTAACTTACAAAAGGTTTCGAACAAACATCAACAGGTCTTTGAAACACCGAAGGGTTTACACTTTACCCCCATGTAGAGGTGAGCATGATCATGATATACCCTTGATTCTGGACAGTAAATCACCAAATGTACACCCATATAGACACCCATTTGCACAAAAAGAATGAAGTTGGAAGGATCACTCAAGAGCTATTGGAGGCATGAATCATTCATCCTAACACTAGTCCATATTCATCCCTGGTGATCATGGTCTTAAAACAAGAAGGGAATGGGCACATGTATGTTGGTTTTTGTGCCTTTCCATAGAACAAAGCAGTAGATAACGCCTTTGTAATTTTAAAGCATGTCATGTGCACCACTCTGGTCTTAGCCATGCCTAATTTTACTAAGACCTTTGTATTGGAACGCGATGCTTCCATAAAAAATTTGGGTGAAATCTTAAGGCATTATGGACAACCCTTAGCATTCACCAGTAAGCAGTGGTGTAATAGAGATTTGGACAAGTTTACCTACAAGGAAGAAATAATGGCCATCCTACATATAGTCAACACATGGCGGCAATATCTCCTAGGGCAGCATCGCTTGCAATATCTTTTGGAACAAAGGTTGTCATTCTTAGAGCAACATAAATGGGTCATGAAGTTACTTGGATATGATTATGACACCATCTACAAAAGGGAAAAAGATAATGTTGTGGCAAATGCTTTATCAAGGAAATATGAGGAAGAGGGATCCCTCTTTGACTTATCTCTCTAATACAAGAATGAGTAGAAAAAGCACGACAAGGAAGGCTCCCCAATTTTACTGCATCTCAACTCATTAAGCAACATAAGGAAGATCCCAGCATTAACCAGCTATCCAACAACCTTTCACCAAAGTTTTACGACCCATAAGATTGCTCAAGACATGGGCCAGGCAAATTACAACTTAGCACTCCAAGCACACTCCAAGATCTACCCAGTATTTCATGTGTTTTACTTGAAGAAGGGTGTGGACCAAAATTGTCAAGTTCAAACTCCATTGCCAAATCTCGATACAAAAGGATCCATTTGGCTTCATCCCGTAGTTGTTTTTTCCACACAAGAGCGTCACTTACACCAAGGCACAATCAAGGAAGTTCTACCCTAGTGGAATGATAAGCAGCCAGAAGACACTACTTGAGAACCATTATCCCTTTTACAACAGTTTCCCATTTCCAGCCTTGAGGATAAGGTTGTTTTTAAAGGGGGCGCATGTTAGGGTCCTACCCTAACCACCCTACTTTATCAATGTATAAGGCCATAAGGCCCATTAGTTAGTTAATGGGTAGTCTTTTAATATAAAAGGGCCTTCCTTGTTGAATAAAGGCCCCTACGTGGTTGACACTTGACACTCATTAATAGCGAGACCACAAGTAGTTAGGACTTTGGTTATTAAAGCACTATATATAGAGTAGTAAGATATATATGTTGAGTCGAGAATTGTCATTGTATTGGGAGCTTTGTTCTTAGAGGTTCCCCCTTGAAGAAGCAAGTGAACATAGCTATCTATTTTATCTTTTCTCCCTCATATTTGTTTATCTTTTCTTTGAATTTCTAGGTTTAAGTATATTACAAACTAAGAGAAGAGGGTGCACTAGTCTTCTCTCTCTTTCTTTATTGGCCTTTACATGTACTCTCTCTCTCTCTAAGTTGCTAGGGTTTCTTGTGTTGATTTTTTGGGCAGCATCGAGAGCAATTCTCTAGGAGAATCGGCATCAGCCTAGGGCTGAGAACCTGGTCAGAGACCAGGACATTGATGACATGAGATCCCTCGTGCAAATCAACAAAAAACCTTTCTTAAGATGAAGATTCGAGAAGACAAGTTGACCGTTGAAAAGAGGACTAGTACTTATTGGTTGAGTCACAAGGACTCAAGCTAGGAGGTCTTGAAGACCCTGAGGGTTCTAGGGCACATTTGATCATAAAGACCAAGAGGAGCTAGAAGATAATTTATCTAAGCCTTCATGAGAAATTAGAAGAGGTTGCTTGTATATGATGATTTGGTATGTGTGGGCTATAAAGATCAAGAGAAGGGCTACAACCCCCACTTGTCTAAGGAGAATGGGTAAATAGCCCTATTGTCACATCCATAATAGTCGGGTTACCATGTTTTGCAGACCAGTTTCCAGTATATTTTTGAGCCAGTCTTTTACACATGAGGATGAGATCAGCTAATGATGAGCAGTATTTTGTTGATCACTCTTATGCATTCAGTGGATCCAAAGCTCGTACATTTACAATCTCATGCCAGGACTGAGCCCCATGACCCCAAGACGGTGATTGAGTTAGCCATTCTTCTATCATCTAGAGCAGGTTGATTGACAGTACCCAGAGTATATTCAGATGCAGTGCTTCAGTGTGATTCAGGTTGGTCAGATCAGGGACCCAGGTATATGATCCAGCAGGTATATATTTGGTGCATTTGGATTGTTGATGTGCTTTTTCCTTTATCTAGATAGTTTATGACTAGGTATATGATGATTGTTTACTGGCTATATTTTCTATGCTCACTTGTTGTTTAGAGAAGAAGTGATTGGTTACTATGAGTAGGAGACTCTTGTGTATACACATTGGTCTTTCCCTTTGTAGGGATTTTTCTATCCATGGCATCACCAGTCACTTAACTAGTTATCTTCTAGTCTTGTTTACTTTTATCCCGACTAACACCTTAACTAGTGATCTCGAGGACTCCCCCAACTATATCTCTGTGTTGGATAGACTCCTTGTTTGCATTGTGTCTCGGCTCTAGAGTGTGTGATTTTAGTCACAGTGATTGTTCTCCCTTAGTCCTCGAAACCAAGTATTCCTACAAGTAGTGTTGCTAAACACTAAAGCATCTGAACTTAAGTGTGTCGTATTCTAAACGGATGCTAAGTCAGTATAAACAATGTTGCTAAACACTACTGCTTATATTTATATTAGCTAGTCAGTGGCCAAGGGACACACACTCAATCTTTGTATGATGTAAGGTCGTTTGCCTCTACGGGGCAATAGGGTGGTCACTCCATCGCACCTATGGACGGTGGCAGGCAATGGAGGTCATACCGAGTCATTATCTGAGGCCCCGCAAGGCTATTCAGGGCACCTGCTCTTGAAGGATGGCTAGCGAAAATCAATAAAGTCAATTAAATGTTAAATCTCAAGTGCAAAAGCTGCCAAATAAATTGTTAAAAGGTTGCTTGTCTAGAGTCTATCGGAAGCATTCTCATAACTCTACCCATTTGTGAGTCACCTCCATCCCTTGTTGTTATATTTTCACAATTTAATTCAATATTATCTAGGATCTTTACTGAGAGAATAACAAGCACAGCATAAACACAATAGACACAAGAGACGCAAAGATTTTCCTCGGGGAAACCATAACGGAGAAAACCCCGCAACTTTCTCAGAGATAGAATGAGCACCAATACAAAAGTAAAACCCAAAATATAGAGATGGTCTTCAGCAGCTTCTCTCTTCTCCACTTGTGCGAACTCCTCCTCTCTCTCACTAATACGAATTGAGTGAGTGAGTGAATGATCCAAATGAGAGAGGCACCCTCTCTATTTATACTTTATCTTTCACTTGACCTTTACCCCAACTAGACTGGGCCGACTTCTCTAGGGGAGTCTAATAACCCATCTATAACTTAACTCTGGGGTCTAATGCCCCGACATACAATGGAGGGTTAACCTCAATGACTTTACATGACCCAAATATAATAATGACTTCCCCGATCGGAGAAATAAACATCTCCGTCAGAGGTACAATAATTAAATACAAATACAATATAAAATATAAAATATACAAGTGAATATCTTATGAAGTTATAATTACATTAACACTCCCTCTTAACTAGGAAGGTATTCTCTTGACATAGTCATCAACACAAGTCTTTGTCACTGGATCATCAATGCTTAAACATCATCATCAACACTGGATCGTTGTCGTCACTGCTGCTGCAATCCTCGTCATCTCGAACATCGATTGGTGCTATCTCTCAGTTCTACTCGTCATAGGAAGTTCTACAGAGCCAGCCATTTTTCATGTTGGATGTAGGCCTAGCCTCCATGTAGGTCTTCATCATCTCTGCGAGCAAGCCATCAAGTAGGTACAGCTCAGGACTTATTACATTGCCTCTGCAAAACCTGTGCACATCTCAGGACTGATTACATTGCCTTGCAAAAACCTGTGTACATCGCAGGATTGAGTACATTGCCTTGCAAAAACCTGTGTACATCGCAGGACTGATTACATTGCCTTGCAAAACCAGCGTACATCGCAGGACTGATTACATTGCCTTGCAAAACCTGTGTACATCGCAGGACTGATTACATTGCCTTGCAAAACCTGTGTACATCGCATGATTGATTACATTGCCTTACAAAACCTGAGTACCCTATTGTCTCCTTATCACGTCCAAATCATCTCAATGTCAACGAAGCACAGCCTAGATGCACATCACACAACACTTATATCAACAGCCATGGGAAAACACACCTCAACCATGTTGGAACGGCTCCAGCCCTTACATCTGCACCATGGGAGGACACACCTACCACCATGTGAGAATGGCTCAAGTGCATCTGCTTCTTCCGGACTCATCACTTCCCCTTGGAAGGAACCTTGATCTGGAGTACACCAAGCTTCTCTCTGAAGTACTCAAACTTTACTCTGGCCAGTGGCTTGGTCAACACATCGGCTATCAGCTCGTCTGTCGCAACATACTGGAGCTTCACTACTCTTCTCTGCACCATATCCCTGATATAGTGATATTTGATCTCGATGTGCTTCGACTTGTCATGGAACACCGGGTTCTCAGACAACTTCACACAACTCTAGTTGTCGCAAAATATACAAGTCGCATCCAACTGGACATCAAACAAATCAAACAGTAGCTTCCTCATCCATACTGCCTCACAACTAGCCGAACAAGCTACGACATACTCTGCTTCGACTGTTCTCAGTGCCACACAAGACTGCTTCTTGCTAAACCAAGAGATCACGCCTAATCCCATACTGAAGCAGCACCCCGAAGTGCTCTTCCTATCAATGGCACTGCCTGCCCAATCCGAATCAACATAACCCTCTAGGTTAATCTTCTGATTCGCATCATACTTGAGCCCATAATCAACCGTACCCTTCAGGTACCTCAGAATATGCTTTGCAACAATCAAGTGAACATGTCTCAAATCCGTCAGGAACTGGCTCAACGTGTTCACAGCAAAGCAAATATTTGGTCTCGTATTCGTCAGGTACATCAAAGATCCAATCATCTGACAATACATCGTGGCATCAACTGACTCTGATGAAGCATCACTCAATAGCTTCAGGGTCGATGCCATAGGTGTGGCCATAGCCTTGCAGTCCATCATCCCGAACCTCTTCAGGATCTCCACTGCATACTTCCCTTGTCCAAGGAAGATTCCATCCGCACTCTGCCACACCTCCATGCCTAGAAAATAATGCATCATACCCAAGTCCTTCATCTCGAACTCGGCAGCAAGCTTCCTCTTCATGCCAGCAATCAACCCATCCTCACCTGTCACAAACAGGTCATCTACATAAAGTAGAAGTATCACTAGGTTCCCTTCCTCAACCTTGTAGTAAAGGTTGGAATCCGCTTTACTCTTGGTAAAGCCCAAACTAGTCAGGAAGTTGTCTATCATGTCGTACCACATCCCGGGTGCCTGTTTTAATCCATACAAGGCCTTCTTCAATTTGCACACATGAGTCTCCCTATCATGTGTCTCAAATCCGAGTGGCTGCTCCACATACGGTTCCTCTTCCACTACACCATTCAAGAAAGTTGTCTTGACATCCATCTGGTGTACCTTCCATTTCATCACTGCAGCCAATGCAAGTATTGTTCTAATGGAAGTGTATCTAGCTACAGGTGCAAATCTCTCCTCATAATCTATTCTTTCCTTCTGGGAGAAGCCAAGTGCCACAAATCTTACCTTGTGTTTCTCTATGCTGCCATCTGTAGCATGCTTGATCTTGTAGATCCACTTGGAAGTCACAACAGACTTCCCTACTGGTCTCGAGACCACATCCCAGACATCATTCTTCATGATCAACTAGTACTCCTCAATCATGGCATCCTTCCATTCTTTCTTCTCAGTTGCTTCCTCATAGTTGGAAGGTTCTTTGTCAATGATGTCACACAGCAGGGCTACATAGCTGGAGTATGGCCTCAGTCTCTTGCTTTCTCTGTGTATTCCTTCTAGAGCGCCATATCTCTTTGCATCCTGAATTGCCTCTCGTACCCATGTTGGTTTCCCCTTGTGAAAGTTCTTCTCACGGGGTGGATCTACGGGTTCCTGTGGATCTTCTATCTCGCGGTCTTCGTCTTCTTCTGGGGTTGCTTCATTCATTGTTGTATCTCGGATCCTGGGTGCCTTTGGTTCTTCAATGTCTTCAATAGGTAGCTTTCTGGATTTGTTGTAGGTTGAGTCTTCGTCAAATGTCACATCCCTGCTAATGTCGATCTTCTTGAACCCTAGAAAATAGATTCTGTAAGCCTTCGAGCTTTCACTATATCCCACAAATATGCCCTTCTTTCTTGAAGGATCTAACTTCGTCCTTTTCTCCTTTGGGATATGTATGTATACTGGGCAGCCAAATATCCTGAGATGGTTGACCTCTTGTTTCTCGCCAGAGAAAGCTTCTTCTGGTGTCTTGTTGTCAAGTACTCTATGTGGAGTACGATTATGTACATACACGGTTGTCCTCACAGCTTCTGCCCATAGATGCATGGGAAGATCCTGGTCATGAAGCATTGCTCTTGCTACTTCCATGATTGTTCTATTCTTCCTTTCTGCAACTCCATTCTGCTGTGGATTGTATGGAGTAGTCAACTCCCTCTTAATCTTTGAATCTCTGCATAATTTCTTGAAGTCTTCTGATGTGAACTCTCTGCCATTGTCTGATCGAAAGCTCTTGATTTTCTTCTTTGTGTGGTTCTCGATCAAGGCTTCTTATTGAATACTTCATCTTTGCTCTTCAAGAAATATATCCATGTCTTCCTAGAAAAATCATCAATGAAAGAAACATAATATACATACCCACTCAATGAACTGGATGACATCGGACCGCATACATCGGCGTGGATGATTTCCAAGATTCCTTTTTCCTTGCTCTCGCTACTTGTAAATGTCTTCTTTATGTTCTTTCCCTTCGCACATCCTTTGCAAATGCCTTCATGCTTTGCCTGGATTTCTGGAAGAACTTCAACAGCTTTGCTTGCAAGAGGTAGTGCTCTATAGTGCACATGTGCAAGCCTCTTATGCCATAGTTCACTTGGTTCCATGGAATCATGAACCAAGGCTTGTTCAAGTTGGCCCTTCAATTTGTACAAACCTCCCTCTTGCTCTCCAATCACAACTGCATCGTCTATAGTCTTTCCCTTTGGCCACATTAGGACTTGGCCATCAACAAATGCAACCCTCATACCTTTTGCATCCAATGCCGATATGGAGAGAAGGTTCTTCTTGAGTCCTGGAACATATAGGATATCCTTCATCTTCAAAGACTTCCCAAAGTACCACTTCCTTTTATGGGGTACTGGTAATCATCCCCAAGTTTCACCTTGTGGGGTGACTCATGTTCATATAGGTTCACAAACGATTCTTTAAATCCTGTCATATGCTTGGAAGCCCCGCTATCTACAAGCCAATCATTGCTTCCATGTGTAATAGTGCCTGTGAGAGCTGAGATCAGAACATACTCTTCATCACTTGAAGAATCTTCACTGTCTTCTCTGGTTCTCTTCCTTGGAGGTTCATCATCCTCTATAGTATGAGCATGATGTCTTTTCTTGTTGTTCTCATTCTTGTGAGAGCTACTTTTGTTCCTGGGACAATCTCTGGAGTAGTGTCCCTTCTCATCACAAGTAAAGCATCGAATGTGAGATAAATCTTTCTTGTAACTTCTAAGGTTCTCCCTCTGGTTCTGGTGGTGGTATTTACCCTTCTTGTGATAAGGATGCTCCCTCTTGGAGTTATTCTTCCTGGTGTGTGCTGTGAGAGACTAGTCTTCATTACCCATCTTCTCTTCTCGAGCTATAAGTCGAGCTTCTTCTTGTGAGCATTCCTCCCACAATCTACTGAATGTGATCAATTTCTTTCTAGCACAAATTCCTTGAATGAAGGAATCCCATGACCTAGGGAGACCATTCAAGGTGGTCATCACAATTTCTCCATTTTCCACATCTTCTCCCATAGCTTCAAGTTCCTCTTTGAATTGAGAGACCCTTGTAAAGTAGGACTGCATGGTCTCTGCATTTTGTATCTTCACATTCTTCAACTGGTTTCGCAAGGTCATCTTCTGATTTATATTCTTTCCTTCAAATAGCTTGGTCAAGGAATCAAACATCTCTTTGGGTGTCTTTAAGGAAGACACATGTGGGATGAGGTGATCCTTAATAGAATCAACAATGATCCTCTTGGACTTAACCAAGTTCTTCTTGTGTAAGGCTTTAACCTCATCTCCCTCTGGAACTGGAAGCTCTTCATTCACATAGGTGTCTAATTCTATCTCTTCTAGGACAAGCCCAATCCTATACTTCCATGCTCAGAAGTTATCAGCCCCCTCAAGCTTGGGGTGGTGAGACATCTTTAATGAGAAACTCAAATGGAAATAGAAAAACTTTTAGGTCTCACCACTTTGATTTGCTAAACTGGTTTTGGAGCTGGCTAGGGTTTGTTAGAGAAACCCTAAAATTTCAAACTTGGAATTTGAAACTTTTGTCCTGATGGAAAGATGCTCTTGACTGAGACGAGCAGGCTGGTACCCTTAGTTTTTGAAGATTCCAAAAATTCACCCTTGAAAATTGACTTGCGAATTTTGGATCTGCAGTTTCTGGTCCTTTCTGGTTTCCTGGTTTTTTTGGTCCAAAGTCAAACTAGGGTTTGACTTTTCCCAAGGTTCCACCCACTCAAAAACTTCGATCTTGATCTCTAAATTTCGATTTTGATGAGGAGCATCTCCCTATGCTGAAAGCACTCCAAAATTCCACTTCTGTGAAAAGCCCTAATTTCCCGCAGTAGTGACAGGCCAGAAAATGAAAATGCTCAGAATCAAATTCTACTTCGACAGAAAGATGCGCCCTCCTTAGGCGAGTTAGCCTAGCCTCCTTTTGCTGATGATCTGTGGAGAGAAATCCAAAAATTAAGAAGGCCTAGTTTCCGCAGCTGCACAGGATCTTCTTCTCAAGTTAGCTCTGATACCATGTTAGATTTTCACAATTTAATTCAATATTATCTAGGATCTTTACTGAGAGAATAACAAGCACAGCATAAACACAATAGACATAAGAGACACAAAGATTTTCCTCGGGAAAACCATAAAGGAGAAAACCCAACAACTTCCTCAGAGATAGAATGAGCACCAATACAAAAGTAAAACCCCAAATATAGAGATGGTCTTCAGCAGCTTCTCTCTTCTCCACTTGTGCGAACTCCTCTCTCTCACTAATGCGAATTGAGTGAGTGAGTGAATGATGCAAATGAGAGAGGCACCCTCTCTATTTATACTTTATCTTTCACTTGACCTTTACCCCAACTAGACTGGGTCGACTTCTCTAGGAGAGTCTAATAACCCATCTATTACTTAACTCTGGGGTCTAATGCCCCGACATACAATGGAGGGTTAACCTCAATGACTTTACATGACCCAAATATAATAATGACTTCCTCGACCAAAGGAATAAACATCTCCGTCCGAGGTACAATAATAAAATACAAATACAATATAAAATATACAAGTGAATATCTTCTAAAGTTACAATTACATTAACACTTGTGTTATTTTCTATCCAGCATATGTGTAGGTGGTCTTCCCTTATTCCCTTATCTGAGAGATTGCAGTGTTGAGGTTGTTAGTCTTTCCCTCGGCCTAGCCTTGTTTCCCGCCTTCACCCATGGTTAGCAAGTTAGCCTAGTCTATAAAGGAGTATACACTTGAGATTCTTATTGATAGTAGTTGATTTACTTTGATCTGGACTTGTTATTATTGTTGTATTTTCATGCTTAAGCTAGTTAAACATCATTTTATACTTTGGTCTAGCTATTGATATAATTGAAGAAGCATATCTCATCCATCTATACTTGCAGCAGCAATTTTTGTGGTGTGGATCATTATTTTGATAAGTTTTGACCTGGTCAACCTAGTTTGACCAAGTCAACCACAGGGACCAGGATAAGTTTGGGCAGACAATGTTCGAGATGGATTATTCATGGCCCATATGTGTCCATTAGATGGTTCCATGCTTCAAACGGCAGTTTCAGATGATGGTTTGATGGATTTTTATTATTATTATTATTTACAAGCCATTATTTTTATTATTCCGGGCATGGATGAGGTTGCAGATGTATCTCTTGATGGTCACATAGTGTATAAGTACTCATTCCTAGTGGATTTGATCTTTCCGAGTCCATTGGTGCATTCAGTTTTCAGTTCCCGGCAGTTTCAGAGGATGATATGGTCAAATTACCACTTTATTGCATTTTGTCATGCAGAAATGGCCTGTCAGCAATTTTATTGATCATTTTTGTTCTCCTAGGATGCTACTAAGGGGATATGGGGTCCAGGTAGTCGTTATTACCATATTACCCCATCCCCAAACATTTTGGTGCGGTCAGGTTTGTGTCTGGGACACATGGAAGAGAGTTACAAGCATTTTTGTACTTTCAAAGGTGGTTTCCGACAATAGAATGGCTAGCAAAGGAAATCAATTTGGCTCACTGGGGAAAGGAAATGGCATGAGGTTGGTCTGGGACGTCATGATGATATTTTCCACACCTTCTAGCTTTGGTTTCGGCATCAGTGGGGTCCACACGTCATCCCATTTGGCATTTTGGGGGCTTTATTATGTATTTTTGGGCACACGTCCTAGTGTCTTTAGACACTTTATGTCATGATGTATTATTTCAATGTATTTGTGGGTTAGCTAGTGAAGATGATATTACCTCCTAGCCCCACCATGGTCTTATGATGTTATATTGTGTCCCTAGTCACATGTTATGTACCACGTCCCCCCCTATGGCATCAATAAGGGAGGACGTCCCCTCTATTTTGAGTGATCCATGTATATTTTATTCCGGCTCATCTTAGTCGTCGATTATCATTGTTGTATCTTATGACCTCAACCACTCATTTGAAAAGTGGTTAGGATTTTGGTCTCTTGCATTCCTATTTAAAGGAGAGACCCCCCTCATTGTAAAGCGGACTTTGGCTCTTGTAATTTTCATAATAAAGAGAATATTTGCAAAGACTCTCGGATTTTCTTCATGGCTTGCTCTTAGATTGTGATTGTAAAGTTTATGTCTCCTAGCATTTGAGATATTTTTGTGGATCCAAAATATTTTGTGGCAACATTGTTTACTGCAGGAGGGTGACTTCGCCAAGGGCGTTTTTGCAGGGGCTCCTCAACTCGCTCCACTTGAAGTGGCTTTGTATCAAGGGGTTTCCAATTGTATCTTTGATCATTGTTATGCTTCTTGATATTTCTCTTGTTGTTATAGTATTTTTCTTCTATGCATCAAATCTTACTTGTATAGTTTGCATGTGCAGGAGAGAAGGGTGCATTGGCTTCCTTGGGAAAATCGATTCCACTTGGAGACACTGCTAAATCGTCTCACATTGATCGGGTAGGGATAAATCATCACCTTCAAGGCATCTACATGTTTTTCCTAGTAAGATCTACACTTGATCTCTTTGTTTGAAATTCTAAACCATTGGCCATTTTAATTTACTGCTCAAACCCTAACAATAAAATTTATAAAAATTCTCTAGGTTTTATTATTTGGTTTTCCGACAAACAATTTATGGGTTTTCATCCTTAGGCCTAGCCCCAAGTGGGTCCTCAAGGGCGTCTTGCTCTATGGACTCCTTTTGCCCATTCCCCTAGGCATTAATCTCTCCATACTTGCGCCCTCCTTGTTTGCTTGTCTTCCGGATGATCAAAACCTTCTTTTCTGAGCTTGTGACCTTTGATACTGTCAAATCTATTGCCAAGTTGTGCTAGGAAGCCTTAAAATTTTCAAATCTACTCTGTGGGACCATTTTCCCTATTTTAAGTACACGTTTCTCAAGACAGTTGATTTTGATCATTTGGCATTTACCCTACCACCTATATCCTAGATTCATTCTTAATTCCGAGTTACTGTAATTGAACTAATTATCTTTCATATCTCATCCTACCTAAGCCTCTACAGTAGCTCTATTCCTTAAATCTAGGGTTCTTCACCTTCACCTTGCGTACTTTGTTTATTTTGTTTGATTCGGTGATTGAGTTAAATCTTTCCCATAAGGAGTAGATCAGGGTCTCCCCCTTTGCTATTTGGGGCTTGGATAGCAAGAAAGGAAGAGTGCCTCGGTCGACGTGACAACTAATCCATCTTGGGAATCGAGGCCCTCTTAGATCACCTCTTTAGTTGCTCATCCCCTCTACCATCCTGGATAGGATCACCATTAGGGGCAACTACAAGTTGTGTGATAACAAGCCCAAGAAAAATGTTAATGAACCCTAACAACCATTAAAAGCCCAACATGAAGTTATATGAGACCCTAATTAAAGTATTAAAGTAATTTTAATTTGGTAAAATTAAAAATTACGAAAAATGGTTTTTGAAAGGTGGTTTCCTCAACTTATGGATTTATCTCACTCAATGATGGATTATAAATAGAAAATCACTCTCATTTGATCTACACACATTCATGATCTTTAGCTTTGATTCAAAAGAAGACAATTCGTGGGGCTATGTTGGTATTTCTTCTCTTTCTTCGTCATCAAAGGTTTGATCAATTTGGGATGGCACACAAAAAGTCTTGTTGAGGTTTGCTTTCAGGAGTTCATGGCTCTACAAGGAAATCGTAGCCCTTCTAGGGCTCACTCTTCTCATCCGGTAGCTCTTCTCTACTATTCGCAGCCCTAGCTAGGGCTTGACCCAAGCACCTGCAACCCTGTTAGGGTGTGTAGCAGTCACGTGCACCCCTTCCAAGCCACCCGAAGTCAGTTGAAGGCACCCGAAGTCTAAAAAGGGGACACCAGGACTACACCAGAGTTGTCGTTACTCCAAGAAAGATACAGAAGTCTGATCCAACCTCTTACTAGGGCTTTCAGCACACTGTAGATCACCAAGGATCTAAAGGAGACCACCGAAAGTTGAAATATGACTACTGGATCACAGTTGAAGGCACCAATCTAGCCCATATCAAGGTTGCCGTGAATTTTGATGGGCTGTCGAGGGTTTGTAGGGTTGTTGAATCTCATTGAAGGGTCACTGAGACCACAAACAAGCCTGCCAAGGGCTATGCTAAGCCCTATCAGGGTTTCCATTATACTATAGGGATGATGCCAAGACTCTACAAGAATTGTCGAGGTTGAATCAAGCCTTAGATCAAGTTGTCAGCATACAGTATGAGGCCACATAAGGATGAATAAAACCCTAGCAAGGTCTTCCAGGACACAAAGAAGTCACCAGGGGACAATTCATGACCCTACCAGGGCTACCAACTCATGTTTGAGGTCATTCGAAGTCAGATCATGCCCTATACAAAGCTGCCAAGACACTGTTGAAGCCATCTAACTTGAATCAGGCCCTAGCAGGGCTGCGGCCAAGTGTATTGACCTCAGTGAGGTCACCGTTTAGGCATCAGAGATTTGTACCAGCCCTTACTGGGATACTAAGGAACTTTTGGGAGCCCATCAGGACTGACTTGATATTGATCGAGCTCTAAAAGTCATCCCTATCTTAGATCAAGTCCTAGAAGAAGTACTGTCACAAATCAAGGCTACCACTACTTGCTAGAATGTTGACGTCAACATCTTGAAGGACATACATCAGCAAAGGATTTGTACCCAAGACTTGTTACAGGGAAGAGTAGTAGCTCCTAATTCTACAGTCTCATGCTTCAGATGAAAGATATGTACTTGGTCTCTCTGTTTATGTATAACGTAATGTGTGAAAGGGTTTGATATTCATGGTCATTTGATGTATACTTGTTCTTCTATTATGAATCTATCATAAGGAAGGTTGTTGGGTTTTTCCCTCTGAAGGAGAGAGGGTTTTCCCAGGGTAAATCTTGGTGTCTATTGTGCATGATGTGATGTGTTTACTTTCTGCTCTATTTAGTTTACTGTTTAAGTTGTTTAATGTCATACTGCTGATAAGTAATTTAATATGGTTGATACTTTCATGTGTAATGATGCAAGATTTTTTTTTAAATTTCACTCGTAATGACCAGTTTATGAAAGTAACTAAAAATTCAACATCTTGGCCATCTTGGAGTATCTTGGAACATCTTGAAAATCTAGGGTTAGAGTGAGGGTTTACCCTGAGGTTTGAGATTTGGGTTCTGTGATAAAACCCTAGGGTATCTTTGGTGGAGAAGAAAAAGAGGAGAAGAGGATGTCTTACCTTCGAGGATGTGTTGGAGTGACTTGCATATTTGAGCACCTTGATTGAGCGAGGGTTTTCTTGTTTCCCTAGCTAGGGTTTTGGAGAGCTAGTGGACTTTTACTAGCCTTGAGAGAAATCTATGGTATGTACATGTACTTCATCTTGAGCATATAGTTGAAGTTTTTAGCTGTCCAGAATTCCTGCAATTTCCTGATTTGATTTTCAGGCATACATTTTCTTCATGCTATTTACAATTATATATGTCTTGATTATTTGACATAAGTAAAAGGAAAATTGTTAAGTGATTTGACATCATCATTGAGGAATCAAAAGGTTGTTTTGATGCTGCTATACTTGTTGTTTTACTGCTGTTATAACTGTTGTAAAAGTGAATGTTCAGATCTAGTTTATATAGAATAAGTTGTCATAGAGGACTGAAACTTATCGAGGTTGTTTGGTATCTTTTCTCCTTGGATTGCCAAGAATATTTGGGCTGTTTGAAATTGAAGTACTATACTCTTTCTATTGTTTTATACACTATTTCATAACAGCTATAAGGCTGAAAATTCACAGGGTTCAGATCCAAGAAACCATTTGTCAAAGAGGTGAAATTTTTGTTTTGTATTAATTTCCCTAACACAAAAAAATTCAACATGGTATCAGAACTTGTATTTCCTAAGATCACTCTAAAGTAAGAGGGAGGTTGTATTTCAACTGGATATTACCTAGGAGAGGTACTTGACCTTCTTGAGGTTGTTGGGTTTCAAACCCTAGGTTGCCTAGGAGAAGCTTCTTCACCCTTGGAAGGGTTGTTTCTACTTCATATACTGATGAATTTATGCATTTGAGACTTGTTCAAAATGTGTAAAGTGACTATTATTCTTAGAGTGTGACAGGTTGGATGGAGCTTCCAATTTTGTTCCATGGAAGCTCAAGCTTCATATTCTAAATGGAGAAAACAGATCTTTGGGAGCATGATGAGAAAAGGATTCCAAAACCTACTAATCCAACACAATTGGCCTCTCATCGGAAAAGGGAAGCCAAAGTGAAGAGAATCACTCGTGATTCTGTGAAGAATCATTTCATCTAATACATTTCAAATAAAAAGATAGGTAAGAAAATGTTTGATTCTTTGATTCCTATGAGACTGAAACGAATAGAATTCATTTCTTGGATACAAACAATAGTTCAATTGTATGAATCACGGAATCAAACAATGTGGTATAGTTCCTCATTCTATTTTTCACCAAAACTCATAGTTTTCCTCAAAACAGTAATGTATAACAAAAAACAGTATTTACAAACAAAGATGCAAATAACTATAGAATTACCACCAAAGAGAACATTGCAACCTCTGTCATTAGGAATTCTAACTCCTCCAATAATCAAGGGTAACCCAGGTTCCAATCTATGCAAATCAAAACCATGTCCAACTCTAAAAGGCAACACTAGGGCATGCTTGGTTGTATCACTCTCATTTTCAATCTCAACTATAATACTGGCAGCCTTGTGTAATGTGATTCTAAATTTGTTTGCTCTGAGTAAAATATGGGCTTTTGATAGGTTGTAAATGGACAGAATCCAGGTGGGTCAAATGTCCAATACCAATATGATACAAAAACATACAAACATATAAATGTATATGTATGTAATGTACTCAACCACCAGAGACAGTGGTACATGAACAATAATCTGAGAAATATAAATAAAGAAAAGCAAATACAAGAGACAATGAGAATAAACCTGTAGAATATAACCCTTGTATTGATAATTAACAGAAGAGAGAGTTATGTTCACAAGCCTCTTCAAGGGGGCAACCTTTTTGAGCAGAGCTCTAGTACAATAAGAATCCTTGAGAAAACATTCCCTAGCCTACTAGCACTATAAATAGTTTCTCTCTAGCAAAACCCTAATGACTTGCAATACCATCATTTATGAGTACCAACCACTTAGTGGACCTTATTTAATAAAGAGTGTCCTTTTACATTGAGTAACTACCAACTAATTACCTAATGAGCCTTATTCAAATAAGATGGCCTTGTACATTAATGACTAACTCCTAAATAACATAAAGTAGGGAGGTTCCTGGTTAAGTTAGGGTAGGGCCCTAACATGCCCTCCCCCTTCAAGAGAAGTGTTGTCCTCAAGGCTGGATGTGTGGAAACTATTGTAAAATCACTGCTAATTCTCATGTGGCATTGTCCAATAGTGTATCCTTCCATTGGATTAGTGCCTCACAAATTGTGCGATAGTGCAATCAGCATTCTCTTGTGGCCTGCACTGCCTACAGATGTAACCAAATGGAATGTTCTTCATCAAATTATAGAAAACTGGTTTGAACGCTGCAATTTGGCCCCATGACCTTCTTCAAACAAGACACATGAAAGACGGGATGAATCTTGGAATGGGTTGGAAGAGCCAATCAATAGGCAACTGGTCCAATGTGCCATTGTGCTAGAGCTGATAGGGCCCATGGTTTTGATTCTAGCTCCTACGAGCCCTTGTCTTTGAGAGAGGATTGCTTATAGGGGTGGAAACACTTGATCCCCTTCATCAAAAGAATACTCAGATTGATGCCGATCAAAAGAATACTCAGATTGATGCCGATCAGCTTGTTGATTCATTCAGTTCCGAACCAAAAGCAAATTATCCTTAAGTGCATGGAGAATGGTTGTTTTGGTCTTAAGTTTGCAACACTTCCTAAAGCTTGGATGTGATCAGTAAATAGGAAGCAACTAAGGGAGGCTTTTGGCCAGAGACAGCTTCATAAGGTGTCATTTTGATGGCACTATAAGAAGTGGTGTTGTACAACCATTCAGCGACAGGTAGAAATTGAACCCATTGGTTCTGGCCCATACACCAGGGATGCACCTGAGTCAAGCAGATATGTGTCTTTTGCATAGTTTTTCCCTTCTTATTGGATAGTTACGGATCTCTATTACAGGATCTGCTTTACAACCAGGCTACATTCGGCTATGAGCGCAACTCAGAGATATCAATTTCATCAAAGTCACATAGGAGTTACACCTGGCATCATCCATCTAGAAGACGACATTAGCACTGGACCACTTTTAACGGCACCTCCTCATCATCACCACTGGGATCAGATATCCTGCCCATTATTTATCCCCCCGAAAAAATTACCAAGAATGAGTTTTGGGTAGCTTCATGGCCCCAACAACACGGTATACTTCATTATTCTATATTCTGGACAAAAGTCATAGTTTTTCTAAAAATAGTAGTGCAATAACAAGAAATAGGATTTACAAACAAAAACTACAAGTATCCTTATAATTACCATCAGAGTGAGCATCGCAGCCTCTGTCATGAGCAATCCTGATTCCTCCAATAATCAAGGGTAACCCAGGTTCCAGTCTATGCAAATCAAAACCGTGTCCAATTCTTAAAGGCAGCACCGGGGCACGCTTGGCTGTATCACTCTCGTTTTCAATATCAACTGCAGTACTGACAGCCTTGTGTACTGCGCTTCTGAATTTGTTTGCTCTGAGTAAAATTTGGGCTTTTGATTGGCTGTAAATGGACGGAACCCAAGTGGGTCAGATGTCCATGTAATGCAAACAAACACACACATATATAGTAGAAAAGTAACAAAAATCGATACCCAAAAACATGCAGAAAAGATTAAATCTTACTACATATGGGTGTCGATTTTATTGCAGCGAAGTTGATGGGCTGAGATGAATCCTGAGTTGAGCGAAGTGCTGTATGTGCATTTGGGCAATACAACTGCAGAAAACGCAGTGGCCATAGTTGTTACTCGTAGAAGCTGCGTCTGAAATCAACAGAAAAATGATGTAGATGGAAGAGGGAAACTCGGCATTCTTGTAATTGTGCCGGTATGGACAAAAGCCAAAATCAGAAATATAGTTATTTAAGGGATAAAACTACGGATGTGTTCGATGGTGTCCTTTGCTTACTGTACAGTAGACGAGGAAGTAAATGGGACAGCCCGAATTTGCAACCACTTAAATTATAGGACGATCGATCGGGTGCTTTTTCGGAACCCAGGTCTAATTTTTGTCAAATGTAACTTTTGAGTTGGAAGTCAACTTTCATTGACTTTATATTAGTTTGAAATGTAATATATAAATTTTTACTATAATGTTTCAATAAAAAATATTAATTGATTATTTTGAAACTCAAACATAATTTTGTAATTTTAAATTACATTATTTCAATTTTTTTATTGGTTTAAAAGGCTTTTGATGGAATATAAATGCATACATAAGTGGTTTGAATTGGAATTTAAAAAAAAAAAATTAAAAAACAAAAAATCTACAGCTTGCCACTTTATTTCTAGTGTTGAATAAGGTTTGCAAAGTGTTATGGCTTCCACCAACATGACAAGACAAGGCATGGCAGTCACTTGAATGTGCCCATCCACTCAGCACAACATAGGGTTTTTTGTAAGTGTTTCTTTAGGGTCGCTCTCCGGTAATTCCTACAACAAATGCTCCAATTTTGACCAACTAAACAATTCCCCATGTTACCTCACACCATTCTCCTCAAGGCCTAGGGTCCCGCACTTTCAAATTCCTAAGCCATGTACTTTATAACTTAACAAGTCCTCGAAGATAGACAATGGAGTGAAGAAGATGCATCGGTGCTTATTCCTGGTGACATAATTAGCATCAACTTGGAGATATTGTTCACGCGGATGTGCGTCTTAGGCAAACCCTTTTCTTTATTTTATTTTGTATGCAAGTCCTAGAATGTGTGTTATGCTTTTCTATGGTTTCCAAGATGAACATTGAGTTGTTTCTTGTTTTTTCTAAGACATATTATATGAAAATATTTTTGTATGTGTAGTTTGCCTTCACTAGTGAGTCTTTGTTGGTAACAAAGGGTCTTGACGAAGGGATTTATTCTAGTGTTGCTTGCAAAGAGGGCAAAATCGAATGTGGTGTCATCGTTATTGGGGTCAACACATTTTTTGGGTAAATCAGTGCATCTTGTGGACCGTACAAACCAATTGTTATTAAGGTCCATACATTTTTGGGGCAAAGCATCACATCTTGTGGACACTACAAACCAACTTGGTACTTATTCTGGGCTTCTAATTATTTTTTTATTTTTGTTAGTTCCCTTATTTAATCAATGCATGTTTTCTTGCTATATTGCAATGGTAGCAAATTGACTAGTTTGGGATCCATGGTAATATTGGATGATCCAAACCCAAAATTGTCTGAGCTAGTGTCTTGTTAAAATTATTATTTTCTTGGAGGTGGCTAGTAGGATTTGACGGAAATTGGGAAATTTTGCATTTGCTCATTTGCACTTAGCATGATATTTGAGATCAATGTGATGTATCCAATTCAAGATTGTAATTGCAATTGCAATTGCAATTGGCATGATAGCAATGCTTATTGTGCTTTATGTGACAATGGCCATTGGATCCCACCGTCTATCTCAACAATTTAGTTGACATTATCACACTTGGGTGATTGTATGCATTGATTTCTTTGGCAGACTATTGCAAGAGGCACCATACCCTAAATATAATTCTCCTTGGTAGTACTTCTCTTTCTAGTATTTGCTAGTACAGTGTGCCATCACAAAATGGATGATAGCTAATGAAGAAATGGATGGATTGGATGTGCTTTGGAGTGACAAAATTGTGAAATTAACATTGAATAAGCTTACTGTGGACAAGAACCTTATTGAGGTTAGATGTACAATTGTTGATTTTCCTATGCATGCCACAATGCCATTTTTCTGGTGCATTCCATAGTGTTGTGGATTGCCTTCAAACAAATATCAATTATTTATTTTGTTGCCATGCACAAGTTTTTACTAAAGGATATACCAAGGATACAATGATCATGAATCCTTAATGGCTGCAAGATCATCCTGTATAGAGCCCCAAGAGTACGCTTTCCAGGCATCATTAGCTGATTAAATTGTGTTCCAAGTTTTGATTTCATAAAAGTATTTTGATTTTTTCCATGCCTAGCAAATGACTACTTGTGTATGGGTCTAGGGTTGGATTATTTATTTAATTTATAAATTTAATTGCCATGCCAACCAGTGTTGTGGTTTTCCTTTGAATAGTGCAACTCTTTACAAGTATGGGCTAATGGACCTGGTGAAAGGTGATTGATCATGTAAGGGTTCTAGCGATTTTTTTTTAGTCTATAGATTATACATTTCAAATATCTAATCATGTATATGACATCCCATATTTGTTCTTGTAGAGATTTATTTATACCATGCAATTAGCTATCCAAGGAGCGTTGATTGCTTCATCAAGCTTCCAGATTATCCTTGATTACTGCCAACTTTGGGGTATCTTTTCTTGGTATGTCACTGCACTACCAACTCTAAAACGCATCACAGGTCTTTTCACGTGTGTTGTATGAGATATTTGCCATGGTTTCTCATTTGACTCTCCTAGGGATCTGTTTCAGGTTTTTCAATCCACTTGGTATAATAACTTGTTATAACTTTGGGTTGACTTGGATTATTTGAGCATGGTTTTCTTATTTATCCTACTTTTTTTATTTATCATGCTTTCTGCTTTTGTGTTGCTTTATGCTTTATGCTGTTTTTCTTGAGATTTTGCTGCTTTTCTGATTTGCTTTATCTTTCTTTCCTTTTTCCTGATTTTCTAGATTTATGTGCTTTCTCCTTAACTTCTTCTTCAAGTCTTCTCTCAATCAACCTTATCCACTAATGCACCCTAGTGGAGCATTATCCTCATTTATTTAACATAAAATTATTAAATGCATCAAAAATAAATATTCCAAGTGCATAATAAACTTTCAATAAAATTTAATTCACACTCCTAATTAATTAAGTGCCTGTAATTCAAAAATTAACCCCATGATACTGAAGTTGTGTCCTCAACCCAAGTGATTGGTTGGGTTAGGAAATTCATCCAATGTTCATTGTTGAGGGGACATGACATAATGAATGATGTGATACTCTTTTGTTCTGGGTTTTCTATCGCGTAGCGCACATGATATGTATGGTTATGGATGAATGATAATATGATGAAGATGTTTTGGAGACCCTCTTTGTGTATTGTTGAATGCTTATGATTGTGATGTTCTAAATGTTGTTTTTGTATAATAGATATGAGTATGTTTAAGTTATGTTTACCAATATGTTAGAAGTATGGTCTTTATGTGCATAAACTATAAATGATAGAATTGCCTCCTATCCCTTCCTATCTGTAGAAACCTGGTTCTTACAACCCCCTCTGATGTCTTGGGTGAGACTTCATCTGTTTTACAGTTGATGCCGTAAGGGATGGTATCTAAGGTTTTTGTTGATATTTTACTACTAGAACTATAGTCTTCCTTCCATGCGCCAACATTATGGGTTTGAAGGTTTATCTCTGTCATGTTCATGTACATATTTTGAAAAGTTTCATCACCTAGGGCGCAAGGTTCTTGCTAATCAGATGCAACCCCTTGATTGGCTAATTTTTGTTGGAGCATAGATTGTTGTGGCTATGTTGCATTTGTTGCTTGAGGAGGGTTGGCGCCATCATTTTTCCTGGCCTCAATAAACTATTGACACTATGGTATCAATGGGAAATGGTGTGTATAGTGGCAATATTCACCACACATAATGCAAGGAAAGTTAGTCCTAATATTGGGGTTCTTTCCTTGTTTGGGGGGGTTATTGGTCCTCGTATTCTGGTTTTGATAATGAAGGGAGTTCCCCCCTACCCTTGTTGCTATTTTTTCTTGTTCTTTCCTTTCGTCTTCCCTTTTTTTTGTGGATTTGGGGGTTTGGACATGTTTATATACTCAAACTATTAAGTATGTTGTGCAAGAGAATGTTGAAGTAAATTTACACTTGAATGAGTCATGGGGTGCATACCAGGTGGACTAGAAAATGGAAAATATGGATTGTAAATGGGTGCAGGAAGATATGGGATGGGTGTTCCATAAGATGTGTATGTAGGAGGTTGCAGCGCTATTGTAGGTGGTGGTGGTGCAAGTTATGCCTAGCTTGCATTGGGGAACATAGGATTGTATGGTCCAAATGTCATTTATACAAATGGGAGATTTGGAGTTGTTTGAGGGGCCATCGACACTTGAGGTATTGGTGGGTTTTGTTGAGACATATTGTATGGCGTGAAGTTTTGTGGTTGGGGAACATTCTCTTGGTGGAAAATGACCCCTATAAGCCCATCGACAGAGTGTGATTTGCGTGGGGGAGTTTGGTTTAGAGAAAAATGCTGAGGGGAATTTGGGATGATCTATACAAATACTCAGACTAAGCATATATCAAATCTAAATGATGGGCATTAAGAATGACCTCTTCTTCCATTATGGACATAGTGGTTACCACATCTTTGGTGATCATAGGAAGGATTGATTTAAGGAACCAATCCAACAAGAATTCAACTTAGATTTCTATTTTTCACAATATCCTATGCCTACACCATTCATGGGTATGATTCATGATGTCTGTAGAGGTATTTTGTTGAAATCCTATTAGAATATCCAAACTTAGATCATGATGTATAGGTCAATGGGAATATGTGAGAAGTTGGTGTCTATAGACTCAAAAGTCGAATAAGTCCTAGATGGTAAATTGACATAGCATTTGGTTGTCGTGCATGTGAGGGTTCTATGAAATAGTCAAAGAAGAACAGTGTCTTAGACGATGTTGTTCGATGAATACCAGAGGTGAAATGACATCACATGGTTAATTGGATCGTCCCCTTGTTTACCCTTGAATTTTGAAATATCCGAGAGAAGATTGGGGGCATGCCTATCCAAGTTGTGTTATGTAAAATGGGGTCATTTATTAGCTTGGAAAAATATAGGATATTTAAACTTTCAATAAATGGAAGTGTTGGACCTGCCATCTTTTTCTATGTACTACCTCCATCGGGTGGTGGATGAAGGGGTGGTGTGAGGGTAGTGGTGGGGAGGCAAGAGAATCTTGAAATTTATGTCCAAGAAAAGATGACTCTGTCATGTTTTCCTAAGTATGCCCCTGCTTGATGGTCTCCCTCGTAGTTTATAGGGAGGTAATATGGGAACTCCTTCTTGAATAGGAGGATGTACTTGTAGCCTGAGAGAATTTCGAAGGGTTATTTGTTCTGCAATTATTGTGATTTTATGATATAGTGAAATTAAGTAGGAAGATAATTAAACAAAATTGATAGATGCAAAAATATGGTAACCACACTAACAAATGCAATATGGTGCAGGTGTGAAAGTATGTTCCAAGTTCGAGCAATTGAAATCAAGAGTAGGTTGTTTTTAATTATGTTAGATGTTATTTTGTAAGAAAAAGCAAGAATGAATATTCCTGATTGATTTAATGTCCTTCCTCTCAAATAGTCATTGGGCCTTCCAATATCTCTCTTGTTAGATGGTTATGAACACACTGAAGACGACTAGTGAAGGTATGACTGAATCAATTATAACGAGGTTTATTGGAGCTATGTTCTGGGAGGACTAACAACATTTCCAATAGCCAATGAAATCTAACTTAGGTGCAAATGCATTCCACAAATGCCACCTGGTGATGATCCTATTTTATTTCCACTAAGATACTTGCATCAAGTGTGGATAAGTGTTTTGGCCTTGAACTGTAAAGTGTCGCCTCCACAAAGAATTGGGTGGCTTGATGTGGTGAACAAAAACAAATCTACCTCATATTTTACATCCTTGGGTGCCCCGCCTTCTAATCTAGTTTTGATAACACTTGCTTGTAGCAGGATTTAACAAGTTCCCTGAAAGTCAACAACAATTATTGTTTCAAAATGAAGAAGATTGGTGGGCATTCTTTGGATGCCTATCCCAATCAATCCTAATCTAACTAAAATATTGTTTTGTGACCTCCTTGATGGAGGATTTTAGTTGCTTTATGGATTACGATGCAATGTTGATTTTATGAGGGTCCAAATTTGAATCAAAGGTGTGACAAGGGAGGTATTTCAAACCTTCCAATATTTATGATTCATCAAGATCATGTTTGAGTGAAAGATGAAGAGAATACTTGAATAGAGGGAGTCTTTAGGTCCCTTAGTGTGTGCTTCAAGTGAGAAATTCATACATGTGTTTGAAACCAAATTAAAGTGGGAATTTGCAACTAACTTAAGAGGACAATAAAGTAAAGCGATGTGAACATTCATGGTTTGTTGCTCCTAATTTATTTATATGTGTAAAGTGATGTTTGAAAAATACAACTATAATAAGCTTTAAAAGTGATAAGGGTGGTAACTTTCACTTCTTTCTGATTTTCCAAGATCACTTATTAGTGCAAGGAAAAGATCATACTTTAAAGCAAGAGGAGTCTCTGTGTCCCTTATTTATGTGTAGAAGTGAGATAATCTATTTTTGCTTTGGAACAAGAAATATGCAAGAAGCAATGAGAATGAAACTAATGTAAGTTATCCCGATCACCTCTAGACCAATAAATTCTACAAACAACAAATATGTAATGAAATAGCTAACTTCTAGTGAGAATTAAGAGGTCATTTGAAAACCTCAAAGCCTTTGCCTAATAGTAGTACAATGTGATTTTTTATTTCCTATTTGAGCTTTGTGGTTTGATTATTAGAGAAGTAAAAACAACTTATGAGTTGTTAGTTAATTCGTTAGCATGTATTGAGTAGTCATTGAAACTGCATTTGTAAAGAAATTGATCCACAAATACTAAAACAAATGAACAAACACGTGGGTTTTTAACCCACAATTGCACAATAGCATGAACAAAGTGTTTCATAGGTCATGTGGATATACCATGCATGCAAATGATTGTAATGTCTCGTTGTAGCGTGGACGTCGAAGAAAAGTTGCACGATTTTGCGTGGAACAAATGCCGAGAACCACACTGTCCAAAATTTAAAGGAAATGAACCTTGAGCTTGCAAATCCTTGTTAGGATATTCCTATACTCCATCCTAGTCCCACCAGTATTTTGATCATTTACATTTCCAGTCATGCATGCACTTTTAGGGTTTGCATGCATCATTTAGGGTTTGCATGCATTCCAGTCATCAGTCCAGCACCTAACCCTCAGTTAGCCAGCCACCGAGAGCTTCTCTAAGATCATTTTTAGCCCTCCTAGAACTTAGTGCGCCCTTCCTCCTTGATTTAAGGAAGCCACTCGTCCTTTCTCACCTACCAGTCCAGTTTACTTCAATTATCCACCAGTCTTTCCTTGATTTGAGGCCAGACTGATTCCTCACTGCTGTTATCACTCCGATTGACCTCCGATGAGACATGAATACCTGTTCTGACTCCAGTTAGCTCCTCATGCGCCCTCCACTGAGCCTCCTTCATTTAGTTAGTGTCTCCATGTGCTAGTTAGATTCAGTTACACCTACCACACTCAGTTAGACTCAGTTTGACTGACGGTTGATAGTTACTTGTGCATTGATGACTCCACTGATGATGAGATAGACTACTAGTTGTGCTCCGATGACACTCCAGTGATCCTTTGATCACTCCATGAAGGCTAATTCGAATTTCCACCTTGGGGATTTGAATCCTCATGCATTTTACTATTTATTTGTCCATATTGTGATTAATTAACTAGTGTGTGTGAAGTATTTTTGCTTCTATCTGAGTTCTACTATATTATTATTATGTTGCTCATTATACTGCATTGACCACTCTTCTTCTATTTTCTTGCTTAATCATAATTACGCTTGTGAGGTGTTGGCTGCTTTCTGGACAGACCCGAGTTTTCAGGAGGCGCAGCAACAAACACCCCTTGGCGCACTGGCCCTTTCGGCAACGGGCTGCGCAGCAGCCCGAGGTCTCACCCGAAGTGGCTATGGGGGGGCTAAGGAATCAGGTTTCCTTAACCTAGGCGAGGTGGAGACTAATCTTCTCTTTCCTTCCTGGAGGATACCTCGGAGCAGAATGTCTTACTCTTCCACAGACCTCTCAGCGCGACAGCGCTGGAACTCACTCTTTCCAGCCTAGCTGCGCGGTATCTCCGCACCTGCGCATGAGGCGTTTATCCGCTACGTCCAATACACTATGTATCGTTGCTTGCCTTGCACCATAGCACGGTAACACACTCCTCAAGCGCGGCGGCGATAGTGTTCTTCAGACTCCTTCAACACTTAACAAGTATAACTTCTAAGGGAGCTTCAAGGATTTACTTTACATATTCATTCATAAAGATAGCGAAACATTCATGTAAACATAGATAGTAAAACATAGACATGCATTCACGTAAACATCACCATAACAAGAAGAATCATGTGGTTCGCCTCCACGGGGAAATCACATCCACGGGAACTGTATTTTATATTAGCTTGAAATGGGAATTACATAGTCCCGCTGCGCACACAGCTGCAGCCCTAGATCTTTCTGGGAAACTCCACGCACACAGCTGGGAGCCCTTCTCTTAGATCTATTCTCTTCTTCTACAGAGATTACAATGACTCAGACATCAACTTCAACTGTCTGTAAACTCAGTGACTAGATCTACAGCTATCCAATTCTAACTCTCTTACCTTCTAACCAACTCATCTCTAACCTATCTAACCTTTTCCCCTTTACAATTACACATATATATAGGTGGCCCTGAGGGTCGCACCTTTACAAAACTGTGGGCCTTTCCCAACAGTGATCCCCAAAAACCCTAACCACTGACGGCTAGGTGTACTTTAGATGCCTCTTGCAGTCGCGTCGCAGCTTCCTGCAGGCTCCGTGATTTTCGGTGCAGATCATGGGTATGGGCGCCGCTTCATCGTTATTTGCTCTGTGTCCTTTGCCTTCAATGCTTCATCCCGTTGTTCTTCCTTGGTCCGAGCAACCATAACTTCTGTACTTAGCCTTAATGAGGGTAGCTGATCCCTCTATTCCGTCGCTTCCTTCATTTACTATGGTGGTTGAGCTTTCTACTCGGCCACATTTACTCTTCTTTGGCTTGTGCGCGCGAGCTCCGCGATTTCCGGCCCGCACTCTGCGGTGAGCTTCTCCATCTGGCACCGTACTACGCACTGTTCATTTCCGCCAAAAATGGTGCTTTTCCTCAAAACTTAGTGCTTTCTCCTCAAAATTGGCAGCTTTGCCATAGCTGCGGCCTATGCTCCAACAGGCCCCTAACACTTACTTGTGGCTCGTCCCCGAGCCACCCGCACTAGCTGGCGGTCATTTGAGTTGTGCATCTGACTTGGCTTGAGTCGCAGCGAAGTCTTGCTTCCACTACGCAATAGCGGTGTCCATGTCTTCGACGCACCTCGCAGCTGTCTGCACCATGTCTGCAGTAGCTTCTTCTCCTTCTATAACATCGACCAACTCTTGAGACTCAGCAAATGCTTTGACCTTGGCCTCTACTTGGGCAGCAAGTTCAGCATACTCATCCATAAACGGCTGAATGCTGTTGGCGAGAGTAGCATCTTTGTTTCTGAGCCTGTGCAGTTCTTGCTGGACTTTACGGACTTCGCCCATCTTTCTCATTTTGGCTAAGCCTTCCAAGGACTTAGCTTCTTCGTTCAGAACAGTTAGGGACTGTTCTGCCGCTTCCACCTGTTCTACAAGGGCAACTTTAGAAGGGAGCTTCTCAAGCTCAGCCCAAGCCTCCATAGCTTGCATCATTAACTGTTGGGCTTCATCTATTTTGTGTTGCATCTGGATGGAAGCTATGCGCAGTGCTTCCAGTTGCTCTTGGGTCTCATCTACAGGAGGCGCTGCGACACGAGCTTCCAACTCGGCGAGCTGCTTTCTATGGTCCTCGGCCATAGCAACTACTTGTTGTTCTAGGGCTTGCGCCCTTCTGCCGATGCGTTGTACTTTCTCCATTAGAGGAAGGTCTGGTTGGATCTGGCAGGCTGGCAGCTCCTGGGCAATTTCATCAACAGCATTCCGTAACCCAGTATTTTGTGCTTCGTGAAGTTAAAGCTGCGCAGAGATCTCCTTGTAGCCTGCCCTTAGCTCTATTTCCTGCGTCTGCAGTCTTTGATTGGCATGGAATGTGGAGAGCTCCCTAGCTCTCATCTCAGCAGAAACCTGCTCTTGAACCAAATAGAGAATTTCCAACGGAATAAGTGAAATTTATTTCGACAAGGCCAACTGCGCTTACCTACAGTGTGGCCAAAGGATCCGGGAGTGTCATGCTTGCAGGCGGGATGTGGACAACAGTGTGCCTCTCTGTGAGTACTTCAACTCGCTCAGTGCTTGTAGCTGCTTGTGGCACCTGCGAGTCGGATGCTGGCGCATGGGTCTGCGCAACTCGTCCTACGAGACCTTTCAACTCCACGAGCTGCAGGTCCAGAGCACTTCTGATCTTGGCCTGAGAGGTATGCAGCTCGTGAAATTGCTCCTTCAAGTACTGGTCGAACCCCGCGGCAAGGGTCTCAGAGGGATCTCATGTGGCTTCTGCGGGGTGCGACAGCTTCTGCTTCTTGGGAGGCGGTCCTGACGGACCTTCATCATTCTTCTGCGCGGCCTTTTCCTTCCCTTTATCTTTTTCTGGCGCCGCAGGGGGTGGCATCGCGGCAGCGATGTCACTGGCCTGCTTCCATTCATCTGGCCAGGACTTCATAGTGTCCTCCACATCCTGGGTAGTCATTCGGTAGAGCCCTACGGCCCATTCTTTTGATTGAATTCCGCGAGGGCGGAAATATATTTCATGCAAGTTGGCAGAAAAGACCAACTTCTTTCCATAGATTCCTGCCATCTCCTCAGTAAGCCTCGGCATCTGCAGGATGGTATCCCTAAGGAGATTGTAGTACTCAAAGAATACGGCGCGGTTCATCTTACGCTTCACGGGATTATTAGAATACCAGAGGTTGACATAACGCATCCCTGTAACCTCTCCTGAACAGCGCGGAAGAAACTGAGTGTTGGGAGGTTCCTTCCACCCGACAAAAGCACACAAGATCAGGAGCCAAGAAAAATGGAACAGCTGATTGGCGGTGTCCTGAACGTTGCGGCAATCATCCAAAAATGTATTCAGGAGGAAGACAGACCAATTATACTGCTCTCCTTCCGCAGCTGCGACTGCGAGCTCTACAACAGCTCCAGGGACTTCTTTGGGTCGGCACTTCGTTAAAAGTCTACCTGCGAGCAGACTGCCTGTGAATCTGAGTGCTTCATCTTCAACTATAGTGAGGTCATAGGCCCGACCTCCTCGAGACAATTTGTATTTCTGCACCACCTGTGCAGCAAGCTTTCGGTCCCTGTCTTTACCAACAAAATGGACATTGGGGTCCTTACCAACCTTAGATAGGCCGGTAATTCGATGAATCAAGTCCACATTCAAATCAATTGGCCTCCCTAGCCAAAGATAACCACCATGAACACAGGATAATAAGACCTTAACAACCGCATTAACTTCATTGCTATGCCCGAAGTGCGGTAGCTTCAACAGGTTCAACAATCCGGGCCTCTCCAGATTTACTGCAAATTACTGCGGGACAAATTCGTCAACCTTCTTAGCAGGGTTATGGACCACTGTTAGATAGTGATCCGGCGCGAACTGTGGATACGTTCTATAATCTCCCAAGTTGTAGTCAGAAAACTTAACGAGCGGGAGATGTCCAAGCAGGGGTCCTTCTTCGTGCACGATTTCCGCCATTGGTGGCAACGAAATTGAATACTTGGCATTCTTGGGAATATGCACCTCGGGTGCATCATCTGGCCGCAGAGGAATGTAGTTAACCAGAGTGGCCAAGGGCTCTGGAACGGGTTCCTCCGGCTGCTGCTGTTGTTGAGACGCCCGCGTGCCCGGGGACTGTCTGGGTTCAGAAAGCTCGACAATCTTGATCAGGGTACCCATTCCGAAATCTAAACGTCTGCATCTAAACTGACGAACAAATTCTTCAGTTGACAGGTTCTCCGTCATGAACTTACATACACGACTTAACACTGAACAGACAAGGGCGGAACAGCGTAGGATACGAACTCTGAAAACGAGGAAGCAGTCTGCACGACACGGCTCTGAAAACAATGACTTAGACTCTCAAACAAGACAACTACAGAACGCACTAGCAAGGAAAAGTAACCCAAACATATACGAATGAGGGGTATTTATAGCTGAAGGCGGTAGTAGATGCGGACAAGTGGCACTAATAACCGTAGGTGCCTATGCATATGAGTTGAAAACCCCCCTACCCCCGCGCCTCTATGGTGCATTAAATGCGATGGATGGGCTCTGACAGCCTTTCGGGAAATAAGCTAAGGCCTTCGGCTCCTTAATTAAATGCGGATCTTAGGGAAATCAAGCCGAATCTGTCAGAGCAAATACAATTAAATGGCGGTCTCATCCTTCATTAAGACTCAGACGCAGCTACAGAACTTTCGTAATTCAAATTTTCAAATTTTCGGCGGGTAACTTCAGCATGGGTAACTGTGCATATAGAGGGGTCCACAGCAAGGACTCCGTAAGAGAAAACAAAATTAGACAACAGGGAACTCCGCAAGAGCGAAAGTTTGACAACCCGGGGTATTTTGCAAGAGCGACAATAGGCTCGCTCAGAACAGGTTTTATTGACTGCGCGGATGCTTCGAGGAACTACGCGGGAAGCCAGAGACTGAAACATGTCTCACGACTTCCGTGTATATTGTGATAAGTGCAATGCCTCTTTCAACTACACTGGACATCTGCACTTTAGCAGCTGATTAGGTCGACAGGGCGGAGTGGTCGTCTCGATAAAGCTTGAGCCAACTCCCGTTGATCATTTTGGGCAGCAATTCTCCGTTAAGCTTCGCAAGATGAACTGCTCCTCCTTCAGTTATCTTCATCACTTGAAAAGGGCCTAACCAATGTACACAAAACTTGCCTGGAAACATGATGAATTTACTATCATAGAGGAGTACCAAGTCTCCTTCCTGAAAAACTTTATTCTTAATATGCCTGTCATGCCAAGCCTTCTGTCTCGCCTTCTGCACTTGTTGATGGAATCCAGCTAAAAGCCTATCTTCTTCTAAGGCAACCATTGTGACAGCCTTTCACTCATAGTATCAGTATCTGCCATTTCTGTAATTTGAGCAATTTTGAGACTGGGAACAATGTATTCCATGGGCATAACTACTTCTTGTCCATACACCAAACTGAAAGGTGTGTGACCTGTTAGTTTCTTGCATGTGGTTCTGTAAGCCCATAACACAGCTGTGACTCTAAGGTCCCAATCATCTCTTTGTTTGTTACAGACCTTGGTCAGGGCATTCTCCAGAATCTTATTGAATGCCTCCACCGTACCATTAGCTTGAGGGTGGTAGGGTGTACTCTTATGGTGACTAATGTGGAATTCTTCAGTAAGGGCCTCTATAGTCTCGTTCAGGAAATGTGTGCCCTGATCACTCATTAGAATCAGTGGACATCCAAATCTAGTGACAATATTCTCAAAAATGAACTGCGCGGCAGTAGCAGCGTCGCAATTCTTAACTGGCTTCGCCTCAGCCCATCTGGTGAGGTATTCAATAGCTGTGATGATGTATCTTGCGTCGGTTCTCTTTCCTGGTGGGTTGATAGGTCCCACGAAATCAATGGCCCATTTATCAAAAGCACGCACTGTTATCTGGGGTCTTAGCGGCATTTCATCTCTTCTTGAAGGTTTTCCTGTTCGCTGGCACACATCGCAACACTTGCAGAATTCCTTAGTATCCTTGTGCAATGTTGGCCACCAAAGACCTGCGGCTAAGATCTTCTGAGCAGTCGGCTTTCCTGCGAAATAGCCTCCTGTGGTTCCTGAGTGCGCTTCTGCGATTATGGAGTTCTTCTCATGCGGTAAAATGCATCTACGCAAGACTTCATCAGGGCCCAACTTATAGAGCTGGCTTGCTATCAAAGTGAAGTCTGTGGCTTTGACAACAAGTTGTTTCTTCTGCTGTATTGTGAACTCGACTGGCGCTTTCCCTGTAGTGAGAAACTCAAGAATATTAGAATAATATTCATCTGCTGCTTGAATAGAGAATAGCTGCGCATCAGGCAGATTGTCCTCCAAATTCGTAGGTTCCTCCCCTGACTCTATCCTAGATAAATGGTCAGGTCCTGCATTCAATCTACCTGGCTTCACGATAATCTCAAAATCATACTCCTGGAAGAGGAGTAGCCATCTGCAAATTCTTCCCCCTAACACTGGCTTATTGACCAAGTACTTCAAAGCAGAATGGTCAATATACATTTTAAAATGAGCACCCAATAGATAGTGTCTGAACTTCTGTAACGCATACACCATAGCTAGTCCTTCTCTTTCTGTAGTGGTGTAGTTCTTCTCGGCTGTAGACATCTTTCTGCTAGAGTAAGCAATGGGATGGTCAATACCTCCTTCTCTCGGTTGTGTCAGTACAATACCCAATGCTATGGAAGAAGCATCTACATGAACATGAAAGGGTTTTCTCCAGTATGGGAAAACTAGAATACGTGTTGTGACCATCTTTTCTTTAAGTGTGTCCAAGCTCTGTTGGCATTCTTCTGTCCATTGGAATTTCGAATCCTTTTTCAGCAATCTTTCCATAGGCGCAGTGATCTTTGCATAACCTTTGATAAATTTCCTGTAGTATCCTGTATGTCCCAATGTAGTTCACAATTGTTTGACTGAGTTGGGCGCAGGCAAGTTAGCAATGATGGCAACCTTCGCAGGATCCATCATGAGTCCTTGTCTGCACACAATGTGACCCAACAAGATACCAAAAGGAGCACAGAAGATACATTTTTTCAAGTTCAGGGAGATCTGATACTGTCTATATTTTTCTAACATCATCCTTAGATTCCCTATATGGTTCTTTAGTAAACCAAACACAGTCCAGTCATCAAAATAGACTTCTAGAAACTTATGGATAAACTCTTTAAAAACAGCAACAACGACTCTAGAGAAGATAGAAGGAGCGTTTTTAAGACCAAAGGGCATTACCGTATACTGGAATGAGCCCCATTCAGTCGCAAAAGTGGTCTTATGGCGGTCCTCTGGATGGATCCTGATCTGATGGTATCCTGAAAAGCCATTAGTGAAGGAGTAAGCCTCTTGTCCTCCAACATTATCAAGCACTTCATCTGTAAAGGGCCTAGGAAATGGATCATGCGCTGATGCGTCGTTGAGCTTGCGTAGGTCCACGCAAATTCTTATTTCACCTTTTGCCTTTTTCTCTTGTACCACCATCGGACTAATCTAGTCACTTTCCTCTACTGGTTCAATGATACCAGCGGCGAGCATCTTATCAATTTCTTCTCTGACCCTTTCTTTATATCGCGGGTTCAACCTGTACGGGCGCTGTTTTACTGGCTTAGTGTCTGCTTTCAAAGGTATGCACATAACTCCTAAATCTCCTAGGATGCCTTTCATTTCTGTAAACTTGGTAGGAAAGATATCCTGGTACTCATGTAGTAAATCTGCAATATGGTCAACAGTTTCATCATCCCAATAATCTCCTATAGAGGCAACCTTGGGTTCGGCTTCTGTACCAATGTTAATCTTCTTGAGCTTAATGTGTTCTGTAATGGCAGGGATATCAAGCTAAGGGCCTTCGACTTTGCGCGTCCCTTCTGACTCTGGAATATTAATGTTGCGAGGATCATCATCCTCTTCTCCAACGACGAAATTATAGCATTCGAGGGCATGTTCCATCTGGATAGCCCAATCTGGTTGAGAATACTCTGCTAAAGGACATTGTTCAAATACCTTCTTTTTAATACACTTTAAAGCCTGATCGATGCTTGGATGTTCTGACTCAAAGCTGAAAGTGAGTTGAAAAATTTCAATCATGAGAGGCCAAGTGATAGTGCCTCTGCGCAATTCTGTTTCAGTGTACCAGTTCCTTGGAACTATATCCAACGTGTGGATGAATAGGTGAGCCCACTCATCCTCTGGAATATCTAACCATTGCTGAATACATGCTTCAACATGTGACCTGGGGTCACTCTGTCCATCATATTTGCGCAAAACTCCTGCTGTAGTCTCTTGAAATCTGCGCAATATCAACCTGCGACAGTCTTGCCATGTGTCGATATTTTCTTTATGCGCACCCCACCATCTTGCGGGTGTAGCATGCAGTGCTACATCCAATGCTTGTATGCGCTGCTCATCTGGGATTTCTTGTTCATATGCATGTATGAATTCACTTATTCCAGTTAAACCATCAAAGATTGGAGTGTTATTCAATTCTGTGCCAATCCATCGAATGGATTTAGTCATCATGGCGCAACGCCTTGCAGAAACTTCATGTAAGCGATTCTGCCAGTTTTCCAATCCTGCTTCCGAATCTGATGCGCACGAGCTATCGCATCGCCAACTGATATGGCCGTCCGCTATGGGATTGACATAATCATTGTGACTAGCAGTCATCTGGTACAAACTTTCCATGTGGCGCACTTCTTCTTCTGCTCAAATGGGTTCAATATACCGTGATCCTTGAAGGGGATCAAGCGGTGCAATGACCCTGGTCTGCTCATCCTCAAAGGTCATCTGTATTTTCTTCAAATTAATGACAGCCAAATTATCAAATGCCCAGTCTATGCCTAAGAGTACTGGGTAAGGTCTACTGTCATCCAGAATTTTTATTACTTCGAAGTCTGCAGAACTTCTTACTCCCTCAATGTCAATGGGTACATTGGGTAATCTGCCCAATGGAGAAACTCGTTGCTGATTTGCAAGTCTTAACTGGATAGGAGATCTGGTAAGCTGAGGGCTACCCATCTGTTCCCATGTCTGCATAGTGAGAACATTAACTTCTGAGCCTAAATCCAAAATGACTTCGTCCATTTCAAATGCTCCAATCTGCGCTGTGAGTCTCATCTCTCTTCCAGTTCTAGTATGACTCCCAATCTGATGAACAACACGCTGCGGTGTATTCATCGGAGCAGATTGTTGACACTGATCCAACAGGTGTTGGAGCTCCATAGTTGCTTTTTCATTGCGCAACAACTTTAAGCAGTTCCTCAGGAAAGCATGAACACTGCCTAGTGCATCCTCCTCATCAGGCCTTCCGAATGTAGTGGCCTGCTCTCGCACCAGGTTCTCTTGACGTGGCACATGCGGTCTGATATCATTATGCAGAATTGCGATAGAGCTTGAATCTCGCGGATCAGAGAAATATTCTTGAGCTTGCTTGAATTCTTCTTTTTGCTTCTGTAGGTCAAGCGGGGATGGCCTAATATTAGCGCGGCGCACCCATTGCATTGTTGGTTTTCCAGTTCCCAACTCTGGCGCACCATTAGTTGCTCCACTGCGCGTCACTATATTAACTGTGGGATCTGGTTCTCTTTTTTCTGCTCCAATCAACTGGATATTCTGGTTAACCTGTGGCTTCTTTTCTTGCATCTTGGCCATCAACTGAGGGCATTCTTCAATGACATGATCATAATATTTACAGTATCTGCAGAGGGTTGTAGGATTTTGGCAATCCCTTGCATAATGGCCTTAAGCTCCGCAGTTATATCAAGTGATCTGTCCTCTTCCATGACCAAAACCTGCTGCGCGTCCGCGGCCCCTGTAATTTCCTCCTCTGCCTTCCCGAGCTGGGTCATACTGCGGCTCTGCTGTGGGTCCTTGTGGTTCTGACTGTACTCTATAAACATCATGTTTTCTTTCTATCATAAGGTCATATGCTCTACAATTGTTCTCATCATGGCCTACTGATTTACAGAAATTGCAATATAGATTCTTTGGAGTTTGTACATATTTCTGTAACAAGTGACACTCTTGTGGTCTGTGGCCTCTAGTTCTACAAATTTCACACCAAGGCCCCTGTGCCTGTGGTAAAGGGTTAGGTGCTCCAGTTGCAATATAATCTATGAAGACAGGACAATGGTCCTTTGAATGTCCTTGTACTCTACACTTTGTACACCAAATTTCTTCTTTAACATCCTTTCCTTTCTTAATATCATGCACTTGCAAAGTTAGGTTTTCTATTTGGTTCTGCAACTGCACAACATCGTTGCTTGTTCTAGCAATTGGTGAAGCTTCTAGTTTCATAGCCATCTCTAGAGCTTGTTCTTGTGTAGTGAGATTCTGTTGCATAAGAGGAAGTCTAATGTGAGGAAGCAGCGCAGCAATGAACCATTCCTTGTGCTGCTGCGGTGCAAACTCAAAGCTTACTTGATCTATCAGGGCTTTGAACTTCTAGTGAAAGTCCCATACTGACTCTGTAGGTAACTGTTTTATGTCTTGAGTTCTATTATGCACTGTGATTCTGATTTAGGTTTCTTGAATTCTTTAATCATAGCATTTCTTACATCAGGAAGCGTCCTATTCTGTGCTGCTGAGTATTTCATAAACCAGGTTAAGGCTCTCTCTCTTAGTGTGGTTGCTAACTGAACCAGCTTAACAGCATCATCATTAATTTGCTTAATCGTCCAAATGGCTTCACATAGAAACCAGTGCTGCTCAGGGTCTTCTAGCCCTGTTCCTCTAAAAATTGGTAGCTTCATGTCATCACCCATCCTTCTTGCGCTAGGTTGACGTGGAGGTGTTGTGGCACTGCCTCCGGGATGGTTAAACAAAGGTGGGGCTAAGGTACTAGAAGTACCGTGCGGGCTACTAGAGGGTGTTACTGCGGGGTTATGCTGAGCCCCGTTTGGATTTTGCGGTGTAAAAGGGTGATAAGGGATATGAACACTCCCTTGTCTCTCTATATCTCGCTCTACGAGCTCGACTATCTTCTGGGCTAGACTCAAAAGAACGCTGGTCGAGGCCTACTTTATACCGTTTTCCACTACGAGTGCAACCAATAGCTTCAAAATCACTATCAGAATCTGCGGACATTACTTGTCTATGCTATTCATCGGAAGCTATGCATAGTTTTCCTTTTTCATATAAGAGCATTTTAATCGACAGGTTCAAAGAATTTAATAACTTACCCCTGTATGCTTTGAAGAAGCTCCTCTCAGCCTCGCTGAAGCTCTTTCTCGTATCTACTGCAAACTCGGTGATGAAGCCTTCCAACAGACTGTTCAACCAAAAGTCTACTGCACGGGATACAGGATTATCGACCCGCTTCACAATGCTAACTAGCTCAGGCGACCAAACGATAGGTTGATCAACATGCACAGTGGGTTGTCTACTAGCTTGGATACCCACCCATGCAAATCGATTGCAAATGTTACAAAGAAGATTTCGTGAAGGTCAATATAAATATGCTTCTGCAACCAGTCTTCTGTCTAAAGCCTAGAGCTTCTATTTTCACGTCCAGCGAACTCTCTCGCTTTTGAATCAAACCAGTCTTGAATTTCTTTAGCTGTAGGATTCCAACACCACATTGCCTTCAAAATAATAGGGTTAAAGCCGGCGGCGGAACCATTCGTTGGCTCCCCTTTTCTCTAGGTTTTGCATCAATCTCGCACGTCGCCGGAATAACAAGTCTCAAGGCAATGGAACCATTTGTTGGCTGCTTTCTGGATAGACTCAGGTTTTCAGGAGGCGCAACAACAAACACCCCTTGGCGCAATGGCCCTTTTGGCAACGGGTTGCGCAGCAGCTCGAGGTCTCACCCGAAGTGGCTATGGGGGGGCTAAGGAATCAGGTTTCCTTAACCTAGGCGAGGTGGAGACTAATCTTCTCTTTCCTTCCTGGAGGATACCTCGGAGCGGAACGTCTTACTCTTCCACATACCTCTCAGCGCGACAGCGCTGGAACTCACTCTTGCCAACCTAGCTGCGCGGTATCTCCGCACCTGCGCACGAGGCGTTTACCCGCTACGTCCAATACACTATGTATCGTTGCTTGCCTTGCGCCACAACGCAGTAACACACTCCTCAAGCGCGGCGACGATAGTGTTCTTCAGACTCCTTCAACACTTAACAAGTATAACTTCTAAGGGAGCTTCAAGGATTTACTTTACATATTCATTCATAAAGATAGCGAAACATTCATGTAAACATAGATAGTAAAACATATACATGCATTCACGTAAACATCACCATAACAAGAAGAATCATGTGGTTCGCCTCCACGGGGAAATCACATCCACCGGAACTGTATTTTATATTAGCTCAAAATGGGAATTACACAGTCCCGCTTCGCACACAGCTGCAGCCCTAGATCTTTCTAGGAAACTCCACGCACACAGCTGGGAGCCCTTCTCTTAGATCTATTCTCTTCTTCTACAGATATTACAATGACTCAAACATCAACTTCGACTGTCTGTAAACTCAGTGACTAGCTCTACAGCTATCCAATTCTAACTCTCTTACCTTCTAACCAACTCATCTCTAACCTATCTAACCTTTTTCCCTTTACAATTACACATATATATAGGTGGCCCTGAGGGTTGCACCTTTACAAAACTGTGGGCCTTTCCCAACAGTGATCCCCCAAAACCCTAACCACTGACGACTAGGTGTACTTTAGACGCCTCTTGCAGTCGCGTCGCAGCTTCCTGCAGGCTCCGTGATTTTTCGGCGCAGATCGCGGGTATGGGCGCCGCTTCATTATTCTTTGCTCCGTGTCCTTTGCCTTCAATGCTTCGTCCCGTTACTCTTCCTTGGTTCGAGCAACCATAACTTCTGTACTTAGCCTTAATGAGGGTAGCTGAGCCCTCTATTCCGTTGCTTCCTTCATTTACTGTGGTGTTTGAGCTTTCTACTCGACCACATTTACTCTTCTTTGGCTTGTGCGTGCGAGCTCCGCGATTTCTGGCCCGCACTCTGCGGTGAGCTCGTCCATCTGGCACCGTACCGCGCACTGTTCATTTCCGCCAAAAATGGTGCTTTTCCTCAAAACTTAGTGCTTTCTCCTCAAAATTGGCAGCTTTGCCATAGCTGCGGCCTTTGCTCCAACATGAGGTATACATCATCTCTTAGATCTACTGTGAGGATTTTCACATGGTATCGGAGCATGTTGAGAGTATTGTTTATCTCCATTCTTGAGAGTTTTTTGCAGGTTATTATCGAGATTTCGAGTGCAGCAGTTTTTGCATCTTTGCAGCAGTAGCAGTTGCAGATATTCTCTATTGTTTTTGCAGGTCTTCTACAACTTCCATGTATTCATCAGGAATTACTCCTCTTTCTCCATTCAACTATGATGAATGGAAACCACAAATGATAACACATTTGAAGAGACATGGTCTCTTTGATTATTGTTTTGAAAGAGAGTTCGAATCCTATGTTGAAGAGTATGACTAGTTAAGTGAAGGTGAACAAGCTTGTGCAGTCATGAGTTATGCTATGTCTCCATGCATGATATATGACCTCCCTATTATTTCATCTCCAATAAAGATATGGTCTTACCTGGATGAAAGATTTGGCAGACGGAATGAAGGAATTGGTCCAAACCCTTTCGAGAACAAGCAAAGTGATGCATTCGCTCCCCTTGATGGTCTCTCAGATCATGAACCAGTATCATCTCATATTGAAGTTGTCCACAAAGAACTTGCAGATTCTACACTCATGCTCCAACTTTCTTCTCTTTTTGTGCCAGCGCACACTCTAGATATTGCAGAAGGTCCTAAATCCTCTCTTGCACCAGAGTCTGTTGGTTTGCATCATGATCACATGATTATTTCGGAGAAAAAATCAGCTATTGGAGGTAATGCATTCACCCTCCTCAAGCAATCACCTCTTATTTACTACTATATGATCATTATTCCATGCTTTCAGAAGGTTATTGAAGAATATGGCCATTGCCACCCGCTTGGGATAATTTCTCATGCATCCACTGGTTTCGATCTCACCTCTTATGGTTCAAAGGAGATCTCAAGAAACCATTGCCATTCGCTTGGGATAATTTCTCATGCATTTACTGGTTTTGATCTCACCTCTTATGGTTCAAAGGAGATCTCAAGAAACCATGATTCAAGTCTTGGATCTAATTTGGATTCTAAGCAATTACTACTTGGGATAATTTCTCATGCATGTGATAGTTTTGATCTCAGTCCCCTGCTGGTTCAAAGGAGATCTCAAGAAACTATTCATCAAGTCTTAAATCTGATTTGGATTTCAAGCAATCCTTATTATTTGATGGTTCTTTTTGGCATAAACTCACCCATGATGGTTCGAAGGAGAAGACAAAAGACTATCTGCATATTCATGTTTTTGATCCTACCTCAACTGATTCGAATCACAGGTTCAAGGATCATCCTCATACTTTTGGATTTGTTCTCATCACATTCGATCTGAAGAGCAAGTACAAGCACATGCTTTCTGAGCATGATCCACTTCTTCCCAAGAAGAAGATACCTCCAGACATATGACCAAGCATCACACTTGCTTTAGTTTGGAGCATTTATTTTTTATGTGTGTCTTACAGTCTGTTTTGAGGGGGGGGTATTTTTCCCATGAAAATTTCCCCACTTCCTTGGTTTATTGACTGTTATTATTCATTGTATTGGGTGACCTTTGGTCTTAGTTACCAGGGCCCAGGATGGATTAAGGGGGGGTGTTAGGATATTCCTATACTCCATCCTATTCCCACCAGTATTTTGATCATTTACATTTTCAGTCATGCATGTACTTTTAGGGTTTACATGCATCATTTAGGGTTTGCATGCATTCCAGTCATCAGTCCAGCACCTAGCCCTCAGTTAGAGCCCCCGAGAGCTTCTCTTAGATCAGTTTTAGCCCTCTTAGAGCTTAGTGTGCCCTTCCTCCTTGATTTAAGGAAGCCACTCGTCCTTTCTCACCTACCAGTCCAGTTTACTTCAATTATCCACCAGTCTTTCCTTGATTTGAGGCCAGACTGACTCCTCACTGCTGTTATCACTCCGATTGACCTCCGATGAGACATGACTACCTGTTCTGACTCCAGTTAGCTCCTCATGTGCCCTGCACTAAGCCTCCTTCATTTATTTAGTGTCTCCATGTGCCAGTTACATTTAGTTACACCTACCACACTCAGTTAGACTCAGTTTGACTGACGGTTGACAGTTACTTGTGCATTGATGAATCCATTGATGATGAGATAGACTACTAGTTGTGCTTCGATGACACTCCAGTGATCCTTTGATCACTCCATGAAGGCTAATTCGAATTTCCACCTTAGGCATTCGAATCATCATGCATTGTACTATTTATTTGTCCATATTGTGATTAATTAACTAGTGTGTGTGAAGTATTTTTGCTTCTATCCGAGTTCTACTGTATTATTATTCTGTTGCTCATTATACTGCATTGACCACTCTTCTTCTATTTTCCTGCTTAATCATAATTACTCTTGTGAGGTATACATCATCTCTTAGATCTGCTGTGAGGATTTTCACAATCCTGAGTGTTAAGGGAAAGAAAGACAAGTACATGAACCTACAAAACGCTCCAAATACGTTATCAAGTGAATGACAACCTACAAATGAAAAACTTAAACAAATAAGTAGTGGAGTTTTCAAAATATTGTTCAGGGGAAAATGTCACAAGGTTGAGAAGTCTTCCCTATTCTATCCTTATACATTGCAGCAATGAGATAGTGTTAGATGTGGCTTAGTGTTCCATACATCAAATATAAAAGCAAACTCAAATAAATAAAATAAAAGGAAATATTGACAAGTACTAAACAAAATAAAAGGAAGAGGAAGAGTTTGTTGAATCAAATGATATTTTCCCAATGGTAAACCTTGTTACAATGGCGTCACCTAGGAGAATGAGGCTTCAATGGAAGCTAAAAACCTCCCTTAGGGAGGGTTCCTTTTGTCTTCACAAATAATTGATAACAAAATTAGAACAATGGAGAAAAACTCTTGCTTCTTGGGGAAGAAGACAAGGGAGCTTTGCATGCCAAGTGATGGAACCAAGTGGATTGAAAGATGATCTCTCGCACCAATTCTTGCAGCATAACTTTGATCTAGATTTTTCTCTAATGAATGCATGCCGATGGATTCCTTTTATAGGCCAAATGGAGGTCTTGAAACATCTAGTTCCCAATGTGAATGCTCCAACTCATGAAGTGGTCCTCCAGTACAAGAAGGGGGCTATTGAATGCAACCAAGCATGTGAAGGGGCCAATTTGAATTTTGGAGCCAAGAATGTTGTTGTGAATCATGAATGCACCGTAGAAGGATGGTGATCCCATTGCTGGTACAACCACTCAAGTTTCAAAGAACAAGTTGTGTGGATATGTGCAGGTTGCTTAACAATCAGTCGCATGGATCAGTGCAGGTTTTGAAATAAAAGTCGCAAGGTTGTTCAAAATAGTTGACTTTATCATTCTAAGGTTCAATTCTCATCGTGAATTTAATGAGGATGATATTAATGAGATGCATGTTGTATGTTGGTGATATCCTTCTGCAATATTAGCCAAAATGTCGCATGTGTGTGAGATTTAGGCGATGACATAATACAACAAAGATAACAAAATACAATATCAAAATAACACAATACTTAAACCACATATAAAATAAATTTAAAAGAAAAGGAAAAAAATCCCCTTAGTGAGAAGCTCAATTCATAAAAAATTCTATCATACAAATTGAAGTTCGACCTTTTATGTGTGCATGTGTGTGGGAAAGAGAGAGATACAATATGGTTGAGTTAGTTTCCTTTAACACACAAATGTGGGGCAAGACGTTGACCTACCAACCATAAATGTGGAAGCACAAAAGGTCTGATAAGTCATTGCTATTGGCATAGGATTTTGTTGATTAGAGGAGAAATTGGTGTTGCTCGATGAATATTTGTTTACCTATTTCAAAATTCAAAGATCCTCTTACTTGGAGATTGTTTGTTCATCCTCAAAAAAAATATTGATGAACAATAAAGTATATGTACAATTAAAAAATAATTTGAAACCAATATAAAGTAACTTATAATTATATTTACATCATTATATATATATGTGTGTGTGTATGCAAAAGAGATTGGTTGGTCATGTCACCATGAGATATAATTTCACTTCAACCTTGTACCACTACTAATAATGTTGCACCTTACATATTGTTGCACATATATAAAGGACGTTTTAAATGGATACTACATTAGCAATTTAAAGTGGACAATAAACTTTAGTTGGACATTAGAGACCCAATATGGAGTGAGCATTCAACTTGAACTACAATTTTCCAAGCCAAAGAAAACAAAAGAAAAGCTTCACGGATGCTCTTGTATGCCTAAGACTCAAGTAAGATCTAAAGGATATTGATCAATAAGTCTAGTTTTTCATTTTTCACAACCAATTTGAAAATACAATGTACCACATTTCATCATCTATAATTCAATGTCCCTACTTATTCCCTTTCTAAGTTCTTATCCGATAAGCTTCAACCTTGTATAGGTAAAACCCCCTCATGTATAAATATTCCACCAACTTCATTCACAAAATTCATGATCTTCAATGTTCACCTTGGTGAACAAGACCATATGGTTAGTGTTATAACACCATATGCATGGGGTGCTATACCCTCATTTTTGCAGAGCAGAGCAAGTTTGAGGCCATTTTTATGAGCAGGTTAGTTTATCAAAGTAATGATCCCTATGTGATATTTTAGATTTATGTATTAGTTTCCATGTGGTTTCTTTATGATGGATCCTTGTAATTATTTGTTACTGTATCAAATTGCATGGCTAGAGGATATACTTATGGATTATTAGGTTTTTATTGACTGATGTACTAGGTGTATGCAAAATTCTACTTTACACTTGTGATTTTTTATGAGCATCGTGAGTAGCATTGATACATAGTAGAGTATATAGAAGCAGTTTTTGTTTTATGTATATACCATTACTTAGTATAAACTCTTGATTATTGCATGGATCACACTTTTCCTCTTGGTTCCATATTTTGGCCTTATCATCCTCCATCCCATGTCACCTTTACTTGTCTTAAAACCTATTGATATGGACTTAATACAGAGATTTAGGACCTCCTCTCCATGACCTCATTGTTAGGTGGCCTCCAGGTTATTCCCTGGTGTCTTGGCTCTGATGTGTGTTAGCACTCAGAATTTACCCTCCGGTTGTGGAAGGATAAAAACCTAAGGTAACTCTTTCAAACCAATCTTTAGGAGGAAAACTAGCCTTTTTTCATACCAGAGAGGGATCTCTCAACAAATGGATATAATGACTAGGGATATTTTCAAGAACTGTTTTTTATTCGAAATTTATAAGAGGCTGAAAACACATGAATCACATTGGGCATGGAGTCACATCTGAAATATTAAAAACCAGCAAGATTTCAACAGTAAAGAATTTTGGCAAAGGCAAGGTGGTTGTTATTTCACAGTCAATTTCTTTTAGCAGGTGATATTTGAAGAAAGAAAGACAGTCCATCAATATCAAGCATCAACCATGGATGAATTTAACATTGATTTTAGAGGAAAAATATGAATGATTTGGTGCGATTAAAACAGAGCATGGTTACATGAATTCTGAATTAAATAAAACTTTCACCATAAAGCATGAAAGAATAACATAATGAAAGGGTTTCACTGGAAATTACGAATCACATAAGAGAAAGGAAAATACAGATTGTAACATGAACAACACAGGAATCTTTGCTCCTCAAAAATGCGCTTCAACTCTGCATGGTAATCTTTATTTAAACCTGAAGCAATCTCAATACAAAATGTCTCTCTTCACAGGTTCCAACCCTTACAATAATGCCAAAATAGTCTTTTTATACAAAACCTCCTTGAGGCAAACCCTAACCGCCTCATAACTAAAAATAGTAAAATTTAAACTAACTATTACATTCTACTTTGGTCAAAATTTCATACAAGTGTCAAAACTTCTCAAAACATAAATTTTTAATGTCTTTCTATTGGCTGGCGGATTTTTAACAAACTTGAACATAAGTCTTCAAGAGTGCAAGCTGTATTTCATTTTTCCATACTTTTCCACCGTCTTCCACTGATCTGTAGTGATTACTTCATAGCTGGTCATCTCTTTGACTAAAACCTTCATCTCTTTGTGGTCTGCAATAGAAATTGGGGGTATTCTTCCACCAATTATGGTTAACTGATTCAAAATTTCAAAATCCTCTGAAAGCTTTTCCAATAAAAAGTTTCCCTATCAAAACATGAGTTAAATTTTCAAAATTTTCATGATTTGTTCTGACCTTAAATAATAATTCTTTGTAATTATTCGGAGGAATCAACTCATTATTTTCTTCCCAGAATGAGGGCAATCCTTTCTCAATTAACTTGTCAAATTTCTTCTTGAAGTCTACAACCCACTTTTTCATGTGTTCAACTATAGCTTGAACACTTTCAATATGTGCATGTTTCCCAAGCACTCTCCTGGCCCAAGTTATGACTGATACTGTTTTTTATTTCCATGGCTTTCATATCTTCCTATGTCAGAGTATTTAAAAAACTTATAGTGTTTTGAGCTGTGTCTTTTGGTCTTCTGTTTAGAGTTTCTCTCATGGTCGTACAACTCTCCAAGCTTTCGTATGCTACTTTCTCTTTTTCCTTCATGAAATTCAAATAGGGTTTGAATTTCACAGCTTCATTTATGATTGAATCCCATATCAAGTGCTTTGCACCTTGCATTGGAAGCTGCCCTATTACTTGAGTTATGAATCTTTGATTTCTATCAATCAAGTCTTTATTCTTATCTTCCAATTCTTTTATTTCTTTGTCCTTTTTTTTATTTTCTTCTTCCAATTTATGTTTTTCTTCCTTTAGCTCTTTTATCTCCACATCTTTCAGGCTAACCTGAGACATAGCCTGGATGAGATCATCTACATTTTCTTCTCTACTTGTTTGACCATTTTTTTGTTGTCCTTGTGCTATGGCTGCCAATTTTCCTTTAAGATCTTCAACTTGATTTTTGAGACTTATCCTATATTTTTCCCACTAAACTTCTTTTTCTATAAACTTCAGCAATTTTGCTTTGCTGTCATCTAGTTTATGGGATAATATTTATTTTTCTTGTTCCAACACAGTCAATTCGGAAGCCTAAATTAACCGTGTTGTTGGGATTTTAAGCTTCTTCTTGAGAAACTGAATAATGCTCTCTTTCTCCATCAACAACTTTTTACTTTCCTCACCTTTGTTTGTTCCATCATTATTTTCAATCAAATCTATCTGCAGCCTTTTAATCTGCTGTTGGTGGGATTTATTCTCAGTTTTCTCTTGTCTTAGCTAAATCTCCAATCTATTAACTGTATTCTGCAACTTTGAAACCTTTAAGGTAGCTGTTAGGAACCCATGTCAACCCTTCTATTTACTTTGTTAGTATATTGTTGTTGGACGCATATGCTTTGTAAGTTGTCCCGTAGTATTTGTTGATCCATAGTTTGTGTTATTGTTGTTGGATGCATATGCTTTGTAAGTCGTCCCGTAGTAATTGTGATCCATAGTTTGTATTGGCCCCTAGTTTGTATTGACACATGGTACTGACCCATGGTATTGGCGCCTAGACTTAGTATATAAGTTTGTGTTGATACCACTGAAGGTACCATGAAGTTATTTGTATTGAGCTTGCTCAAAGCAGGTTGCCCCCTCAAAGTGGCCTGCGATCAATAAAAGCGATTCTCGATTATGTTATCTCTGCAATCTCGCGTATTCTCATTAATTAATTGTTGCAGGTTCTTCACAGTAGCCTTCATTAAATTTGTGTAGATGACTTCCCCGGTCTGTCTGTGCAAATGAATTTTATCGGGTACCGTTATTTTCCGTAGATTCAGCTTCATCTCTGATACTTTATCATCAGATGCCACAACCAAATTCAAAGTGTTTTCTGTGAGATCTCTGCTGGTCATTAAAGTGACTTCTGAATCTGTCACATTTATAACCTTGGGAAATAAATTATATGTCTTCTCTGAGCTTGCTTGTTTATCCTATCCATATTTGACATACATCTCTGCCCTTGATTGAAATTTGCTAGTGTCACCAACTTCCTTGGCTTCCTGAAATCTGTATTTTTGCACTTGAACTTCTGGAGCTGGATATTTTTCTTTTTTCTTCTCTTCTTCTCTTGTAGATACAACCAAATCATCCTGGGAATCTTCCTTGAGCCTTTTTTCTCTCTCTCTTTCTCTTCTACTTTTGTATCAGTGATTTATTCAAAACTTCTTTTGCTAACAATCTCTGTTTTACTTGGAGGTATTACTTCTGATGAAGGTTTTGCTGGAACATCAGGATTTGAGTGTGAACATGTTGGGGCCTCTTCATCAGATTCATATTGTAAAAGATTGGCCAATTTTGATAATCCTTCAACCTCTTGATGGCAGAATGCCTTATTCTTATTATGTTGTCTCCTTTCATAAATTATATGGTATGGATCATAATTGATAGCGATTTCTTTTTTAAAATCTAATTCTTCTAATTGCCTTTCTACAAATGAAAGGGCATACTTATTCTTTACAATAAAAGGGACCTACTTTCAAGGGAAATTTTATATCAGGAGCTTTTTTAAAAGCCAAAAAGTGATCATTCTCAACAGTTAGCTTCTGCTTGATAAATTCCAGAGCAAATATCCTTAAGGTCAAGAACGCTGGCAACATGTAAGGCTCTTTCATAAACCTATACAATCTTATAACTGTGTGTTGTTTTGAAAAAAACTAGTCTCCTACTTCCATGTCCTGTTTCAACTGCATTAAAGTCTTCATTTCCGGTAGTACTCTTGACAATTCTTCTCCAAAAATCAATTTATATATTCCTGACACAACATAATTCATGTAATTGAACATATTATCTTCCAATGTATTCGATAAAAACACATGTGAAAAATATATATCTTTTTTACTTGAAAATAGTAGCATCTTCATCAGATAAGACTGGAACCTGAAATGTCTGGTGCTGTGGAAATTCACCAGCTGAGAATGAACATTTTCAGCCATGAATTCATCATATTTAAGGCAACGTACTTGGTTGTACTCTATTCCTGGTATACCAAAACTCATTCTAAAAAGAAGACACAACTGAAACTCTGTTACCACTGCATCACTATCTAGCCCTAAAAACTTAGCAATTAAAGATAAGACCAGCTGAGTATTGGCATTGAAGAAAATCATATCCAATGGGTAAGGGGTATCTTCGATTTCAAGGTCAGGCTTGAGGCAACTAGTTAGAAAAACTTGTTTGGTTTCCGGGGAAGACTGACGGTAATGAATGACTACGCTTTCTTCGGTTAAACTCTCTTGTTCATGGGATTGCAACAGAGGTATTTCAAGGGAACTTCTAACAGTGGTAGAATCAATAGGGCAAACAATTTTGGACTTTGGGGCATTCATGATTACTTTCTTAGTCTGCGAGTAGTTCACTACACACCAGGAGACAAAGTCAGGAAACCCTATAATTTGGTCTGGGAAGAAAAATATGAAAGAAGATTGGAAAACTCTGTGTATATCCATGCCCTCCTTATACAATCTATCTAATCTGGCCTTTATCTCTGTAATTGACAATTTAAACACAAGGTCAAAAACATCTTTATCCCTATCTTCTAGGGCATCGTCTATCCTGGTATTTTCGACATTTGAGGTTTCTTCCACCCCTTCCATTATATAAATAAGCTTTCTAATGGATTGCACAAGTTTTAGAACCTACCTAACATTGACAAGTCTGCAGTTTGGCTTCTTTTGTCACTTTTTTGTTCTACACATGTCCCGAACCTTCTGACGTTGACGCTTCACGAGACAAATGTCAACCTTTACATGTCTTTTCCATTTTATAACCCCCAAAGGCGGTTTCGCATGGCGCCCTGGTAGTTTCCCTTACCACTTTTTTGATTTGCGAAATCCTCAAGTGCTGACACATGCATGGTGGTGTTTTATTTTGCAACCACTCACAAGTCCATTTCTTTGTGCAACTTTGCAGTGTGAAATGGTTGTGGGCCGTCGATCTGTTGATATCCAATCAATCAACGGTGGAAATCACTCACCATTTAACTTTCTTACTTGTATTCCTTTGACATGGTCCTACTCGGTATCTTGTGCGCTTCTTCCCTGGTGGAGCACTATTTCATCCGTCAATCTCTTCTGATGCGATCTAGACCGTTGGATCATTCCTCATTTTATCATCATTTCTATGAATATTTCGAAGAATCACCTCCACCGTCAGATCTTATTCCGTTTTGATCTTGATCGTTGATTCTAATGCTGACTCTTGATCCCCGATACTTAGACCTCCAAAGTGGTTTTCACAAGGGTGAGAAGTGGTTTCTCTAACCACCTTCTTCATTTCTCCGCACACGTTGGCAACGCGAAATAGACGTGAGTCGTTGATCTCTCAATGCTCGATCATTTGGTCGTTGATCTCTTCTCTCTTTTAACCGCTCTTCAATGGCCTCTTTGGAAACTAATTCATGCACTATACATCTTGTTTCTTCTCCGACGAAACTTCATCACCCTCGTTGATCTTTTCTTATGAAATCTAGACCTTTGACCTTTTGCATGATTTTCAAAACCGCTCTACTATCCTTTTTAGCTTCTTCCTGACTCTAGCTAACGGTCATGTGGATCATTTCATTTAGGAATTGAGCGCCTTTCTCACCAAACTTAGGAAATATCAGAACAATTTTTTCATTATCCATTTTTTTTTTAAATTTTAAAAATACTATGCCAACAATGTGTGCAATAAAATTCTTTGAAACCGTATGCTTTTCTTCTTAGAATTATGCTTTATGCTTTATTCGATTTGATTTCCTAGGATAATTGTTTCCCCAATGCCTTATGCCTTTCTTCTTAGAAATATGCTTGATTAGCTATGTGCTTAGGATTATCGCCTTTTGACCTCGTATGTATTTCTTATTGTAAATCCTTGTTAATTGGTTGCATGCTTAGGTTGGTCAGTTGATATAGTTGTGCTTCCTAGTCCTGGGGCATGAAAGGATTATTCCCATCTTCAATGCCTGAAAAGAGAACAAGAAGAAGCTCTTCGTCCAAGACTCCTTGTACCTACATGAAGAAAGTAATGAAGACCAAGTAAAAATGAAAAATAAAACAATAAAAAGAAGCAATTCTAAACTTGCATGGACCTAAAAGTAAAAATGAAAAGGCCAAGATATTAAAAAGAGAAAAAGAAAAAGAAGAGTACAAGAAAAGTCCAAGAAATAAATGAAAACAAGTCCATGAAGGAGCTTGAAAAAGCTAAATTCAAATATTAAGGGGGGTTGAGTCTTAATGTTAAGGTAAAAGGGGTATCATTCTCTAGCACATTATCCATTTGTGAGACACATGCTCCCTAGTGTTTGTTTAACTAATGAATGTCACAGAGTCCCTTTTTCTTCCCCTTTTCCTAAGTTACTCAAGTCTCCCATGACCAATCCTTCACATTGACTAGCATTTTTGAGTTTAACCATCCACTTCACCCAAGAGAAGATTGATCTCTACAATGTTCTTGATGGTAATCTAGATGGTGGTATTACATGGTACCATTACCAGTGCACCTGCAGATGTGCCCCAGGGAGAGAGGGTAATTTTTTTTTTTTTTTGACCAGGAAGAGTCATATCTATCTATTTCTAAGTGGGGGTTTGTTACACCTAAAATCCTACCATCATGAGATTCAGTGTATACATCCCTGAAGTTTCCCTGGCTAAGTTATTTAACCTGGGAGAGATATCATTATCTCCTTGTTAGGTTTGAGAGGTCATCGCAGGTTCCACTTGTGCAACATGCGACGTCGCAGCTTGCTCCATTACGTGTTCCGATGAAGTCAGTTAATGGGAAAAAATAGCTTCTTCGAGCTCTTTCTCGAAGCATGATGACTTGGATCCCTATCCCTACCTCTTGGGAGAGTTGGCATTCAATTCCTACCCTCTTGGAAGGATCCCCCATCTCTCTCCTACCATATCTCAACCTATCCTATCCATATCCTATCCACTTAGCCCTATATAAATGAAGCTCATTCCCATCCTAAGGGGAGGAAGCCTATAGTGCCTACATGCTGGTGAAATCATCCTAGAGAGGTCTCTATTCACTCATTGAGAGACTCTTGCTTCCTTGGAGAGGTTATGGCGTTGGCTTGGACGAAGAAGGACCGCTACGTTAAGCTTTGGTGGTGATCTATTCTCTTCTATGTATTTTCCCTATTTACAGTAATATAAATACTTTCCACCAATATCGTTGTTGTTATGATGTTGTGTAGTTTAACTGCTTAACTGTTTACTTAGATATGTTATTATATAGATGTCTTTCACTCGTTTGTCTTGTTCTGTGCATCTTGACAGGTTTTGCAGCTGAGATCTGAAGACCGTGGAGCGTGGAACGACATCCAAGAGAAAGGGCTATAAGTCTAAGGTAAGACATCTAGTACTTGATCCTTAACTAGATCTAGGAAAGTAGCTTGTATTATGTATCTATTTGTTCTAGACTCACATTGAGCTAGGGAGATCCGGCTCGCGTCCACTCGAGCGGATTGTCCGTCAAACAAATATGGCAACCATACTGGGGAACGCACATTCTTGTTTGTAGTTGTCATTTGAGAGTCATTTTCAGTTAATTGCTTGACACAAGGATTTCATTTTTCATTTGCTTCTTGAAGTTGATTTCACTATCAGATCTTCATCTCGAAGACTCTGATCTGCTTCCTATGAGTTCATACCACTCATTTTCAAACCATTTCACAGTTTATTTCTGGGAGAATTGATTTATTTTTGAACTTAGATCTCGCCTGTCGCACCTGGTTAGTGAAAACAGAGAGACACTGTGATTGATTTTGATCTCTATTCTTTGTCTATTAGTCCCTCGTCGCAATCCCTGCATAGCTATATGGCGACGCTGTCGCACTTTCCGCATTGGAGAACTGCGACGTCGTACTGTGTACAAACACAGAGTGCGTCGATCTGTCAAAGAAGGCATACATGCATCTCTTCTCCATTGGTCAGTTTGAGCTTTGGTTTGTTGTGTGAACTCCCTCTGTGCTGCAAGATCCAACCAGAGACCCCATTTTTGATCTGTGTGTGGAGTGTTTGGTTCTGATTGGATTGGTTTTGGGTTCCGTCTTGGACAAGTCTAAGAACCGGTAGTGGTGGATACTCTTGTCTCCTCCACCTTCATCCGCTCACCCTTGCATTCCCTCCTCTCCTTGACTGATCTGGTTATTGCATTGGATCATCTCCCAAACCTCATTTACACTATTTTTTGAGCTTTGCGTGTTTGGTTTGCTTGCTATTTTGTTTGATTTTGAGCCTAGTGTGTTTTTCAGCTTGTTTGAGTGCTTGTCTTTTCTTGAGTTTTCTGAGTATACTGAGTGCTGCAAGTAGTGTTTTCTTTTCAGCCATTTACATCTGAAAGCATAATTGTTATCAAGTTTATCTTTTGATGCATCCATTGAAGAATTAAAAGTGCTTCTTTCCCATTATTTCTCGAGCATTGTTGAAGAAAGTTGTTCGTGCATTGGAATGTGTTGCTTATGCCTCTTTTGGAAAAGTTGAATGAATCTGTGACCAATTGTGTTTTTCTTGAATCATGAATTGCTCATCTTCTTGAAAGACTCAAAGTACGCTTCAGTTTTTTCAAAAGTATTTCCATGTCAAGGAAAGATAGATGCATTTTTTATCTTCGTTGCTTTTAGGCCATTGAAAGTGAAATTGAAAATCTTGCATACTCCATCTTAGAATTCTCCCTTTTCATTACTTAGCATCATTTTCGTTGTGAAAAGAAGAAGAAAAGAAAAAATTGTTATGATTTGGATTAGTAGTGTTGTGTGAATTTTTTGCGTTTCACACAAAATGAAAAGAATGCTTTTGTAGTCGAATTTGATTGAATTGGGAATTGAGTTGCATTGATTTTGTTTTGGCAACATCATTGGAAAAATATTTCTCCTTCCCGTAGCGAGAATTCATCAAAAGAAAAGAATATTTCATGCATGTAGCTAGGACTTGCATTATGCTTCCGATTATGTACTCACCTCATGCATTCACCTAACCGTTCAAGATAAAATTAACGGTAGAACTAGGTAAAATTTTATAGCAACTTGTGTGTAAGTTAGAGACGTGTTCCGACGTCGTTAAGCATGGCAGCTGTCATTATTTGCCAGCACTGTATTCTGGGGTATTGTAGTCTTCCACGTACTTATCGGTATATCGATCTCCTTCATGTACCCACCAAGTACCATAATACATACTTGGCGTATATCGAAGGGTGTATCACGTACTTGGTAGTATATCGGAAGGTCTCTTGCCGAACGGTTGTGCATTAGACAACACCACTACGGATTTGAACTCCCACGTACCTTGTGTATATCGGGAGACACCACTAGGATTCCTGAAACCAACCGAGTTAACCATTTGGTCGTCCTGGCAAAGCAATACACCGAGAACAACACTCGGGGAGATTAGCACGCACATACTGTCCAGGTAATCGGGTATGCAGGAAAGGGTACAGTCCCAATCCTCCTTGTCGCATCATATTGTTGGACCCTGTAGTATATCGCGGTTTGCGATGCCTTGATAATCCCATGAGGTTCTAGACTTTGAATCCACTCTGTCACATAAGTTTGCTTGTTGCCTTAGTTTGAGTAGTTTTTCTGGACTGCTTTTATTTTGTAGCATACCCTTAGGAGAAACGCTGTTTCAGCCATTCTAGCTGATTTTCCTGACGCTTCGATGGATTTTCCCTGGAGAAGGTCCCATAGGATCTTGAACTTATCGCCCGAATATGCCCTTAACCAGGAGGTTATTTCGAGGGTAAGAATGGATCAGCATAACACGACTGCAGTTACTGAAGTGGAGAACCCCGCTTTGAATGTTGGAGGACTGTTGTTTCCACCAGATTCACCTACCTCTCACCCCCCGCAAGGTGAAGAGACCCCGGTCTCTACTTCACAAAACTCATCTCCCGTGTTACCGGGAGAGCCTGGATTGTTGGGATGGATAAACCAACCCCAGGATGACCCCACATCAGCTGTTGGTCCTTCAGCAGCTTATTGGACCTCTTCCACGGGCCACCCAGTGGCCCATTTTTCCATTGCACCTCCACCCCTTTGGTCTACCCCTGAGGAAATCTTCGCGCCCATTCATGAGCGTTTGGAACAATTACATCTTAGGGGTGATGAACTTCGAAGACATAGTCTCGAGCGATGACCTGGGTATACTGACATCCCAGTTCATTCGATATCTTTTGGTTCACCTGAACCATCCCTCCATAACGTGACCATTAATGAGACTGGTCAACCCTCGCAAGAGTCCAGTCCTGCACCTCAAGTGAACCAACCAATTGAAGAACAACAGTCCAACACACCCGTCACTACCATGGTTACTTTACCAGTCCCCCCCCACCTCAAAATTCGAGGGGAGGATACTCCATTCCTCCGGATTATCTTATTGGTAATGTTGTTACTATGGTAGCTAGTCAACAATCTACGTTGGTTCAACCTTTGCTTAGTGGTCAGCCTATTGTGGCTGGGGGGCAACCCCCGTTTCCTAACCAGAATGTAAGCGGTGGAGTCCCCAACGGTCCTTCCGTTGGACCTTCCCAGCCTGCTAGACCATCCACCATGGGATTATCTCATGTTGGGGGGCCATCCAATGTGACTCAACCCTCATGGAGTCAAGCGTATCTAGGTTCCGTTAACCCCGCACTGGGTCAACCTAATCCCGGAAACGTACCATACGGGACACCCTATCCCAGAAATCCTTATACTCTATGGGGGCAACAGCTCATTTTGCAACACAGACCCCAACCGATTATCCCTAAAGTAACAACACCCCCAATCAGACCACCCCCACCTCCTTCTGGAGACGGCTGGCCCCCACCTAACTCTGGTGGAGGTCCGACTCATTCTACCTACTAGACCCCCACCCTTCCAGTGGTGGCGGGAATAGTCCACCACCCCCTCCAAGCGGAGGTGGCGGCGGACCACCTTATTATGGTGGAGGATCACATTTGCCTTCAGGCGGTGAAGGTGGTCCACCACCCCCTCCAAGCGGAGGCGGTGGTGGATCTAATCATTATGGTGGTAGCGGTGGTGGTGGAAACCCTCATTCCTCCGGTAGCGGAGGCAGTGGGTGGCCCCACCCTTCTAGCGGCGGTGGATCTAATCATTATGGTGGTAGCTGTGGTGGTGGAAACCCTCATTCCTCCGGTAGCGGAGGCGGTGGGGGGCCCCACCCTTCTGGCGGTGGAGGTGGTCCACCACCCCCTCTAGGTGGAGGCGGTGGCGGGCCTCCTTATTTAGGTTATGGACCTCCACCTCCTCCCAGCGGTGGCGGCGGACCTCCGCCTCCTCTTGGTGGTGGAGGTGGACCCCCCCCTTATTGGAATGGACCACCTTATGGTGGCGGACCCTCTTACGGTCCGGGCGGCATACCCCCCTACGGTCAGTTTCCTCCTGGTACACCTTACGGTCATATTGGTCCATACACGCCTTATCCGTATTATCAATATGCACAGCTTAATCCGCAGCTACCCTTCCTGGCTACTTTGGATCTACCTGACCTATCTCGTTTAACCAACGACCCCATATACCATGGAACTAATTGGCCACCGATTACGGTGAAGCCTCCGTCTGATATCCCCAAATTCTATGGCAAGCCGAGTGAAGATCCTAAAAACCACGTGATGACATACCATTTATGGTGTTCATCTAATTCTTTAACGGACGACTCGATTCGTCTTAGATTGTTTCAAAGGACTCTCACCGGTTCGGCTGCCAAGTGTTACATTGAATTACCACCTCATTCTTTTCCTGATTTTGGTTCTCTTGCCATGAATTTTTTGACTCATTTCCAGCTGCCTATACAGTATGAAACTGGTACCGAGCTTTTAACCTCGCTCCGTCAGAATACCACCACTCACATTTCTGATCATATTCACGAGTGGTGAAGGAGACGTCATCTCATTAAAGCTCCTATTCCAGATCAACTCCTATCAAACTGGTTTACGAAGTTTCTCATCTCTACCATAGCACGAGACGTTTCCATGGGATGTGTTGTCACTGAAGAACAAGCCATCGTGCGCGCCCATGTGCTATACTTAGTTTATACTCAATCCGGCACATTGTTTGATATTCTTCCTGACGCACCTCGTGACACCAACGACCCCACGAAACCGCTTAAGGGACCCCAAGCCGATGGCATCATTGGATCCCTTCACACTTAGCCTGCCTCCAACTCTGTTGGATCGTCGAACCTTCACGGTTCCTCCCCATTACCAACTCAAGCTGGTCACAACACCGCCAAGTCTACCACTCCTGCTGTAACCGAAGAGGTGAATTCTGTCCAATCCGCTTCATCTCTGAAGTCCGGTGGCAAAAAGAAGACCAAAGGGAAACCTAAGAAGTCTTCTGCCAGTAGGAACAAAAGAGCACTCCTGAAGATTCCAAGCAGAAAAGCAAGTTAAAGTATCCTTGTTTACTGTGCGAAGATGATCATTTTTCCAAAGAGTGTCCCCATAGAGATGAAGTTCAAAAGTTTCTTAGGGGTAAACCCACTCCCGCAGTCCTCAACGATCTCTTCCCCACTCAAAATCAACAAATGATTGCTCAACCCCCCAAGCCCAGGGGGAAGCATCTAATACCGTGCATGTTCTCATGGTGCGTAACGAGACGATCAATTTAGCCACTCGCTAGCGATCATACGGCTCGGTCCCTTCGAAAGAACCCATTGGAAGTAATACTGAAAAAGATTCCACCTCTTTCTCTGATGTCACTATACCATCGACTTCTCTCACCATTGAGAATCCGTCCTTAGATTCGATATTGCGTCCTCCCAAGAGCACGATTCGAAAAGCTGTTTTCAATCCTAATGCTCGGGCAACACAAAATTACAATATCGTTGAGGACTTGGCCCAAGCTCCTTGCGCCATGTCCACATTGGAAGTTTTGCAGAATTGTCCTAATCAATGCAAAACTCTCCTTGCATCCATCGGTGTGGTTGACCCTGATTCTTCGAACACCATCATGTTCCAACTTGACTACTTCAAGCCGAGGCTTTCTCATCAGCTCGCATTCCAAGTAGCTACAAATATTGCTGGGAAAATTGTCCATCGTACCATTTTGGACGAAGGTGCCTCTACTTCTGTCATGTCGATCGATTGCTGGAGAGTCATCGACTCTCCCGAATTGAATCGTTCTCCTACCACGTTGAAAGCATTCGATGGATGTGGCTTTCAACCTCATGGGCTCTTACAAGCTCTCGCAATTGAGTTGGGTGGAAAGACCGTAACCATTAACGTGGAAGTGGTCTCGGCCCCGATAGATTATAATCTCTTGCTTGGTCGCAATTAGTTTTACGCCATGCAGGCGGTAGCCTCTTTAGTCTTCCGTGTAGTATAATTCCCCCACCAAGGATGAATTGTTACTGTTGACAAATTAGATTTTTGCACACCAGACACTACTACTCATCCTGGTGACCATGTTCCTTCCATTGGACAATCGTCAAAACAGTATGAGAGTATAGGGGTTGGCCTTTTGAAAGATTCATTTCTCATGGGCATTTTTCCAATCTCGGACCCCCCTAATCATGTTGCATCGGTGAACATGATCCCCACAGAGATTTTAGCTCACTCCACTGACTATTGGCTTGTACCTAATGAAGCCACAACACACCTCATTGGAGACACAATGCCTCTTTCACCCGCGGAACGTATTTATGAGGCTATCCAGTCAGCCCCGGAGGACCACTTAACTGTTGTCCCTCTCTCTTGTTCTCTACGACGGGCATCATCTCTACCTGATCTCTTACTTCGGACTTTTCATTTAGATGATTCCATCATGGAAGTTATGAATGTTGATGATGTTCCATGGGATGACCTCCACCATAGGTCATCTTTTCTTCCTCCGTTGGAATACATTGAGGACAACATTCACACTATTTTTTCACCGGATATCTACCCGTTCCCTCATTCCCCCATACTCACATGTCTTTCAGACACTGAGGGTAACTTGGCCAACATTGAGCCTACCACCCCGGTAGATATTTCGGTAAAACCTGGTGTAGTGGAACACATTCACATAGGCCAGAAGTGTTCCCCTGAAGAAATTGCTTTTGGTACGGCCTTATTTAAGCGATTTTGAGACATTTTCGCTTGGTCCTATGAGGAGATGCCTGGGATAGACCCCGCGATTGTTTCTCACGAAATAAAAACCTATCCCGACATCAAACCTGTACGTCAAAAGTTGCAACCAGTACACCCCCGAAAGACTGCAGTGATTAGGGCAGAGATTGAAAAACTCTTAAAGGCTGGATTTATTTATCCTGTCCCATTGACGGATTGGGTCTCAAACGTCTTCCATGTAAACAAAAAACACGGTACCATTCGCATCTGTGTCGATTATCGGGACCTTAACAAGGCTTGTCCAAAGGACAACTACTCGACCCTTTTCATCGACCAGATTATCGACAACTGTGCCGAAAGTGTCATCTTCTCATTTATGGATGGATTTTCTAGTTACAACCAGATTGAGATCAACCCAGCCGACCAACATAAGACGGCTTTCATATGTCCTTGGGGGACGTTTGCATACCGCAAGCTCCTGTTTGGCCTTAAAAACGTTGGCGCCACGTTCCAGCGGGCCATATCGTATGCCTTCCATGACATTAAGGACTTTGTGGAACCTTACCTGGACGATCTCCCTGCTCATTCAAAGCAGCGTGAGTTCCACATGGATCATCTGGAGGCCATTTTCCTTAGATGCAAATGGTACAATATCCGTCTGAATCCTCATAAGTGTATCTTTTGCATTGAGTCAGGACGCCTCTTAGGATTTATAGTCTCGAAGGATGGGATCCGCATCGATCCCTTAAAAGTGGAGGCCATTGTCAACCTTCCACCTCCAACCGATGTGACGGAACTTCCAAGTCTCCAAGGGAAGGCGACTTACTTAAGAAGTTTTGTTTGTAATTTCGTAGAGAAGACTCAGGGGTATATGAGATTGCTCAAGAAGGACGTCCCGTTCATTTGGGACGATCAAGCTCAAAAATCCTTCGATAGCATCAAACATGCCATCACTCATGCCCCTGTGCTCCAACCGCCAAACTATTACCGAGATTATATTTTATATCTCACTACTTCTGCTACCACTATCGCCATGGTCTTAGTACAGGAGGATCAAAACGCTCAGGAACATGTAATATCCTATGCGAGTAAGGGTCTCATCGACACTGAAACTAGATATTCACATGTCAAAAAACTTGCTTTCGCGGCGGTCGTCGCCGTCCAAAAGTTTCGACACTACATCTTTCTCCGCACCACCACCATCATCGCAGACTCGAACCCCATGTACCACGTACTGACACGTCAGGTGCTTGGGGGCAAGTATTCACGTTGGATCGTGATACTGCAAGAATTTGACCTTCTTTTCGAGAAATCCAAGTCTAAGAAGTCTTTGGTGTTTACTGAGCTCATCTGTGACCTTCCTCGTCCTGATGCAGAAGTTGAGCACAATGACTCGTTTCCAGATGAATCATTGTTTCTCATCAGTACGACTGATCCGTGGTATGGAGATATTATGTTATATCTTCAAACCTAATGCTTCAACCCTCGTTTGTCTCGCGACGGCCGTCGTAGAATACGTCACCATGCAAAATATTATCTGATCATTAGTGATACTTTGTACCGCTGTGGCGTTGATTCAATTCTCCGATGTTGTCTAACCCACGATGAGGCTGAATGCGTTCTGAATGACTGTCACGCTGGGGCATGTGGCTGTCACCTCTCTGGGATGGCTACAGCCCAGAAGATTTTGTGCGCAGGATATTACTGGCCTACTATCTTTAAAGATTGTATTGAGGCCGTGAAAAGATGTCCTCCATGCCAACACTTCCATACAAAGAAGCACACCCATCTCACCCCGTTACACCCGGTTATTTCCATGGGCCCTTTTGCAAAATGGGGCATCGATTTTATGCATTGTAAGCCTACCTCGGATGGGGGGCATAGTTACATCATTGTAGCTATGGATTACTTTACAAAGTGGGCCGAGGCAATGCCTACATACCAAAACGACGGCAAAACTTCTGAACTCTTCATGTTCAATCATGTAATAGCACGGTTTGGAGCTCCTCAGGTGATAGTTACCGATCATGGTTCTCACTTTCAGAACCATATGGTTGATGAACTTAGCGATAGATTGGGTTTTCTCCACGAAAACTCAACACCCTACTACCCGCAGTCCAATGGATAGGTCGAGGCCATTAACAAGGTCTTGAAAACTATGGTCCAAAGGATGGTAGGGACACATAAGTCCAACTAGCATAACATGCTCTTTTCAGCATTATGGGCCTACAGAACTTCCGTCAAAACCGCCACAGGTTTCACTCCTTTCCAATTGGTGTATGGATTGGAGGCTGTCCTTCCTATAGAGTGTGAAATTCCATCTCTAGAACTCGCTGTCGAACTTCTTCCTAACACTACTGCCGAGGAAGAACGTTTCCTGTACTTAGCAAAACTTGACGACTCCAGCCGAGATGCCGCTCTTGCTAACGAAGCACACAAGAAGTGCATGAAAGCTCAATATGAAAAGTTAGTTGAACCTCACATTTTCAACGAGGGTGACCTGGTCCTTACATACGACCAGAAAAATGACAAACTAGGAGCAGGAAAGTTCGTGTCCATGTGGCACGGACCTTATAATGTCAAACGTGTTTTGGAAAAATGTGCTTACGAGCTTGAATACTACAACAGAATATCTTTGGGTGAACCCCGTAATGGGATTTACCTGAAGAGGTACTATGGTTGAACCTCTCATGCATAGACTTGCTTGTATATGCATGTTTGTGTGTTTTTGTGTGGTGTGACACATTACTTTTTTAGTGTCTCTAGATCTTGTTTCCGCTTCTTATACCATGTCCCTGTCTGCGTGTGCAGATGGAAACATGCTACGGATTCGCAGACGGCGCCGGCCGGCATATCCGTAACCTTGACTCGGCAGCCTGGGTACTATATTCCCCAACAGGAGAGCTCATTAGCTCAGGAGGAAGTTGCCTTGGATTTGCAACCAACACTGCCGCAGAGTATCAGGCGGTAATTGGAACCCTAACCGACGCTGCTTCCTTGGGTATGAACCACGTTGTCATCCATATGGATTCTCAATTAGTGGTTGCCCATCTTAACCGGGTCTACGCTATCCGCAATCCTACCCTACTCCGTCTCTTTAGACGAGTACGTCTCCTAGAAAGGTAATTTGAATCCATTCAATACCTGCACATTCCATGAGAGTTAAACACAGTTGCTGACTCGATGGCCAACTTCATTTTAGATTGGTACATTGCACACACATAGTACTCATAATATGTAAAAGCATTCACGACATGTAAATAATGCATTGTATAAAAAGCAAAACATATAAACAAGATCACATCATTCATCATTTTGAAACACATAATGTATAAATCACCAGGAATGTCTGTATATATATATATCATCAAAAGTAGTGCCGGTACAAAAATATGAAGCACGATGGCTTTCAGTAAGTCTCTACAAAATCTGAAGCCTCATAGCTTTCATTAGTACAAAATCTAAGGCCTCTAAGCTCTCAGTACAAGTGTAGTAACGTCATCAGGCCTCACGCCTGGCTCGTACCCTCCTCGGGCGGACTGCTCTCTGCCGCTGGGATTGGAAACACTCCACTGTCCTAGCCACCTTGCGGAGCAATGCGTTGAAGCATACAGACGCTCCAACCCTGAATCTCTGCATGGGTCATGGAAAGTCATCTATGGCCGGCTCGAGAACGCTCACTATCAGCTCAGATAGGTTCCTTTATACATCCTCCATCTCCACGATGGCAGCATGAGCACTTGGGGGCACGATTGCTCCCCCGCCTCTATCTCTCCTTGCCAAGAGAGAAACTCCCATGGGCCGTAGGGGACCCACATCTGCACACACATGTTACACGCTTGTCAGCACTACATCAAAAAAGTGTTATAAATATACAAAAATGAAAAATACAAGGGTTTTGCTCTCACCGATATCTCCCCATGCCGCACCCTCGGGCAACACCAGGTCGGGATCTTCTATGTAGTCCGTACCACTGTACGAATAATCCTCAACCATGAGTAACTGGCTTTCTAGCTGGCTGAAGAACTCGGCACCGAAGCTGATGATAGGGCCCCCACCATGACGGGCCATCACCTCAACCCATCTAAGCATGTGGGGATCCCTGGGCTCCATGTCATCTAAACGCACCAGTGGGCGCAAAAGAAGGATCCACTCCAAGAGGAACGATATCACGATCGATCCATACCCGAACTGTTTGAGCTCTCCCCACCAACACTTGGTCAGCTGAGCTCGGATGTTTGCGAGGAGACCCTCGCACCAGTTAAATATTTTGGGGGACATACAGTACTCCGCATAAAGCATCTAGGTCCGAGTGGCCATGTGTGGGGCTTGTCTCCTTGCCACTCTAGTAATGGTAAACAAAATGGCATGCAGTGGACGGTCTACAACTTCCTTGATGGGAATATTCCCACTAGAATATCGAGCATGAGCAGTACAATGTTGTACGACCATATCATCCACAGTACGATCACTAGCTCGTGATCCAGTCAGCACCACTGGGTCCCCTCTCCGGGACAGACCAGTAAGAAAATAGATGTCCTCGACATCTATGGTGAGAATGTGCTCACCGATCACAAAGTGTTGTTGGGCAGCATCCCAGCACCGGAGCATGTGTGTCAGCAAAGGGATTTGGGCCCTCATGCCCTGGATCTCAAAGAATTTGAGTAAACCGCAGTTTCTCAAAGCATTTACACATTGTGGATCATTGGCAATTTGTACATCTTTCACCTCATGTTCTCTTTCCCGCCACTCCAGGACCATGTTTGCTAGCTAGCAACCTGTCAACATGGGCATTTAAACCCCATTATAACTCACTTCAACCACGGGAGGTTCATATTTTGGTTTTAATTTGATGGTTGGCATGGACGTTTCCTCCATCGCACTGTGTTATTTTACACAGTGCGACGTCGTCGCAATCCACTTTTGCAGGATTTGCGCCGACCCGGTCTCGTCGCAGTTCCCGAAAGGGAAAACTGCGACGAGACGAGGGCGCAATAACTCCCTCCAAACTCATCAAAAAACCTAAAAAATGAACCTAAATCAAAATTGTAAACGACTACAAACTTGTTGGTTGAGGTTTAGGCCTACCTGCTCCAGACGGTTGACGAAATGGCAGATCGCAGCTCCCGTAATCGACAAGTGAAATTTTGGCTCCAAATTTGCACTTTTTCTTCCAATTTGGCAAATGAAACAATGTTGACTATTCTTGGCCCATTTTTCTATTTATAAATGAAATAGAATATTCCTTTTTCAAATATTTGATGCTTTAGGGTCATTTGCTATAGTTTTGATCATTTCTTATCACGTTTGGAATACCAGTTGGCTATATGACCTAGTTTCCAAGGGTGCAAAAGTCGTTAAGTGGTTTTTGGTGTCGTTTCTCGTATTACAACGGTCAACTCAGGTATGAACACTCCCTTGAAGGTTTTGTCATTTTTGCAACGGTTAGATTGTAATTATTTAATGATGACGAGCTTACTTTTCATTTATTCTGGTTCTCTTGAAACTATGAGATTAAGTACCGAGTTGCGATTTATCACTTTTTCGGGCTCGTTAAACTTCTACGGAAAAGGACACCCCTAGAGTCTATCTTTTAAGCTCTTTTCAGGCTCTCGAAATACGAAATGATTGCCAAGCGAACTTGTCTCGTTCACGCTTGTTAAAGTATTTGAACGGTCGTCTTCCTGGCGATAGTTTACCCCTTTTTTGGACCAGGAGGCACTACTTACAAAAAAGGTATACTCCAGCCAATCATGACTAGAAGAGTCCTCTCTCGCGTTGTTTTACCCTTTTTCAGGCGATGAGGCTAACTTTACGAAAAAGGACCGTTGCAGTCTTCTTTGGTTCTTTTCAGACTCTCTAAACATGAAATGACGACCGAGTTTACCTTCTATGGACTTGTTAAACTCTTACATTGAAGGGCCCGCCATGGGACGAACCCCTCCTATCCCAGGTTCGAAAAATATTTGGGATTGGACTCATCTATGAGACGAGCTATACCGAGCATCTGGTTACCCTCATCAAGCTCGTAAAAAACACATGAGGCACTCATCATTCATGATGGGGAAAAAGGACATTTTTTATGTTACACACTTTGTCAGTGGCAGTACGTAGTCGTTCTTGAACATGGCACTCATTTGCATTTGCATATTGTACTTGGGTCATCTATTTGTCCTCGAGTTTTACCTACTTCCTGAGTCTCGTCACTCCTTTGAATCATTCAAAGAAATCTTCCACCATCAGTTGCATTAGGATTTGGTGTCATACTCGTCATGTCAATACTGCCAAGTCATGCCATGCCCATGTTCAAGGATTTTTTCCCTTTTTTATCTGCAATCAGTACACCTACTACCATGTCAGTCTACTTTGAGTCAGTCTTGCATGTCACTGTACCATCCGATCTGGTCAACACATCTTTTGTCGTGTTTCGTGTCGATTGATGAGGGATTCATCCTTGTCGACGTCAACTCATCATTCAAGGATTGAATCTAGAAACCAACCAAGTACCTTGGCCTTGTATGCCTCAATGGCAGGTTACCTCGCTTTTAATATGAGTTTACATCATTGGCTCTTGATTGAAAGATTTCATCTTGCGTTCGACTTCAACTCATTTATTCGCGCTTGATGATAGGTACTGTGATACCTTGGGAATCATTGACATCAATGGTGATTTCCCTCACGCTTGTTAACGGTATACATTAATGACCGGTAATCAAGTGGTTTCTACCATGTTCGACGTCAAGACATTTGTAATCACATGGATAGATTCGTATCATTACGGGTTCATCTTGAAGACCCTGGGGAGTCATATTTTACCCAGGTTGCGATGGAGTTTGTATTGAGTCATATTGCATGGATCCACATTTGTATTGGTCGTGGCTGTGTTATCATATCATCATGGATCTACGCTTGTGTCTAGTAGCCATGATTGTGTTCAGCCGGTCATTACTACCACGGATCTGCATTGTATTGGTCGGCAGCCATGTTGTACGTCATATGAGACTGTGTACTAAGAGTCAGTTGTATTGCAACAACGTCCTTCATCCGATGAGCCATTTCCATTCCTTCTGTCAAAGCATTTCACCTGTCCAATTCTTCAACAGCTTCATGCTTTGGGGGGCATTCTGTTACACCTAAAATCCTACCATCATGAGATTCAGTGTATACATCCCTGAAGTTTCCCTGGCTAAGTTATTTAACTTGGGAGAGATATCATTATTTCCTTGTTAGGTTTGAGAGGTCGTCGCAGGTTCCACTTGTGCAAAATGCGATGTCGCAGCTTGCTCCATTACAGGTTGTGACGAAGTCAGTTAATGGGAAAAAATAGCTTCTTCGAGCTCTTTCTCGAAGCATGCTGACTTGGATCCCTATCCCTACCTCTTGGGAGAGCTGGCATTCGATTCCTACCCTCTTGGAAGGATCCCCCATCTCTCTCCTACCATATCTCAACCTATCCTATCCATATCATATCCACTTAGCACTATATAAGTGAAGCTCATTCCCATCCTAAGGGGAGGAAGCCTATAGTGCCTACATGCTGGTGAAATCATCCTAGAGAGGTCTCTATTCACTCATTGAGAGACTCTTGCTTCCTTGGAGAGTTTATGGTGTTGGATTGGACGGAGAAGGACCGCTACGTTAAGCTTATGTGGTGATCTATTCTCTTCTATGTATTTTCCCTATTTACAGTAATATAAATACTTTCCACCAATATTGTTGTTGTTATGATGTTGTGTAGTTTACCTGCTTAACTGTTTACTTAGATTTGTTATTATATAGATGTCTTTCACTCGTTTGTCTTGTTCTGTGCATCTTTACAGGTTTTGCAGCTGAGATTTGAAGACCGTGGAGCGTGGAACGACATCCAGGAGAAAGGGCTATAAGTCTAAGGTAAGAAATCTAGTACTTGATCCTTAACTAGATCTAGGAAAGTGGCTTGTATTCTGTATCTATTTGTTCTAGACTAGCATTGAGCTAGGGAGATCCGGCTCGCGTCCGCTCGAGTGGATTGTCCGTCAAACAAGGTTATGTCTAGACCCTTTGGTCCTTCTCCTGGGAGTATGATGGCTTAGTGGCATTGTTGACTACCTCATTAAAGGGCTTGAATCCCTGAGGTTGGTGTCTGGGGATCTAGGGGTGGGTCATGGGTCACATGAGCCCTCACCTGTTTCATCACTCTGGTGGCATTTTTATCATCACTGAGGATTTTGTCTCTCTTCTATGTCACCACTCACACCCTCTTGATCCCTCTGCATCACAATGCTCTCTCTCCTTGGGATTCTTCTCATGATGACATCATCTCTTGTACCAGACCATACTACATGATATGGGGGGGGGTGTTGAGGGATTTTCACTACTGTTGGGGTTATATGGTTCATGCAGCCCCCCCATGCCTACTTCAGCCTTAAGTTTGAAGTATTTTGCTCATTTTCAGTCATTTTAGTCACTTTTTAGTAAAATTTGGGGAAAATGACCCAAGTTACCCACAAATTTGATTATTTTATATTATTTTATGTTATAATTTTAAGTTGACATGTTATAATTTTAAGTTGACATGTTTTAATTTTAAATTGACATTTTAAAGCATGTAGGCTTGGTTATTTTGTAGAAAGTGAGTGTGAGATCATATAAATACAATCTCCTCACTTCATTTTGACATACAACTTATGGGATAAAACTCTATGTTATGTTTTTACCCTAGAAAGGGCCTTATGAAGTGATGCATACCTCTTGAAGGAAATTTCTTTTTGTCTCTTGGATGAAGTTGGATGCGCTCTTTGTCTTTCTAATGCTATGTGGATAATATAATAGTTGGAATAACTCATGCTCAAGTAAGTCTTTTTCATTTTGAAGGTTTGCTTTTGAAATGGTAGGTAAATATTTCATCTTGAATGATTGGATGGTATCCCTAGGGATGCATTCTCTTTTAATAGGTCCATTTATCTGCTTTTATATCCCTTAGCTTAGTAGAAACGATCCCAAGATGAGGTTTTTACATGGTTTAGCCTCGGAGCTCTAACTTTTACCTTAGTTTTGACACCAACCATTGAGGTTGTTTCAAGAATCCCTAATCTAGTGACAAGGAGAATTTACGTCCAAGAGGAAGGTTGGTCACCTTCCTATAAGCCTAGGGTTTGGGGTAATAACCATTAAAACCCTAGTTTGTATTTTTGTACATATCATGTTAGGTTAAATTTTGTATTTTATTGCTAATAGGTTTGATTTTTATTTTTATTTTTGTACATAAGTTTTAAAAGAAAAACCTAAAACCCTAAATCCTAAGTGCTAAACCCTTTTGCAGCTGTCTAACCTTCCCTAGCGGCCTCTTCTAGCTTCATCCCTAAGGTTCGATCCCTCCTTTTATGAGCTCGCCATCTCTCCTTCTCCCTCTTCACACCTTCGCTCTCCTCTTCCTCCCATTCGTTGCCCTCCTTTTCATCCTCTTTCTCCATTCACTCCTCTTCTTCTTCATCTTTTTCTTCCTTTTCTCCATTCCTCTCCCATCTCCTTCACCACCTCCTCTTCATCTTCGCTGCTCCCTTTTTCTCCTCCATTTATCCTCCTCCTTTCTCCACTCTTCCTTCCCTTCCCCTTTCCTTTCTTTTCCCTCCTTTTTCCTCCTTCTCCTATACTCGTTCATCCCTAGATAGGGCTCGTATTTCTCTTTGGAAGCCTCAACCTCACCCCCCTTGGCTGCAATAACCCTCGATCTTGGCCCAGCAGGTCTCGACCCTCCATTTGGGGCCTTCCTAAGGCCTAAAACTGCCTTTTATCAAACCTTGTTCACTGCTTCTATAGGACTGCATAATTTGCATACTGTCAAACATAAGACAGTCGTATCTATACTCTCCTTACACCCACACATGCAAAAAATAACCACCAATAACAAGGGTTAATCATTAATACGAATTGGTTTCCATTTCAAGACTGGCATACTGTATAACAAGGTCTGAAATTTACTTCAACAGAAGTCTGGAAACAACTTTACATACAACCTGTTAGACCTACATTTGAATGCATAAAAGTGAATCGTGAAATTGTTTGAAAGTGCAAATAATATTGTTGATTGTGCCCTCCTTACTTTGATTGATCTACCATTGTCATAACATTGTAATATTGCTACTAATATCTTTTGAAACAAGTGTTATTTGACTGACTTGAAGTGGTTTTAATGTTGAAATTTATCTTGTGATTATTTGGTTATACCTCCTTGTATCACACCTATTGTTATTACTCATTGTTGCATGGATTGATATTATCATATTGAATTGATTGTGATATCATACTACATCAGTTCATAAGTGTTTGTGGTGACCATACATTCTTGTCATTGTTACTTGCACTCATTTGATGGTCTATGGTGAATTGCTAATCATTGGTAAATGCCCCTAATAGTACACCAATTTGTCAACACTTGAGTGTACATTAGATTGTTACATTTGAAATCTACAAAGTAGCATATTTAGCTATTATGTCTTCTTCATTCATGAAAACATTTTTATTAAGGCACTAGTCACTGACTCATTGTTTAGAAGACATATCATCTTAAGTGTTTTTGTAGATCATAGAAGGGCTCTGCCCTTGGGGGTTCCAACTCTCCGAAGAAGTTGGAGAAGTGGCTAAGGTGACAGTGGTCACTTTCTCTTACATTTGTTCATCGGACACTAGCCCTGCTAGTTCATCCGGTAACAGGTGGAAAGAATGTAAAACAATTACTTCATGCTATATGTTATGCTATGCATTTTCCTATGATGAATCTATGTGATGACTCACTTTTCATACTTGGGTAAAGTATGAAATTGTAGCGCTAGTTCTCTTTCAATATTAATCATTACAAGTGTTATTTCATCGTCTACTAAGTTCTGATTGAGTCCTTTTGTCATTGGACTTCATTGGAAAAGTTTTACCAAAGTTGATTTTTTGAATTAGTCAACAGGAGCAGCCAATAGTATGGGAGTTTTAAGTATCATCATTATCATGCTTCATCCTTTGGAGGCCAATTGGAGCCCTCCAAGTATCATTTTCAGTTGAATTGAATTAATTGGCTTTAATAATAGATTTTTCCTAAGTTAAATATTTAAAAGCCTATTTTGAAGATTAATTATTTGGAGCAGCTTGATTTTGGATAATTCATATTGGTTTTGGGCATGGATTTGATTGGTATAGCATGTCAAAGCATGAAGGAATTCATATAAGTAAAAATTGAAGTGATTTGGGAAATAATTCACCTTCAATTAATTAATGGGTATTATTAACAGACTTTCTTAACGTATGATTTAAAAATTCCCTAAATTTAATAGTGAATTAATCAACTAAGAAATTGGCAACCTTAGGGACATAGTGGAAACTTGAGTCATATTTAAATCGCGTTCTAAACAATACCCAAATATCATAATTCTAATTTGGAGTAGTATGTGGGCCCATCAAATACGTGGCTTGAGGGGGGGTGCACTCTCTTACAATGGGGTTGCACCAAGATGAAAATTCAACCATTTATCACTATTTCTCTCTCCAAATCAACAATTGAGGTGGAAAGGGGTCCCACATGAGGATCCAATTCATACTTTGGACTAATTATTCGTAAATTCTCTGATGTAACTTGGGCGTTTAGAGGCAATTCACCTCCCTCACTTGATGGTCATTTCCAACCATTTGAAAAATGTAAAAATTGGAATTTATCTCAGCCATTGATATGGATTTCTCATGTTTTAATCTCATCCCTTCATCCTTATGGGCTAAGTAGTGCGCTCCTCTATCATTCTATAGAAGAGAGCGAGCTACATTTTCATAAGGGACTTTTGGATAACTTGCTACAACAATAGAAACCAGAATTTTTTAGTATTAAATATCTTGTGTCTCTGAGTTTTCTTGGATGAATTCCACACCTTGCCTCCCTATTTGGATGTGTTTATGCTAGATCATCTTATTTGAGGGGATATTTTTTAGTATTTTGCATGCATGATCAAGCTACCAGTTCACCAAATGTGCCTTGGTGACTTCTAGTGAAGAGTGTTTTGCTACAAGAATTTGTATTGCTTCTTGTATTCAATTTCTTTGCCACTTTCTTCACTGATCTATATGATTTTTCTAGTTTGAATCTGGTATTTGTGTTATCATAAGATTCAAACTAACTAACTCATTTTTATTATTTGCAGGTTGGAGGAGAAAGGACCTACTTGTCATGTCCCAAATTTGGCATTGGGTCACATTGGCCCTATTCATTAGAGTTTGTCAAATTGATGCTAAAGGTCAAATAATTGCCAAGGAGGAAAATTATTAGTTTCCTAGGTTTGGGGTGGAAGCTTTGGGATTTGGAATCATGGGGATAATAAATGATGTTTGAACATGAGAATGGCATAAATATTTAATAAAGGAGCTAAATAAATATATACAAGTGAAAATAAAATTGGCATTTGATCATGAAGACACATGGAGGAAATGGGACCCACATATGGCTAGATTTCCCCACTACACTTGGCATCATTCTCTCACCAATTCGAATTCAAGGTGAATGGTAACATACTTGGGGGAGTCCAAAAGGTATTATTCATGGCATGACTCATCCAAGGTCGAAATATAGAGGAAGAGTAACTCCCATGGAAGAGGAAGAGGCAATTTGGAGCTAGTGAGACACTTGGGCTAGATTCCCTAGCTCTATGACAACAATGATGAAGATGCTATGACACCTATGACACAAATCAGACCTGAAGGATGACACATGACATGTCAGGGCTAAAAATAGACTCCAAGAGGGCTCTCAAGGGTTTTAGGGCAGCTAAGATGCTTCCAAATGTGATTTGGTGGAAGTGGGAGACTAGGAATTGTTGTACAAGTGGCGTTCTTTGGAATCTCTTCCCAACTTGAGTTGGCATGAGTCTCCTGGAAGGAATTCGACCCATGGAGGACATTAGAACTTTATAAATTTCAATAACAAAGAATGAAACCAGCTTTTGATGATTTGAGAAATTTGCAATTGCATTTGTGAAGAGGGAGAGCTAGTGGATGACTAGTTTCTTGCCTTAGCCAATTTCGAGGGTGAAAGATTCCCATCCAAGTTCGTAATTGGAAAGGACATTCAAACCTTTCATTGGAGCTTTAATGGAGTCTTTATTTGTAGGTGTAAGCTACAGGGCAGCTCATGGTTTCTTCTATTGCCACTCACTTCTTCAACCATTTCCAGTTTTGATAGCATATTCTTGATCCTTGAGGGAGGGCGTTTTTGGTGAGCTATTGTACTCTTTGGGGGAGCTTCTAATGCCCCATTTATTTTTTAATATGAGTTAAATACTCTGTTATTAATCTCCAAAAAGTTTTAGGTCGAAATTCCAAGTAGAAATGTATAAATCTCATTTTTAATGAAAGAACATTGCCATTTCCCCACTACATTGATGTATATCATGATAATGTTGATGATTTCAAATGAATGGATGGTTATATGATACATTTATGATTAATAGACTTCCATGGATGTATTTTACAAGTTTCATGTACTGTACTTGAGCATTTGAAGTATTTTTACTCAGTTTAATTGCATTGGGAGAAGAAATAGTGCCATTTCCCCAAGGGTCGAATTGGTGATTTTTGCAGCTGAATGGGAGAGGGTTGGAACAGAGATAATAATCAATTAATGATGCACATGAGACCTTAATAAAATAATTGAGACATCCCCTACCTCTTTTCATAAATTTGAGTGGGTTTGGAGGTATTTGGGAAGCCATTTTCAATACTTACCCCAGGGGGATTTGAACCCCAAATTACTAGTAAAATTGCATACTTGGTCCAGAATATTAAGAGAGTTTGCAGAGGCATTTTGGTGGCCATATCTCATCCCTGAACATCACATTCAAGTACTAATATCATTCATACACCTTTCTTGAATATTTGAAGGCATTTGGAGTCAATTTGAGACCTAGAGACCACTAATAGTCAAAGGGAAATTACTAGTAAAGTTCCCTACATTGGCCAGAATTGAGAGAGTATTTGTAGAAGTATTTTAAAGGTCCAAAAGCATCCATGAAACACATATTTATGTTCTAACATCATCCATATACCTTCTCAGAATATTTGGGAGCAATTGGAGCAATTTGGGGACCTAGAGCTCAAAACTAGTCAAAGGTCTAACTAGGAAAAAAAGTGAAAAATTGTCATTTTAATAAAATTCCTAACAAGGGACATTACACTACTAATGCACCCAACTAGTTCTTGGAGATTTATGAGATATAATCTACACATATCACTATAAGGAGGGGTGGAGCAACTTCAGCAATCTTGTTCCGCACGTGCCCAGGAGCGCGAGGGGGACAACAATTCGACTGAATGAGTTGGTTCTGTTATGGTGAAAGCTTAAGAAATAGAATAAGAAAAGTAGGAATACACTACACAGATGAACACATACACATAGAATATATGCAGGAATGCAAACTATTCTTCTATATCACTGGAAAACAGATAGATCAGATAAGATCGATCCGATGTATGTTACAATATTATACATGCTTATATAGAATGCTGAGAGGCTTGGGTGCCTGCCCGTTACGTTCAGTTACAAGAGAAGTTAGACTGGTTTCGGAAGTTCAACCATTATAGTCGACTGGAAGACAGAGAGACAATCTGTCGTGGTTTGTCAGTCGCTAGTCGACGATGCATGTCGACGTCGTGAAACTGTTGATGTTGCTGAAACTATCGAAGTTGCTGAGTTTTTCAAAGTCGTGTCGAATCTAGAACTTGTCGAAGTCGATGACTTGTCGCAGTTGATGTTAGCATTCAAAAACAATGCCAACTGCTGAGTGGATCAAGCCTCATTCCTTAAGAAACAATGTTCCCCATTGTTTGCTCGGTTAGGTGAGGAAACTTGTCGGTCAGTTCAGTAGCAGAGCAACACTTTCCTTGGGATGGGAGTTGTCCAACTTTAGCAACCTGAAACAAGGGAATTGTGTTCGTCCTTGTATGGCATACTCGTCGTCCCACGATGGTGTCGCAAGGAAGAAGCTCCTGAACATCTGGATGGATGTCTTCGGGTTCTGCTATCGGTAAGTCGTTTTGTTCCAACAGTGGTGCATGGTATGGTCGAAGTAGATCCACATTGAATACGGGATGAAGACCTAGGCATGCAGGAATGTCGAGGTACTCCGTTCGGCTCTTGGAATAAAATCTGATACTCGTCGAGAACATTGTTGATCAACTGCTTCTGTCGGGAGCTGCATTGATCGATGAGTCAACTTGTTGCTGCAGTCTTACTAGAATGTTGCGGTTTGATCATGATTAATGCGAACTTCTGAGCATGATTGATGAGCTTCTTCATCTGTTTAGCAGATATCATTGATACCGTTGGTGTAGGTCGTCGCTAGGTCCCCATTGTTTGCTTGGTCAGGTGAAGAATATTTTTGGTCAGTTCAGTAGAAGAGTACCACTTTCCTTGGGATGGGAGTTGTCCGACTTTAGCAACCTGAAACAAGGGAATCGTGTTCGTCCTTGTATGGCATACTCGTTGTTCCGTTCCAAAATTGGTGCATGGTATGGTCGAAGTAGATCCACATTGAATACTGGATGCAGACCCAAGAATGTAGGAATGTCAAGATGGAAAGTGTTTTATCCCATCTGTTGAAGAATACTGTACGGACCATATCGTAGAGGTTTGATCTTCTTGTATGGACCAGTGAAGCGCTCCTTCTTGAGATGTAACCAGACCTTGTCCCTAATTTGGAATGAATAAGGAATACGATGCTTGTCGTGTTGGGCCTTAGATTTCACGTTTTCTCATTGCAACATTTCCTGTGCTTGCTTCTAGATGTCGCAAATCTGATCTCGAAACTTCAAGGCTTTATCAACTTCCCGCTGGCTGTAGTCGGTGTCGGGGTTCGACTGTGTCGAGGAGCTGATCAAGTCGATAGGAGCTAAGGGTTGAAATCCGTAACATATCTCAAATGGAATATTTTCCGTAGAGTTGTGCTGAGCACGATTGTAACTATGTTGTATGTATGGAAGAATTTCATCCCATGTTCGTCGATTCTTGTGGTTGTACATGAGAAGCAGTTGTACTACCAAGCAATTCACAACTTTCGTCTATCCGTCGGTCTGAGGATGGAAAGTTGTCAACAATGAGAGTCGTGTGTCCAATTGTTGCCAGAGAGTCTTCCAAAATCTGCTGACAAATCTGGCATCTTGGTCGGAAGTAATGGTTGTCGATAAACCAAAGTGTTTCCAAACATGTGTGAAGAAGAGCTGAGCAGTCTGCTACACTGTCATCATCTTCTTGCATGGAATAAGAATGCCCATCTTGGAAAATTTGTTGACTACTACTAATATCGCGTCATGCTAATGTTTGGTAGTAGGATATCCTGTCAAGTAATCCATAGAAATAGTTTCCCATGGTCGACTAGGAACTGGAAAAGGTGTGTACAATCCCTGTCGTCGATTAGGCAGTTTAGCAATGGCACAAACCACGCATGATTGAATGTACTTGTTGACGACAGTTTTAAGTGTAGGCCAAAAGAAATACTTCTGGAGAATAGAAAGTGTCTTTGCTACTCCAAAGTGTCCTGCAGTCTTGCTGTAGTGCACGTCCCAAATGAGATGTTGTCGATGCTCACCTGTCGGTACACAAAGTTGTCCAAGCTTGTATAGCAAGGTGTCTTCCAGGAAATAGTCGGAGGTCGATGACTTGTCGGTCTGTAGTTGTCGATAGACTGCTGAGACTTCATTGTCTTCCTGATACAATTGAGGCCAAGTGGTTGTGTCATATCCCTGCATACTCATCACTGTGAAAAGGAGAGTAATGTGCGGTCTACTTAGACAATCAGTGACGGTGTTAACTTTACCTTTCAGATACTTAAGCACCAAATGGAATTGTTGTAGGTAATTAATCCACTTGAGTTGTCGAGTTGTTTGTATTTTCGACTGGGTCAGAGCGAACTGTAGAGGATTATGGTCAGTGAGGATGACCGTTTCCTTGCCAAGGATGTAATGCCTCCATTGCTTGAGAGCTTGCATAATAGCATACAACTCTTATTCATATGTCGAATATCTTCTAACTGTGTCGTTAAAATTTTCGGAATGAAAAGTGACTAGGTGACCAGACTGAGTGATCACTGCACCCAAGGCATAGTCCGATGTGTCTGTCTCAATCTCAAAGGGTTGATGAAAATAAGGTAACACAAGTACTGGTGCAGTGTAGAGCTTGTGTTTGAGCTGTTCAAATGCTTCTTGTTGTGTCGATGTCCATTTGAACATAATTTTTCCATTTCCCTTCGTCAATTGATTCAAGGGTCAGGCTATGTGAATGAAGCCGAGTATGAATCGTTGATAGAAACTCGCCAAACCAAGAAGGCTTCTTAGTTCTTGAATGCTTTGAGGAATGGGCCAATCTTTGAGAATTTGTACTTTTTATGGATCGCCGTGAATGCCTGCAGAGTCAATTACATACCCCAAATATTTGATGATGTTCATCGCAAAGGTGCACTTGTCCATGTTCAACTAGAATCGATGTTGTTGGAGAGTGTCGAGGACTTGTCGAAGCTGTACTACATGTTCTTCCCATGTTCGACTGAAAATCAATATGTCGTCGAGATAGAAAACGACCCATTTGCTGATGAAGGGTCAAAGGATGTTATCCATGTATCGCATGAAGGTCTCAGGGGCATTGGTTAAGCCGAAAGGCATGACTAACCATTCAAACAATCCTTCCTTGGTCTTGAAAGCAGTTTTCCACACATTTGTGGGCTCGATTGGAATTTGATGATATCCCGACTTGAGGTCGAGCTTAGTAAATAATTTGGCACCTTTCAGACAGTCGATGAGCTCATCTATATGTAGCAGAGGGTAGCGATTGTTACCAAACTTTTGTTGAGTGTCCGGTATTCAATGCACATGTGCCAAGTCCCGTATTTATTTGGAACGAGGACGACTGGACTTCCAGAAGGAGAGGAGCTGGGTCGGATATGAATTTTGTCGATCAAATCTTGGATTTGTCTGCGAATCTCTTAATTTTTTAGAATGGATCTTCTGTAAACAGATGCGTTAGGAAAAGAAGAACCAGGAGCAAGTTCAATGGAGTGTTTTACCTGGAAATGTCGAGGTACTCCATCCAACTCTTGGAATAAACTAAGATACTCGTTGAGAACATTGTCGATCAACTGCTTTTGTCAGGAGCTGCATTGGTCGGTGATTCGACTTGTCATTGCAGTCTTCCTAGAATGTTGCGGTTTGATCATGATTGATGTGAACTTCTGAGCATGATTGATGATCTTCTTTGTCTGGTTAGCAGATATCATTGAGACCGTTGGTGTAGGTCTTCGCTTTGGTATGCCGTACCATCGATTTCGGATTTTGACAATCACCTTCTGAGGCCGTGACTGGTAACTTCCATGGCGATCCCACAAGTAAGGTTTCCCAAACAAGGCATCGGCTACGGATATTGGTGCCACGTCGCAGAGTACTTCATCTTCAAAAGGTTTAATGAAGTAAGCGAGTTTGCATTGTTGGGTGATCCATAGTTCCTGTCCATCCTTCATCCAATCAATGTTGTAAGGCTGAGGATGCATAGTGGTGACAAGACCTAGTTTCTTCATGAGATCTTTAGAAATGAAGTTCTTCTGGCTACCGTTATCCACAATCAGATGTAATGGACTGCTTTGAAACCATATCCGTGTATGGAACAGGTTCTCTCATTCCTCCTCGTCGACGATAGTCGAGGATGCTGGAGTGGTCAATGTCGATGTCAAAAGGGTCGTTGCATCTGGATTAGATTCTTCCACAGCCTTGTCAAACGCGTCGGATATCGACACTTTTACAAAAAATGTCTTATGAGATTTGCATTCAGACTAATCATGCCAAGATGAGTGGTGGTAATCACACCATTTCACGGTAGGCGGTTGTTTGCTACATTCCCTTTTCTGAAAAGGATTTTTTCTGTGATCGACTGAGAAGATTTCAACTTGTCGAATTCGGCGGGTGCCTTGTTATCGGGTGGTCGTCCCGATGTCGACTTTGGTGCGAAGCATGCTTTCCCTTTCTGCTTATTTTCAAGTTTGTTGGCATAGTGGAATGCATCCATGAGCGTATTGGCAGCCAGAAATTCCATCTCCTGCTGAATGTACTGGGACAATCCACTGATGTACTTCGGAACAAGCAATTTCTCTTCTTCTTGAACGCCAACTCTAGCCATGAGTCGATAAAATGCATCGGTGTAACTCTGTACTGATTGGTCTTTCCATTTCCTTAGCTAATGCCACTTCTTATACTGTTGTTCGAGGTATTTGGGCGGGTAAAATTCCTTTCGGACGTATTCAAAAATTTATCCCATGTGTCGATGGGGTCTCCGCTTTTCTCCATCTTTGTCGAGAGGTTCTCCCACCAGCAGTGTACAGATGTTGACATCTTTAAGGATGCAATGGTGATATTGTCGGCTTCTGAGAGTTGGTTCACATAGTAATAGGATTCCAATTGTTGTACCCAATTGTCGACGGATTCCACATCAATCTTGACTTCTAGATTCGGTATGTCCAAATTAATTTGCACTTTGAAGGGGATGATTTTGTCGGAGTTAGTTCTCGTCGAAAATCCTCCGGATGTCGAAGCAAATAGCGTGAGAATTTCATTGAATTGGGGGAACATTTCAGTCCGTTGTTGAGCCAGCGCTTGCTCAATAAGTTGTGCTGTCTTGTCGGCTGCATGTCTATCGTTTGTTTCTCCTGCCATCTCTGGAGGTAGTGTCTACTTGGATTGATGATATTGCGAGTGTGTTTGAACAGACATAAGTCAGGTAACTTTGATGGAAGTGTATATGCAAAACTTAAGCACGAACAACACCGATCTCTATGATACCAATGATCCACACACGCGCAGTAGCACAAGGGGGACGACAGTTCAACTGAATGAGTTGGTTCTGTTATGGAGAAAGCTTAAGAAATAGAATAAGCAAAGCAGGAATACACTACACAGATAAACACATACACACAGACAATATGCAGGAATGCGAACTGTTCTTCTCTATCACTCGCAAACAGATAGATCGGATAAGATCGATCCGATGTATGTTACAATATTATATATGCTTATATAGAATGATGAGACGCTTGGGTGCCTTCCCATTAAGTTCAATTACAAGAGAAGTTAGAACGATTTCGGAAGTTCAACCGTTACAGTCGACTAGAAGACAAAGAGACAATCTATCGTGGTTCGTCAGTTGCTAGTCGATGCTGCATGTCGACGTCATGAAACTGTCGAGGTTGCTGAAATTGTCGAAGTTTCTAAGTTTTTCGAAGTCGTTTCGAATCTGTAACTTGTCGAAGTCGATGACTTGTCGTAGTTGATGTTAGAATTCGATAACAATGCCAAATTCTTAGTGGATCAAATCTACCAAGCACAGGTAAGTACCTATATTTTGGTTCTATTTCATTGTTCCCCCATTAGTCAATCATTTTTCTCTTTCTTTTAGCCCATTTTGTTAGGTTTTCTTAACCTTTCATCTCAATTGAAACTTAGTATGATTTCCTAGTTTGGTAAACCACAATATCTCAAGTAAATGACTCCATTGAATTGTAGGATTATGCATTGATATTTTATTGTTGGAACCTAATTCGTCAGGGTTAGTGAACATCCATTGAGAATACCAAGAGACCACTTGGGAATATGAACCCAAGGGTCATTCTCATGTATTAATATGTACATTTGGTTAATGAAAAAATCATGATTTGATGCTTATTTTTCTGTCTTTGTTGATTTTATACCTATTTTCCCTCACTAGGAACCTAACAATGGTATCCGAGCTATTCTTAGCTTTGTGGCCTGTGTTATCATTCTTAGCTTAGTTTTCCAGAGGAAGTCTTCCCTCTTTTGCTCCTAGACTTGCGTACTGCCTCATTTGTCAGCTATACATTGAATTATTCTAGAACTGTGCATTGTCCTTTGTCATTACTGTCTCTATGGATATCATTTCAAAGTCTATCTGCAATATTCTCTTGTTTGGCATACTCTTTGCGAACTTGTTATGTGCTATCTTCCAATTGAAATTTTCTATCAAAAACCCCAATGCTCTTTGCCTCGACCTAGAAATTAAGGAAAAAAACCTAGTTCACGGCATAGGGAAATTTTCTATCACCATTGCATCTAGTCCTCTCCACCGGCCTCCATTGTATTGTTCTTTCTTACCATTTACTGTGTGTGGTGGATACCACCTCGTATCTACTTTTGTGAGTTGCATATTTTCTCATTGTATCTACTTCTATGAGCTATCCATTGTATTCTATCTTGTGCGGCGTGCTATTGCACATTCTAAGTTTTACCTCTACGTGCTTATGGCCAGAGAGACATTTCCATTTGATGGCATGTTTTAGTGTTACACCTCCGTGAATTCTCTTTCTAAAACCCTAATCTCTGCCTGTAAGTTTATTCTGTGATTGTGTGAAGACTGTTGCACACTAAATGCATAGCCATGTAGACTATTGATACAGTAAATTCGTGAATGGATCGTGGAGTTCTTGCATATTATTTTCGTTGAAGACTATTGCAATACAAGTATCTCTCTTCAACCTTGATAGAGAATACTATTGCAACAAAGATCTCATCCTTCCTGATAGTGTGAAGACAATAGAGGATCTGCGACTGGAGAAGATTACTACATTAGGGACCATGAAAAAAGTTGAGATGTGGAGCTGAGACAATTGAAGTTTGAATATTGATGTTTGAGAGTTGCATAATTGATTTCTCTCTCTCTACATGAGCAATGTTCTTTGACTGTGTACTAGTATGTTGAAGACTGTGTTAAATTTGTTTTGGTTGTTGCATGGAGTTGAGATGAAAGTTGTCTTGCATGTGGTACAATGTATGGAATGATAACAATATTTGATGTGATATGAGCCAAATTTTTGTACAAATTAGAGGTTCATTACATGCCTGTGAGGTCTCTCATTTTTTCTCCCATTGATTCAAGGATATTATTCTCTGCTTCAGATGACAAGCATATTCATATGTATGATGTTGATAACAAGAGCCTTATATGTGTTATGTCTAGACATGCAAATTGGTTTATGAGTATTGACGTCAACCTATATGGTTTAGCTATTGCCACAGGATCCAACGATAGTGTGAAAACCAATTCAGATGAATATCTTCCAAAGCAAACATTATCCTCACAAAATTGTTAAGCAAAAACTTGCATAAATCATTGTAAAATGGCACTAAATCTATGCACACAATAAAATTTTATTGAATGATAGTACATAAGCCAAACTTGGGAAATGTAATGGCTATCCAAATATATAATTACATCATAGATTTGAAATCCTAAGAAGGCATTCAAAATCCTCACAAAAGCAAGCTTACTAAATATGCAAAAAAAAACCCAAGATAGCAAAATCACCTTCCAAATTGGTTAAGAGGATCATGAATTGGAGAAAGAAATTACGGAATCGAATGAGTGATGGAAAAGAAATCATATGATATATTTTGGATAGAAAAATATGGAGGGTGAGTTGGCAAAAAAGAAGACAACTTGCCAAGTCAAAGAGGGCACCTAGCTTTATCCTTATCCACTGAAAAGCAGAAAAAGCAGGACAAAACTGTGTAAGGCAGGAAAACACTCTTACTAATTTAGGATAGTCATAAAAACAGACATACTCTTATCCAAAATATTTCTAAGTGCACTCTTGTGTATAATGATGGCAAGTGTGGGCATAAGAAGGAAAAACGAGGCCAACTACCTAGTCAACACCTAGGAAATTAATAAAAAATGATTAATATATTATATCCTAAGTCTAAAGTGGGTTTTTAATATTCTAACACCCCCCCTGAATCCTGACTGTATGTGAATAGAATCAGAAATATAGGGCCCAACAACAAGGCTTGGTCACCCTTTTTACATACTGCTTGTCCACAAAACAAGGAAAGAAGGAAAACCTCATGAAAAAAAAACTCCCCTCAAAACATGGACATGAACAAAATTGAAAAATTTGCTTTTCAATCCTTCTTCACCACGTGTTCACCCCTCCTAAGTAGTGATATGAGATGGATGAAATTCTTCTCGATGAATGATTTGGTGAAGATGTCTGCAACTTGCTCAGAAGATGGGAAAAAATGCAGAACAATGATCTGATCATGCACTAGACCTCAGATGTATTGCATGTGTAACTCTATATGCTTGGTCCTTTTTATTTGTACTAGGTCAGTTGAGATCCTTATAGCACTTTGATTGTCACAAAAGATGTCTGTAGGAGTGCTAAAGTCAATCCCAAACTCTAAACGTATACCTTGAAACCATACACACTGAGTAGTTGCATTCACAACTCCTATGTATTCGGCCTCTGCTAAAGATAGTGCAATGGCACTTTGCTTTTTACTTGACCAGCAAATTGGACCTCCTCTAAGCATGAAAATAAATCCGGAAGTTGATTTCTGGTATGAGCTATCTCCAACACAATCGAAATCTAAAAAAGCATGAAGATCCAAAGAAGAATCTGCAACATAATGGATCCTATGAGACCGGGTTCCTTGCACATAATGCAAGATCCTTTTGGCAGCCCTCCAATGAAGCTCATGTGGATGATCCATGTACCTTGATGAAACACTGATTGCATATGCAATATCAGTTCAAGTGTGAGTAAGATACAACAAACCACCAACTAGCTATCTATATAGGGTGCTATTCTGTGAAATTCCACAGTGGTAGATCACTGAGCTAAACAAACCTCACAATTTCACAATGTAATTACTGAGAAGAATTAGACAAGAACATGGATCAATTCACTCATAAAACTGAAACACACATGAAAAATTGTTGTTGATACATTAATCAGTTGTAAGCTGGAAATCAAAGAATGTTACAATAGAATGAATTCGACACACACAGGAGACTCAAGCATGCAAGTTGCCATCTCTTTCAAAGTTCTGTTCTTTCTCTCTACTACACCATTCTGTTGTGGTGTGTAAGCAACAATGTGCTGCATATCAATACCTTCATCTGCACAAAATAACCGAAACTCACTCTTCACATACTCTCCTCCATTGTTAGTACGAAGGACCTTGATATTCTTATAAGTGAACTTTTCTACAGAAGCTGTAAAAAATTTGAAGTATTAAAAGACTTTTGACTTCAACTTAAGAAAATATACCCAACTTGTTGCTGCAACAAATCCCCCCAAATTTTTGCAAATGTTGGGGCCCCTCCTCTATTTTTAAGATGGAAGTTTGCTTAGAAGTCAAATCCAACATAATCCTTCCCTTAGCTTTCTAGAGAAAACCCTTGTGTTTTCTTCCTTTTGAAGTTACTTTTATTTTTCTGCCTAAGTAAAGAAAACTCATGTTTTTGTGCCGCAACGGCGAAAGAACCCATCGAGTTTCCCCGCAACAGCGGAAGAACTCAGCCGCAGCGGCGAGAAGTCATGGATAAGTTAAACCTTTTCGGTTCAACTCAACAAGTCCTTCCGCCACGGCGGAGGATCTCATCAAGTCTTTCCGCAACGACGGATCACTTTGCTCTTTTTGGGTTTGAAACACCCTTTTCCGGATAAGCTCACTAAGTTCCGCCGCAACGGACGGAAGGTTTGTTTGAGTCTTTAAAATTCATCATTTCGGAAGAAATGCTCCAATCCTTCCGGAGTCTTCTGGCCACACTCATCGGGTTCATCTGCAACAGCGCCTAGACTCACCTAAGTCACCAGAAAAGCGACCCGCACGACAAAGTTTTATGTCTCATTCATGGATGAACTCATCCAGTTTCCCCGCAACGGTGGAAGAATTCTCTGAATCCTTCCGCAACTGTCGGAGGAGTTCGCTGAGATCGTCCGGTTTTGGCGGCCACACTTAATACCGAATGTGCCGATTTGACCCCGGTCGTACCCACCATAACTCCGTTTTTTAAATTTCAACCACCCTACTAATCACTCACATGCGTTAAATTATTATAAGTAGGGTTTAAAACCCGTTGCTTTTCATTGATTCATTGGTTGGAGGCCTGTTTTCATTTCTGTTTGAGATTACGAGCATCTACTCCAGGCCTGTTAGCTTCGCAGCAGCGTTACCATCCTCATATACGATCAAAATCTATCAGGTTGGTGCCCTTTAAACACTGTATCCTGAATTGCATTGGCTAGTTTCATTTCTTTCATGGTGAACACCGTAATCATGGTTGTATTTCTTTTATCCACACCATTTTAGACTATGCGGCAACCTTCAGTTTCATCACGGCCAAAGGCTCAACCCGCGACCTTATTTGGCTGAGCGTATTCACCCCGGTTCCAATTTTGCAGGCCTTGGACGTTTAAAGACATTAGGCCACAATCGCCTATCACACGTTTTGCTAAGAAAGCCCCGGACATGCTTTTTCACCCATTTAAAATTACCAACGTTGTTGAGTCTAAGCCGGTCTCATCCACCCTCTTCAAGAAAATCCTTCGTACCAGCCTGCTACGTTTCTTTTTCGCTCCATTTGTATATTATGAAACATGTGGTTATCATAAGACCACATTATTATTATGTTTTGTGGTTGCAATATGGCTCAGAATCACTATGTTGTTTCCAGAGATAATAATATGAGAGAACAACTGGAGTATAATATGTAGGATTATCCAATAATATACGGAAATAAATGTTTTTTTTTTTTTTTTTTTTTTTTTTTTTTTTTTTTTTTTTTTTTTTTTTTTTTTTTTTTTTTTTTTTTTTTTTTTTTTTTTTTTTTTTTTTTTTTTTTTTTTTTTTTTCTGGAATTGAAAGTAAAAATTAGATCGGATTGGAATTTTATGCAGAATGCTAGTCTAGATTGCTGATGTTGCATTATGATTTTTTCTTATATCTACCTCTGCATGGCGATTGGACAGGTTTAAGTCAAAATGCCAAAAGGTGGCAAAAGAAAGTCGAAGGCGACTAAGCCAGAATCAGCTGACGTTGACGCAAGGGTGGAAACTATATTCCAAGATACCAAGTCCACTACAGGCGTGCTCCCGGACGTCAAATGGGTAGACTTATACTGCATGATAAGAGATCAAGACATCCCTGAGGCACTCCTAGAGGAAGGACTTTTGTACCAGAATATGAGGAGCTCAGGCATATCTAGAGCAGCCACACGTCTAGAACTCTTCTCTTGCTCGGAAGTAATTGGATGGATCCTCTAGCATGCAAATGCCGAGACTAGAGTCCTTTCGGACAGCAAGGGTGAGGCCTTCGCATCCTTCCATCCAACCTATGTAGTAGGAGCCTACAAGTTTCCTCGCACACAGCAGCCGCTGGATGACGAATGGTTAAGTCAACTCAAAACAGACAATTTGGAGATGGCTAGAAAATTGCTAATGACAGGAAAGAAGATCAGGAAGAAGGATAGTGAAGAGTACGAGGTCCAGAACCTAAGGCCCCCTTTCAGGATGATTGCCCTCATGCTAAGCAAGATTTTTGGCAAGCCTGACGGGACTATTTTTAGGCTCCAGTGGGTTCCCATAATCCATTATGTGGCATTCAAAGGAACAATTTTTAATTGGGAAACCATCATCTCAGACAGTCTGTCATCAGCCATAGTTGAGGCACAAGAACGACTAAAGGCAGGGAAATCAGAATTTTACATGTCATCCTACCTTATAGATTGCATTTTGTCGAAACTTCCTTTCCCGAAGTTGGGTTACCATTGGGACCAATCCAACACCCCAGTGTTCACTGCTTACAAGATATTTTGGGCCCATAATTATAGGTGGAGCTACATGCTTATTTGTGAAGAATTTATCATACCTTTATACGAGCTGATGTTTAACGAAGAGCCCAATTGCTTGTCCGAGAATGCCATGCAAGTTTTGGACAACTATGGTGACTTCTATTTTTCAGAAGAAGGTACTTATATAAGGATGTATGGGGGCTCCAAACCACCATATATACTACCAAGGTACGCTACCGATTACATAGTCCACAAGGAGGCGGTAAGGCAGGTTTTCCTCGACGGAGTTGGTGGTAACTTGTATAGGGAAAAGAAGGCTTCTTTTCCCCCTTTGCCTTTTTATATTGGGGCTTATAAATTCTTAAAGATTCACACAGCTGAATATTTTATTGCAGAGTTGAAGGACTTTCACTTCGACGAAAGGCCCTTCCAAAGGAATGATAGACGAGGCAAGGCAACATAACATTGCAGAGAAATTCATGCTCATTTTGACTACGCTCACTATTATGATGAGGACGAAGAAGTGCATAGAGGGGTTAGTAACATGACCGAACTACAAATTTGTCGTCTCAGTAAAGGAGGAGCCAGTTCTAGCTCCACTATTGTTCCCCATGTTGCAAGAGAAGTAGAGCAATGGAAAGGAAAGGAAACATCTGAAGCTGGTGAGGCCCTTTCCAGAGAGGAGAAAAGGCTCATGGAAGAAGTTAAGAGAATCCAAAGAGAAGCTGATGAAAGGAAAAATAAAGCAAAGGAAGACGAACTTCGAATAGAAGAAGATAAGAGAACCCAAGAGGAAGAGAGGATCAGATTGGAAGAAGTTGCCAACCAGGAAGAAGATGAGAGACAAAGGAAAGCACAAGAGGAGTCTCGAAGAAAGGCGGAAGAAGAAAACAAGTCCAGGGAAGAATATACTGAACCAAAGAGCCTAAGCTCATCCCTTTTACACCATCGAAGAATAGTACGGTGTCCCAATGGGGCAAGTTTGTTTATAACAAGAAGAGAAAGTCCATTGTCAAGGAGATAGTGACTCGTATGAAAAGACCTTTCCAACCAGATATCATCACCAAGCATGAAACCACAGTCATGCAAGGTACCCAAAATGATCCCGAACTCCTAGCATCTATCTCTGTAGCTTCTATTAAAGCAACTGCAGACAATGTCCATATGTTGGCGTCCGAGTTAGAATTAGAGAAGAAGAAAGCTTGCCTTTTGCAGCAGACTCTGGTCAAAGAAAAAAATTATAAGAATTTGATAGTTGAGCAGTGTGACACCCTTCTGTCAGAAAAGGGGGAACTAAACAGAAGATTTCAACATCTAGAAGCTGAAAAGAGGGCTTTGGTGATACAAATAAGGACCCTGGAAGTAGAAAAGAGAGACCTAGAAGGTAAAAACTCGCGGTTAGAATTCGAGAAATTTGATGCTACTCAGCAGATTGATGAGTTGAAAGAAAATATAGAAAAGTTGGAGGATAATAAGGGACTGCTGGAACAACAATTAGAACTTGCAACCAACAAGATTGGTGATCTAAGTCCTTTTCACGAGCAGGCTTGTGAAATACTAAGGAAGACCCACGGGATTCAGGAGATCATAACGGAAGAAGTCTGCAAACTAAAGACAATAGTGGTTAGAATTAAAGAGATAAATGTTGAAGCCACTAAGCGCAGGAGAAAACACGTGCGCATTAGTGAGGACATTAAAAGGCATATGGAATGGAGAGAAGGGAGGTCAGGGTTCCCAGCAAATCTCCCTCTCAAATCAGTCTCTGGTTTCAAAGCGGACATACGCCTCTTGGTTTTTTGTAAGGATTGCAGAGTAAAGTTGAACGTTGTGGCCATGGTTGCTCTTGAACAGTGTGAAAGTGTGTACCTTAAGATCCGAACTGCCCAGGAAAGCTGTCAAATGATAATACCCCAGAGTGTAGAATAATTTCTAGATAAGACTCAACGTTTGTCTAAATTGAGAGACGGGTTGGATGGACAAATGGAATATGTAAAAAAATGGATTTATTGACCGCAGAAGATCTTCATCATTGGATTGGTCAAGTTACTGTTCATACACATCTACTTGAAGAAAGTCTCCATGTTGCAACAACAGAGGTAGTTGAGCTGGAAGAAGAACTTGCCAAGCATGAGGTTTCTCTACAACTAATGCTGCCTCTTGCTATGAACTAGGTCATAAGGGAAACCGGTCTCTGGGTAAATTATACATCAGAAACTGACAGGGAACTGGCAGCAGAAGCACAACGAGCATCAGAAGGAGGAGAAGGGGCATCAACTTCAATGGAATTTCCAGTAGTACTAGTGGCACAAGTTCCAACAAGAGTACTAGCTATAGTAGAAGCGCCCGAGATAACAAAGGCGCCAACTCAAGAATAATCCATCTTTGGTCATATCTGTCGATTAAAGTCAGCACACTCTACTTTGGCCTTATATATTTTGAGTATGGGAAAATGACATCTGGGATTTCTTTCCCACCCCTCTTTGTAATATTTTGAGGATTTATTCTTTTTTGTAAAATGGGCACTAGAAGACAAATTAGAAGAATCAAAGAGGTTAGGGTACACTTGGCAGCTCTTGGAGCATTTTGCAAAACTATATATAGACAGTTAAAGAATACGGAAAGGACTTTTGGCAAGTGAAGGGAAACTCTTCTTGGGTATGAGAACTACTTCTGCTACATGAATTAGAAAAACCATTTTGTCCTGTGAAAGCCTGTGCAGCGTTTTGCTTGGATTTGTAATGGATGATTGCCGAACTATTTCTGCATTTTTCATATACATTCAGTGAGATCTTTCCTAGCTTTTTGTGAACTACTTCTCTGCTATGAATGATCTTATTTCTTTTGCAAAATTTCTGCGCTTTATGAGTAATGGGATGTTTTAGCTAAATCAGAGTTATCTTTGATATCATTCATATTCCGTTGGAAATGCATTTATCTGATTAAATGGCTATCTGTTAGATCGTTTAGGTGTTTCTTTCAACTTATTGCTCATACTTTTAGTTTGATCCTTGCAAGGATAGATTAAATTTGCTTAAATAAATTTTAGATTAGATATGTTTTAATTGCATGCACTTAGATTAACGCACTTGCATATCATACTTAAAATTAGAACACATAAACGGTGGATCGGGCCGCAACCGATGAAAATTAAACAAATATTTAAATCTTACACGGTAGCCGGAACCGTTACCCAGATGGATTCCCCACACCAAATGGTGAGAGATCTAATTGGGCTTGCTTACCGAGGAGAATCCCTTGTTGATTGATGCTACGATTTTTGAGGCATCAACAATTTTTGGCGCTAGAAGGAGGGCCACCATTGCATGGCTGGCATAAGAGATCCTTTTGTTAGAAAATTTTCCACTGAAGATCCATCCGAAACAGTTATCCCAAACATTTCAAATATGGAATCGAGAAATCAAGAAAATCTTAATTCTGAGACATAACAGCAAGAAACATTGTATGTTGTCCCTTTCGAAGAAGTAAACCGCTTCAGAAGACATACCCGGTCCTACGTTAGAATTCTAGGAGGATTAACTACCGTTCCTTTGCTGCCCAGAATAAGAGCCCCTAGAAAAAACCCTTAATGCACTAAAGACTTCGTTCTAGTTCATAGTTTAGAAGAATTATTGGATCTATGTCTAGAAGAAATCACTGAAACTTTTGACAAGGTCAGATCTGAAACTCCCACAAATCAAGAACAACCGTACACTCTAAGGCATACTCCTCATAATTCGCCACTACACACACCACCATGTTCTCCACCAATAGTCATGGCCGTGCCTGCATGGAGAGAAAGAGGAGCATTGAATTTAGTTGGACCGTTCCATGATTTGCCCAAAAACCTAGAAAAGGTTTTGCCTAAATACAATCCTGGGAAAGGAATTTCTGTTGAAGATCATCTTAAAAGTTTTTATTTAGCTCTGAGTCTTCTTAATGTAGAACATGAAGATGTAGTCTGCCGTATTTTTCCTTATACTTTCAAACCAAAAGTATCTTCTTGGTACTTTAGCCTATAGGCTAGCTCGATAGTAAGTTGGGAAGATTTTTAAAGAAGTATGGAAATCAAAAGACAGTAGCTACTCTTATGAAAGAATTGTTATCCATGAGAATGGAAAAAAATGAGAAAGTTCAAGAGTTTAATCAAAGATTTAGGACATTGTTAAATAACTTTAGTGATGCAACAAAGCCCGCTGAGGAATGTTTGGTAGAATATTATACAACAACTCTTAAACCCCCTTTAGCAATGTTTGTCAAAAGAACTAAGAAGACTACCCTGATTGAAAACTTTGAAGAAGCCAAGAAAGTAGAAGAGGAAGCTGACAGTATTGCTAAACATTCTCTTGATCTGGAAACAAAACCAGCGACTGCTAAGAAACCTTTTTTGTTAACTAGAGATAAAGAAGAACCAGCCGCTAATCTAGAAAGCGTGATAAAGATGATGCAAAAACTGTCTAATAAAATTGTAGATCTAGAGAAATATAAGGCAGCTAGCTCTTCAAAGCCACCTTTCAAGCCTTTCTATAAGAAAAGAGAATAAAATGCACAACCAAACCCACCGGTAAATAATTCTGTTGTGCTAAAGTTAAATGAAATAGGCATGGACCACTTCTGTACCTTTCATCAAGAACAACACTCAGAAAAATGTTGTCCACAGTGGATTAACTCAATGAGTTTGGTAATGAATCAAATGTTAGATGCAGAAATGCCTGAGCAAACAAACCCCCAGAAAGAACAAATTCCTGAGCGGGAAGAATCCGCTCCAGACACCACAATGATCCTTTGGGACAGGAATCCTACCCAAGAAACGTCTTTTGAAGATCTTATTGACGAAGTACAATTAGCATCTATTAATATTACTACTAGAAGTAAAGGCCTGGTGCTTGATCAAACAATAGATGTGCCTAAAGCTAAATCTACAAATCAAATACGAAAAAGGCACATACCGTCATCCCACCCCAACCTAAGACAATTTGAGCAGTAAACCCCACAGTGACAAAGGAATCAAACGCAAAAACACCCAAACAACCAACGTGTCTTTACACCAAATAGAAAATCAACCCAAAGTTTTGAAAGAATGTGACATGGGCTATGACATAATCCAGGATACTAAAAAAGAAAAAGCTAATGTCTCAATATTCGATATGTGCAGTCTACCCCAGCAGAGAAAGAAACTGTTGGAATCCTTTGATCCACAAACAAGCACTCCATCTGGAAACATTGAAGAAAATCCATAAATAAATGAAGCCAATATCGGCGGGAAATCAAAATCTCATACTCTGCCTTTTCTCTTAACTTTTGAGATATTTAATCATAATGTGCATAATTGTTTGGTAGAATCTGGTTCCAGTTCAAATGTCATGCCTTTGTCTATTTGCAAAAAGATTAATGGATAGCTTATCTCGTCCCCATTTCAAATCATACAGTTAGACAGAACCATTGTCAAAGTCATTGGTGAATTGAAGACATACTTATTAGGTTGTCAGCTGATCCGAGGGTATGCCAGTTCATTGATATAATGGTAGTCGATACTCCTGAGGCTTATGATTTAATCTTGAGTAGGGACTGGTCGACGAAACTAAACGATTACTTTGCCACAGATTGGTCTCACATGAGGTTACCTTATAAGAATAGGAAAAACCAAATCAAAATATTGAGAGAACCTCACATGAAACAAAATGTCACTCAGTTAGAGGAAAAAAATGAAGTTGTGATCTTTTCATCTTCAGTCTTGGGAAATTATTTTCTAGAAATCGAACCCAAAAATTATCAATCAGAAGATGTTAGCCATGTTTCAGACAAACAGTCCGATCTCCTTCATTTTTCACGGACTGATGATATCGATTGTAACATAGTAAATTTAGTTACTAACTTAGATAGTAATGGCACTAACTTAGTTAAAGAGGAAAGTACTTTTTGGACTCTCTACTTCGATGGCTCCAAAACTCAAGAAGGATCTGGAGCCGCTTGTGTTTTGATTGACCCCGATAGAAATAATTTTTTTTTATCTTGTAGATTAGAATTCGAATGTACAAATAATACTGCTGAGTATGAAGCTCTAATCCATGGATTAAAAAAGGCCATTGGTTTAAATGTCAAATATTTGAAAGTCTTTGGTGATTCAGAAATAGTTGTTAGGCAAATAAGGAATACAATTCATTGCCTTTCACCACATTTAAAGGGTTATCAAGATGAGGTTTGGGGTCTGATTTCATGTTTTGATGCTTTCAATATTAATTATGTTCCTATGTTAAAAAATGCTACAACTGATTTGTTAGCAACCTCTGCTTCCATATTAGTGCCCACTAATAACAAATGTTCTATTGAATTAATTTTTAGGCCCTCTGTTCCAGATAATATTACAAATTTCAAGGTGTTTGATGATGATGATCAGATCATTGCTTTCTTAACAAATGAAGATGTCTTCCAAGAGGCCACAATATATGAAGAACAACATGATTCAGATTTACAAAATAAAAATGCTGTAAAGGGAAACTTCATGCCCAAAGGCGTGAGAACTCTTGAAGCGTTATTTGATTTATAGAGCAATTTCAGAAGGCCTATAAATGCTAAAACTCACAGCTCATCCACGCAGCATGAGTTAATAAATCTGGGCATGGAGGTTGAACCGAAATATATTAATCTTGGTAAGTGTTGTACGCTGGGCGAGAGAAGTAAATTCATCAAATTGTTCTAGCAATATAAAGATGTGTTTGCTTGGACCTACGACGATCTGAAAACATATGATACCCGCATCATTCAACACATAATACCAATGAAGGAATGTGTCAAACCTTTTCAACAATAATTAAGAAGGATGCATTCGACACTCGAGCCTCTAATTCATAAAGAGTTAAAAAATTTATTGGATGCCAAGATTATTTTTAAAGTCCGACATTCTGAATGGGTGGCTAATTTAGTTCCCGTGTGAAAGAAATCGGGAGAAATCAGACTGTGTGTAGATTTCCGGAACTTAAATAAAGCTTCAAATAAAGACAACTATCATGTTCCCCCAATGGAGCAAATTTTATAGATGGTGTCAGGATCAAAACTGTTCTCCCTATTAGATAGTTTTTACAGTTATAACCAAGTGCTAGTAGCGGAAGAGGACCGACTCAAAACCACTTTTAGTACAAAGTGGGGAACCTTTGCATATCAAAGAATGCCTTTTGGCTTGATAAACGCAGGAGCTACTTTTCAGCGAGCCATGGACATTGCTTTCAGAGGATTGGGCGGTAAATGTGTAGTAGTTTACTTAGATGATCTGACATTTTTCTCAAAGAAAAGGGAAGACCATGTTTTCCACCTGAAGCAAATCTTTGATCGCTGCAGGAAGTATGGTATCTCTTTAAACCCCAAGAAAAGTGTTTTCGCTGTTCTTGAGGGAAAGCTCTTGGGTCACATCATTTCAAAGGAGGGAATCTCGATAGATCAAGAGAGAGTGAAAGCTATCAGCAACATTCCCATGCCCCATAGCAAAAAATCTATGCAATCATTCATGGGCACCATTAATTTTGTTCAAAGGTTCGTGCCAGATTTTGCTCAAATCGTTAAACCTTTGCAACAAATGGTAAAGCAGAGTGTACAATTCAAATGGACAGACTTGGAGAAAGTTGCATTTAAAGAGATCAAGGCTGCCATAGCTAATGCACCTTCTTTAAGAAGTCTAGATTTCGAAAAGGATTTTATCATGTACACCTTTGCTTCTGATAACTCTCTTGCAGCTGTGCTCACTCAAAAGGCAGAATCAGGAGATGAATACCCAATTTCTTTTATGAGCACTGGTCTGCAGGGCGCTGAACTGAACTACCCCGTGGTAGATAAGCAAGCATATGCAGTTTTCAAAGCGGTAAAGCGGTTCATGCCATATATTCTAAAAAATATAACTAAAGTCATAGTTCCTCATCCCGCTGTCAGATATCTTTTCGTTCAGAAAGAATTAGGAGAAAGGAGAGGAAACTGGGTCACTGCTCTTCAGGAGTATGACCTGGAATTCAAACCTACCACCATTATCAAAGGTCAATGTTTATGTTAGATGCTTACTGAAAATTTGGTTGATGAAGAGCTAGGTTGGAGGAACGAAGCCGAGCTGAACATGATCGATGTATGTCCAATTTTTATAGCTACTGAGTCTTGGTACTGTCACGTCCCCTCCCATCATACCAGTGCGATGGAGAGGATCGTGATGCTAAAACCGGGCATCTAGCCCCATGAACTTATTGAATAAGCATTCACATAATATAAAAAGACATATGGGAATGTATAATTATAAGAAAACACAACGGAAGTAATTTCAATTACACATCCATCATACATTCAAGATATTCATCAAATAAACAATTGCAAAGTTAACACAAGAGAATACTTATCTTATAACAAAGCAGTCCCAAGCAACTGACTATGCAACTGCAACGTTCCACCCAACCATAGGCCAGTTGTGATCATCAATATCTCAACACACTGCCACCCCCGAGTTGGGCATGATCTCTACAAGGAATCAGGGAACAACAGACTCACACATAGCCCAAAGATACACCAAATCAGCCAAGCCAATCTACAGTTGGGTTTATTAGGCTGTTAGGAAATGAAAGGAAGAATTGCTAAGCTAGTGGGATCATCCATAGAGATATGGGCACCCTCTTCAAGATCTATCTAGCTTGGTCCCCACAATACCTACACACCTGGCACAAGGAAGTATTTGCTTCACTAATACACAGTCCCTCAGGCCATACCTTCCATTCTAGTGTTCTTCAAGGTGTGCATAGAAGAGCAACCGACCCTTTTGATACTCTTGAGAGGTTACCTCCTCGCTAAGTTTATCAAGCCAATTCTGGTCCACTTCCACTCCTAATTCTTGCTCATAATTTCCAACCAACACAGGGATGCACCCTACAACAAAACACAAGTGCTGAAAAACGTGGGCAACCAAAACAAACGGGTAGATGGGGAATAAACCCTGGGAGAGCAAATTCGTTTTCAGAAAACGTTTTTCTGCATTTCAGGGGCAAAAACGACCTCTATAAACCCCCAAAACGTGACTCCCTTTCTCCTAGCCACTGTGTAACACAAAAACGAGCTCCCAGCTATGGAAAAATGCAGGAAATTGGTAAAAAACGTGATGGGGGAAAGCCCAGCTAGCTCAGACTGCGTGAAAGATGAAAGACTATGGGTTCAGAATGGCTTTGGGCACAATTTCGTGGGTGTTTTCTTGCCCCATAAGCAAAAGTACATTTTTCCAGGTTGATGGCTTTCCCATGCACGAAATTGGTTGCCATACCTCTTCATTCCCAAGGCATTAACTGCCTCAACCAATTTCTGGAAGAATTAAATGATTGGGTGCATAACCTAAAATGGGTAGTTGGTGGTTTATGGGTTTTCTCATTGACACATTGATTAACACCATTGGCTCAAGGGTTTGAATAATTTCCCTCCCCATTCCTTGTAGAATCATGCCCCCATCTCTTTGTTGCATTGCATAGCTAGTTGTGGGTTTTTCATTAAAATTCGTATTTACATGATGTCTTAATTTACATTGTGCCTATCTAGCACAAGAACCATAGGCATCTATTTTTAATTGCCGATACATAAAACGCTAAATCAATGGTGGGGCCTTGGCCTTGAGATCCTCGCCATGATTAAATAACAATATTTACATCATTTACGATTTAATGAAAAGGGGGGTCAAAATGGGGATGTGACATTCCCCTCCCCTTACATCAGCACTGTCCTCAGTGCTCATCAAAATTGAACAAAAATGGATATGCCACCCTCATGGCATCCTCCAGCTCCCATGTAGCCTCATCGAGACCGTAGTGCTTCCATTGCACCTTTACCTGTCCGATGGCTCGGTTTCGGAGTAATGTTACCTTCTTGTCTAGGATGCGCAATGGATCGGTTTGGAACTCTCCCTCGGGTTCCACCTGGATCACATCCCAATTAATCACATGGTTAGGATCATGTACATATTTCTTAAGTAAAGAGACATGAAAAACATTATGAGCTTTAGTGCTAGCAGGCAATGCAAGTCTATATGCAACTGGCCCTATTCTTTCAAGCACTTCAAATGGCCCACAATATCTAGGTGATAGCTTGGCACAACTCCCAAGCTTCAAGGAACCCTTCCTTGGCCTCACTCTAAGATACACATGATCCCCAACACTGAATTCCCTATGGATCCTATGCTTATCTGCATAGATTTTGTGTCTATCCTGGGCTACTTTTAAATTTTGTCGGATCTTTGCGACCTCTTGTTCCATTTACTTAAGCAATTCTGGCCCAAGTACAATTCTGTTCACTGGATTGTCCCAAGTCACTGGTGTCCTACACCTTCTGCCGTACAAATCCTCATATGGACTCATTCCCAATGATTCTTGCTGCCCATTATTATATGCAAACTCTACCAGGTATAGATAATCCTCCCACTTGGATGGCTTGTCCATTATATACATGCGAAGCATGTCTTCAAGCACCTAATTTACTCTTTCTCTTTGCCCGTCTGTTTGAGGATGGTACACGGTGCTAAAGTTCAACTGTGTACCCAAATCTACAAAGAGACCTTTCCAAAAATTGGAAGTGAACTTGGTATCCCTGTCAGAAATTATTGCCTTAGGCAACCCATGTAATCTGAAAATTTCCTTCATGAAAATATTTGCAATGGCATTGGCTTTGTATGTGGACTTAACTGGTATGAAATGTGCTGCTTTTGTTAACTTGTCCACCACAACCATGATGGAATCATGTTGTCTCATAGTCATTGGCAATCCTATAATAAAATCCACGGAAATTATTTCCCATTTCCATTTTGGAATTGGCACTGGGTGCAATAAACCTGCGGGGTGTTGGTGTTCAACCTTCACCTGCTGACATTTCATGCACTTAGAAATGTATTCAGCGACATCCTTCTTCATCCCTGGCCAGAAATAATATTTTCTTGTTGTAGCAATTGTTTTCTGATATCCTGGGTGACCAGAGTATGGAGCTTTATGGATTTCATCCATAACAATCCTCCTCAAATCTGCCACATTGGGAATATAGACTCTATTTTTATAGGTAAGAAGTCCGTTTTCCTCCAAATGATAACCCTCATACTTCTTGCCAAGGTCTTGTTGTTGCAATTTTCCCTTTATCTGCTCATACACTTCATCCTCAACCATATGGTTAACAATCTGCTGCCTCAAATCTGGTTGGCAAGTACTAAGCGCCGCCACATGCATTTCATGTACCTTCTTGCTGAGTGCATCAGCCACCTTGTTTTCTTTCCCTTTTATGTGTTTGATTTCAAAATCAAATTCACACAAAAATTCCAACCATCTAGCTTGCCTAGCATTTAAAGTTGGTTGATCAAACAAGTATTTCAGAGCACAATGGTCTGTCCTTAACTCAAATTTTCTTCCCATTAAGTAATGCCTCCACATCTTTAAAGCATGTACTATGGCTGTAAGTTCTATATCATGAGTAGCATAGTTCTTTTCATGCTCCTTCAACTTTCTTAACTCATAGCATATCACGTGGTTGTCTTGCATAAGAACTCCTCCAAGTCCTTGATTGCATGCATTGGTACACACCACAAAGTCTTTTTCTGGGTCTGCAATTTTCAAAATTGGTGAACTTGTAAGAAGATTCTTCAACCGTTGAAAACTTTCCTCACATCTTGGTGACCATTCAAACTTTATCCCCTTCTTTTGCAAAGAAGTAATCGGGTTTGCAACCTTGGAGAATCCTTCGATAAACCTCCTATAGTAACCAGCAAGGCCCATAAAAGATCTCACATCAGTCACATTCCTTGGAGTTGGCCAATTCATAATGGCTTCAATCTTCTCAGGGTCTACAGATATTCCTCGTCGGAGATGATGTGACCCAAATAATGAATTCTATCTTTATAAAAGTCACATTTGCTCAACTTTGCATACAGCTTATGCTCCCTTAGTAATTGCATTGTCATTCTCAAATGTTCTTCGTGCTCTTCTTCATTCTTAGAATAGATGAGAATGTCGTCTAGGAATACAAGAACAAACTTGTCCAAATACTTGCTAAAAAAATTATTCATGAGACACATGAATGTAGTTGGTGCATTTGTGAGACCGAATGGTACCACTACAAACTCATAGTGTCCATACCTCGTTCTAAAGGCTATCTTATGAATATCTTCTTCTTTGATTCTTACCTGATGGTAACCAGACCTCAAGTCAATATTTGAAAATACCTTTGCTCCTCTCATTTGGTCAAAAAGGTCATCAATTCGGGGCAATGGGTATTTGTTCTTCACAGTGACTTTGTTCAACTGCCTGTAGTCAATACATAACCTGAGTGTTCCATCTTTCTTTTTCACAAATAGAACAGGTGCTCCCCACAGGGACACACTTGGCCTAATATATTTCTTTTCCAGCAACTCTTGTAATTGCATTTTCAATTCTAGCAATTCCGGTGTACTCATCTTGTAGGGTGTCTTAGACACTGGTGCCGCTCCTGGCACAAGTTCAATTGTAAAGTCAATTTCTCTCTTTGGAGGGAGTCCTGGAATCTCATCAGGAAAAACATCCCTAAATTCTTGCAATACATGATAGTCCTCCAATTTAAGAGTTTCATTCTCTGCTGCCTCTAAAATGTGGGCTTCATACAATTGACATCCCTTCCTACAGAACTTCTTCAGCTGCATGGCTGAAACCTGTCTAACAGAAGTCACCTTTGGAATGCCTTTTACAACCCTCGGGTTTCCTTCTTCATCCATGCATTCAAATGTCTTATTGTAGCAGTCATGTTTAACCTTGTGTGCTTCTAACCAATCCATTCCAATGAGAATATCATAGGAACCAAGTGGCAAAATATTCAGATCTGCATAAGTGAATAGCCCATCCATCTCTAATGGACATTTCTCTACTATGTCACTAACTTTTCTCTTGGTTCCAGTGGCTAGTTGAACTAACTATGATTTACTATGCTTTAATTTCTTAAAAGCACAAATCTCAACAATTCTAGGAGTGACATAACGATGAGTAGATCCAGGATCAATCAAAATAGAAACAAATTGCTTAGCAATCTTACCTTCAACTTCAACCACAGTTGATTGATGATCTGCCTGGCGGTCTTCTACTGCTGCATAGATTCTAGGGATTGTCCTTGCCACTTGACCCACAATTTCAACTCCTTGGATGTTGTGAACTTGATTTGCATTCCCATTCCGATGTGGATAGTTCCTAAGCATGTGGTCTCGTCCACAACCCCAACATTGAAGTGGTTCTCTTTGCTCCTTTGGATCTCTTGGCTTGTCTCCCATCATCCTAGTTGGCTTAGTCACAACCTGTGATGGCTGCCTTTGCTGATTCCGGAATTGAGGAGGCTTGAACCCCTTCTTCCTTTGATCAAATTTTTCGTTTTTATTATCCTTCCATGCCTTACGGAATTCTGGTTTGCTTTTGTTTTGATCAAAACAATACTTGGCCTTTCTCATGGCCTCCTCTAGAGTTCGAGGTTCATCAAACTCAATTCTATCTTTATATGACTGGGGCAGTCCACTCAGGAAACGCTGAATTTTCACCTTATCATCTCGAATATATCTGACATACCTCAGCAACTCCAAGAACTTGTTTGCAATTTCTTCCATGGTCAATTGTCCCAATCTCAGCTCATGGAACTATTTGATCTTATCATCATAGTACCTGTCAGAGAGGTACTTCTGCTTGAAGTATTTCTTGAACTGCTTCCACACAATCTTCCTTTCATTGATCTTCTTCACTTGCCTGATGTGTTCCCACCATATAGATGCTCTTCCATTCAAGTTGAAGATGGCTACCCTTGCCTTCATATTTCCCGAGTAGTCTTGGACTTGGAAATACTTTCTCATCCCAAGAAGCCAAGCTTCAGCTTCTTGACCAGACTTTATCTCTCCGTCAAATGTAGGAGGTTTCGCCTTCTTAAATTCCCCATGTGAATTGTTCTTGTAGTGCTTCTTCCTCTTACTCCTGCAAGATGAAGAGCTTGAACCCTCAATGGATTCTTCAGAGTTAGATGATTCATTAGAAGAGATTTCTGGAGTATATGTTCTGTCTGTAGAAACTCTTCTTGAGCTATTGGCCCTCTTACGTGAATTACTTCTAGAACTACTCCCACCCCTTTCTGGATTTGATGTCTGATGCCCAGAGTTTATTTGCCTTTGGATGTCTGTCAAACTCTGCAGCATGGCTGCATTCAACTAATTTTGTTCTTCCTGAGCTTTAATCATCCTTTCATTGTCTTCTCTACAGCTTTGCAACTCCACCCTTAGGCTTCTCATGGTGGCTGCAATACCTGGAGGAGTCTCTTGATTTCTTCTCCCATTAGATTCTGTTTCAACATTTTCAACATGTATGTTCTCCCCCATGGCATCTGTCTCAGGCTCATAGGGATCCTGTGCATCATCCATGATGTTGATTTTTTTGGCCCAACCAAGATCCAAAACTTTCCAACTGTACTATCTAGAGTGCTGCCCTGATGTAACTGTGATTCTGCAAAATGTGTTCATCAACACAATTGTTAGCTACATTATATTCTCAGAAATTCATAAATTACTTTCATGCACGTGGGAAAATATTATATTGACAATTTGTCAAATCATAGAATATTCTCACAATCAACGACATATTAGGGGGACGACGGGGGTCAAGGGGGCTTGCCCCCTTGTGCGCCACTGCAGGGCGGGTCGAGGGCAGCGCCCTCGTTTTTTTTTTTGTAAATCTTTCCATTTCGCGTAATCTGGCACATAAGTTCCATGGCATTTTCAACTTTCGGCGCCTGAAGAATCTCTCTGGAAAATGGCTGAAATTCCTTGTTTCGGAGCAACTCAGTTTTTCCTTCCGATCCGTTGCGGACCAACTTGCCGGGTCCTTCTGCCGTTGAGGGGCAACTTGCCGAGTTCTTTCGAAATTTTCTCTCTAGGAAGCTTATCGCGGCCGGCTTTGCCGAGTCGTCCCGCAGTTTCGGAAAGACTCAGAAAGTCCTTCCGCAACTTACGACATAACTTTGTTCAAGTTTTTATCGACAATTAGTACGGCAACATTTGGCGAAAGCTTCCGCAATTTCGGGAGAAAATCTCAAGTTCCTCCGCAGTTTCGGGAGAGAATCTCAAGTTCCTCCACAGTTTCGGGAGAGAATCTCAAGTTCCTCCGCAGTTTCGGGCGAGTTCGTTGAGTTCTTCCGCAATTTCGGAAGAGAATTGAAAGTTCCTTCCGCAGTTTCGGAAGAGAATTTTAAGTTCCTTCCGCAGTTTCGGGAGAGAATTGAAATTTCCTTCCACAGTTTCGGAAGAGAATTGAAAGTTCCTTCTGCAGTTTCGGAAGAGAATTGAAAGTTCCTTCCACAATTTCGGAAGAGAATTGAAAGTTCCTTCCGCAGTTTCGGAAGAGAATTGAAAGTTCCTTCCATAGTTTCCCTTCGACGCCGAAAAACACTTAGAAAATTTTTCCGCTGTTTCAGGTCAACTTGGCGAGTTCTCTCACCATTGCGGCGAAGACTTCCGAGTTCTTCCTGAAACAGACTTAAACAAAAAATTTCAAAAACACTTAAAACAATTTCGGATTCTTCTTTTCTTCTTTCTGTGATGACTGCTGCCCAGCAGGAGGTAACCTTACCTCTGCAAACTATCCAACTTAGCTAGTTTAGGCCCGATGCTGAGACCTTTGGTGATCAGGAAGGGACCTTCCCATGTGACTGTAATCTGATTTGGCCCATAGAGGTTCAATGTTGCAACCAGTAGCTTTGATACCATTATGTCACGTCCCCTCCCATCATACCAGTGCGATGGAGAGGATCGTGATGCTAAAACCGGGCATCTAGCCCCATGAACTTATTGAATAAGCATTCACATAATATAAAAAGACATATGGGAATGTATAATTATAAGAAAACACAACGGAAGTAATTTCAATTACACATCCATCATACATTCAAGATATTCATCAAATAAATAATTGCAAAGTTAACACAAGAGAATACTTATCTTATAACAAAGCAGTCCCAAGCAACTGGCTATGCAACTGCAACGTTCCACCCAATCATAGGCCAGTTGTGATCATCAATATCTCAACACACTTCCACCCCCGAGTTGGGCATGATCTCTACAAGGAAGCAGGGAACAACAGACTCACACATAGCCCAAAGATACACCAAATCAGCCAAGCTAATCTACAGTTGGGTTTATTAAGCTGTTAGGCAATGGAAGGAAGAATTGCTAAGCTAGTGGGATCATCCATAGAGATATGGGCACCCTCTGCAAGATCTATCTAGCTTGGTCCCCACAATACCTACACACCTGGCACAAGGAAGTATTCCCTTCACTAATACATAGTCCCTCAGGCCATACCTTCCATTCTAGTGTTCTTCAAGGTGTGCATAGAAGAACAACCAGCCCTTTTGATACTCTTGAGAGGTTACCTCCTCACTAGGTTTATCAAACCAATTCTGGTCCACTTCCACTCCTAATTCTTGCTCATAATTTCCAACCAACACAGGGATGCACCCTACAACAAAACACAAGTGCTGAAAAACGTGGGCAACCAAAACGAATGGGCAGATGGGGAATAAACCCTGGGAGAGCAAATTCGTTTTCAGAAAACGTTTTTCTGCATTTCAGGGGCAAAAACGACCTCTATAAACCCCCAAAACGTGACTCCCTTTCTCCCAGCCACTGTGTAACACAAAATCGAGCTCCCAACTATGGAAAAATGCAGGAAATTGGTAAAAAATGTGATGGGGGAAAGCCCATCTAGCTCAGACTGCGTGAGAGATGAAAGACTATGGGTTCAGAATGGTTTTGGGCACAATTTCGTGGGTGTTTTCTTGCCCCATAAGCAAAAGTATGTTTTTCCAGGTTGATGGCTTGCCCATGCATGAGATTGGCTGCCATACCTCTTCATTCCCAAGGCATTAACTGCCTCAACCAATTTCTGGAAGAATTAAATGATTGGGTGCATAACCCAAAATGGGTAGTTGGTGGTTTATGGGTTTTCTCATTGACACATGGATTAACACCATTGGCTCAAGGGTTTGAATAATTTCCCTCCCCATTCCTTGTAGAATCATGCCCCCATCTCTTTGTTGCATTGCATAGCTAGTTGTGGGATTTTCATTAAAATTCGTAATTACATGATGTCTTAATTTACATTGTGCCTATCTAGCACAAGAACCATAGGCATCTATTTTTAATTGCTGATACATAAAACGCTAAATCAATGGTGGGGCCTTGGCCTTGAGCTCCTCACCATGATTAAATAAAAATATTTACATCATTTACGATTTAATGAAAAAGGGGTTCAAAATGGGGACGTGACAGGTACAGGGACCTAGTGCATTATCTACAGTCAGGTTATTTTCCAGAGCACTGGAGTTCGAAGCAAAGAAGAGCACTGCGTTTGAAATCAGCAGCATACCAAATCATTGAAGGAGTACTTTTTAGGAAGAATTATGATGGTATTTTTCTCAGATGTTTGGAGAAAGAAGATGTCAGTAATGTGGTCAGAGAATTACATGATAGCCCTGCTGGGGGACATTACTTTGGAGAAACTACAACTCACAAGATTCTCAGAGTTGGGTACTATTGGCCCACTCTTTTCAAAGATGCTCATGCCTACGCCAAAAATTGTGACGTATGCCAAAGAAGTGCCGAAAAATTATCAAAAGCAGCAGGACCTTTGTAGACAGTTATCACCTCTGAACCATTCGAGCAATGGGGCATAGATATTATTGGCGAAATAAATCCAAAATCCTCACTGCAACACCGGTATATTCTAACAACTACAGATTATTTTACAAGATGGGCTGAGGCTGTTCCGCTGCGTAAAGTCAATGAAGATGCAGTCATCAACTTCCTGGAGGAAAACATCATAACTAGGTTTGGGGTTCCAATTTCCATAGTCTTTGATAATGCACCTTATTTTTCGTCAATGAAGATTAATGAATTCATGTATGAGAAAGGAATTAAACTGCATTATTTAGCCAATTACTATACCCAAGGAAATGGATTAGTTGAGTCTACCAATAAAAATCTCATCTGAATCCTTAAGAAAACTGTGATCGAAAATCAAAGAAGCTGGCACATAGCCCTCCCAAACGCCTTATGGGCAGACAAAGTCACTCCCAAGAATGCCTTAGCATTCTCCTCGTTCACCCTAGTCTATGGCAAAGAAGCCATACTTCCTCCGAACATTTTACTCCCATCCTTGCAATTGGCCCAAGCCTCTCGAGGTTCTAGCAGTCAAGCCCTACAATCCAGAATTGATACCTTGTTAAAACTTGAAGAGTCACGACAGAAAGCCAAAGACCAATTCCATCACCACCAAGACATAGTCAAAAGATGGTTTGATAAGAAGAAATCTGGTAAAAGAAATTTTGAAGTAGGTGACTTAGTTCTGAAATGGGACCACCAGCATGAAGGTAAGGGAATGCACACAAATTTTCAACATTTATGGGTTGGCCCTTACCAAATTTCTGAAAAGCTTGGCCCATCAACCTATAAATTGAAAGACCTGCAAGGGGAGGAAGTAAATCTCCCTCTCAACGGCCTCGCCTTAAAACAATACTTCGCATGAGTCCTAGGTGGACTCTTGTACATAAATAAGACATTGTCTTTTCTTTTCTGTTTTGTTTTCTCTTGTCTAATTTTTAATTGCTTTTGATTACTGTTAGTTAGCTTGATTTGTTTTCTTTTTTTTATTTTTTCCTTTTGTTTGAGTCCTTTGTTTAAATAAAGCTAAGCTCAATTTTGGTGTAGCTGAGAGATGAGACTCCAGGAAAAACTCGAAATAATGGTCATGAAGGAGATCACTGATAAAGAGAATATATATGTGTGACTTTGTTTTCATTGAGTGGTTTCCCGGAATGTAAAGATCCTTTTCTTTTGGTCAATATAACCCCTGTCAAACAACTAAGATTCAACATTTCCTTCTGACTATCTTAGGGCCCCATTCACTATAACACTAATGACTGTTTTAGGAAGTTCACTATGACAGACCCATGGAAAGGAAGCATGTCTCACAGGTGTATGGTATTTAAAATGACCCCATGCTGCAAATAAAAGCCAAAATGGTTGTGTCAAAGAGTCTGTTTCCCAGAAATTCTCGCCTCAATTAAAGCATGGCAGAGAAAAGCAAAAAGCATTCAACTAAAGAAGCTTTTCAAATAAATCAGCCTAGCAAGGTTCTTCTCCATCCGTGAAGCTTGATCATCAAGAAAATATCTCTCTCACGCAAAAGGACATTATGGATTGAAGAACCTAAACAAATTTTGAAAGTTGAAGAAATCTATTTTTGGAAGGCTCGAAGCGGCAAAAGTCGCCATTTAGAAGAAACATCCAAAAGGATGCAAAAAAGCATGGGAGTGAGGAACAAACGAATATGTCTATGAGATATCGTTACGATCCTGTGGAGTCTTATATTAGTATACTTATGAAAGATAGATTTTTAAAATGAACCTCACATTTTGGCCCTTAGAGAGTGATAAGGAAGGCTAAGTCAAAGTGCCCTTTTTCCCTCATCACCATTATGATAAGAGTGATCACTGCATTCTCAGAAGCTGAACTATGAAGACATTTTGTTGCAAATGTAACCAGCACCCTGTAAGTTTTCTAACCATAAGATGAGTTTGTTTCAGAGATCTGTGTTCGCCAGCGAATCGCCATTTGTTGTTGCTGCAACAAATCCCCCCAAATCTTTGTAAATGTTGGGACCCCTCCTTTATTTTTAAGATGGAAGTTTTCCCAGAAGTCAAAGCCAGAAGAATCCTTCCCTTACTTAGCTTTCTAGAGAAAAGCCTTGTGTTTTCTTCCTTTTGAAGCTACTTTTGTTTTTCTTCCTAAGTAAAGAAAACTCGTGTTTTTGTGCCACAACGACGAAAGAACCCATCAAGTTTCCCCGCAACAGCGGAAGAATTAGCCAACTCAGCCGCAACGACGAGAAGTCATGGATAAGTTAAACCTTTTCGGTTGAACTTAGCAAGTCCTTCCGCCACGGCAGAGGATCTCATCAAGTCTTTCTGCAACGGCGGATCACTTTGCTCTTTTTGGGTTTGAAACATCCTTTTTCGGATAAGCTCACTAAGTTCCGCCGCAACGGACGAAAGGTTTGTTTGAGTCTTTAAACTTCATCATTTTAGAAGAAATGTGCCAATCCTTCCAGAGTCTTCCGGCCACACTCATCGGGTTCATCCGCAACGGCGCCTAGACTCACCTAAGTCTCGTTCACGGATGAACTCATCCAGTTTCCCTGCAACGACGGAAGAATTCATCGAATCCTTCCGCAACCGTTAGAGGAGTTAGCCAAGATTGTCCGGTTTTGGCGGCCACACTTAATACCGAATGTGCCGATTTGACCCCGGCCGTACCCACCATAACTCCGTTTTTAAAATTTCAACCACCCTACTAATTGCTCACACGCGTTAAATTATTATAAGTAGGGTTTAAACCCCGTTGCTTTTCATTGATTCATTGGTTGGAGGCCTGTTTTCATTTCCGTTTGAGACTACGAGCATCTACTCCAGGCCTGTTAGCTTCGCAGTAGCATTACCATCCTCATATACGATCAAAATCTATCAGGTTGGTGCCCTTTAAACCCTGTATCTTGAATTGAATTGGCTAGTTTCATTTCTTTCATGGTGAACGCCGTAATCATGGTTGTATTTCTTTTATCCACACCATTTTAGACTATGCGGTAACCTCCAGTTTCATCACGGCCAAAGGCTCAACCCGTGGCCTTATTTGGCTGAGCGTATTCACCCCGGTTCCAATTTTGCAGGCCTTGGACGTTTAAAGTCATTAGGCCATAATCGCCTATCACGCGTTTTGCTAAGAAATCCACGGACATGCTTTTTCTCCCATTTAAAATTAACAACGTTATTGAGTCTAAGCCGGTCTCATCCACCCTCTTCAAGAAAATCCTTCGTACCAGCCTGTTAAATTTTCTGAATTTACTTCAATATGATCTAGGATCTTAACTGAGAGAACAACATGTACAGCATATCTACAACATATCAATCATGGAGACAATAATGCAAGCACACAAGAGACACAAAGATTTACTTGGGGAAAACCATAAAGGTGAAAAACCCCAATAACTTCCTCAGAGATAGATAGAGCAATGATACAACCAACCAATAGAGATATCCATAACCTAGCAGCAATCCTCCTCCTCCATAAGTGCGCCTCTCCTCCTTCAGAGCATGTGTGGGAAGTGAGTGAGCAAATAGAGTGCCTCCCGCACTCTATTTATACTTGACTTGACTTGCCTTTTTACCTAACTCATGTCGGCTCGAACTTAACCACATAACATAATGCTGAGTGGGCCGACCCCCAATAGGGTGGTCTAATAACCCTTTGACCCACATGGCCGACCCCCAATAGGGTGGTCTAATAACCCTTTGACCCACATGACTTATACAGGGCCGACCCCAAATAAGGTGGTCTAATAACCCATCAAGTATAAGTTACGACACTTACAATATAAATGATGACACTTCCTTATAGAGGAATAATACCATCTCTATAGGAATACAATATACATATATGTGAAATACATTCCGAAGTTACATATACATCAACACTCCCTCTTAACTAGGAAGGTATTTCTCAGCACAATTCTTCTAGCACAAGTGATCTTCTCTGGATCATCGTCACTGGATAATCGTCATCGAGTCATCATCATCGTCACTGCTGCTGCTATCTCAATCAATCTCTGAATCTACTCGTCATAGGAAGTTCTACAGAGCCAGTCCTTTTTCATACTGGATGTAGGCCCACCACCTGCAGGTCTTCGTCATCACTGGCCATACTGTGGAATCCTCAGGACTTATTACGTGCGTCACAAAACCTCGAAAGAGCATCCCAGGATGTTACGGGTACACAACTCCGACCTGTAGGATCTCCCAGGGCGCTATTACATGTGACCCCACCACAAAACCTCGCAAGAGCATCTCAGGATGTTACGGGTACACAACTCCGACCTGAAATCTCCCAGGGCACAAATTACATGTGGTCCACCACAAAACCTCGCAAGAGCATCTCAGGATGTTACGGGTACACAACTCCGACCTGAAATCTCCCAGGGCAACGAATTACATGTGGTCATGGCAAAACCTCGCAAGAGCATCCCAGGACTGATTACGGGCACACAGCCCAACCTATCGGATCTCCCAGGGAAACGAATTACATGCCATAGGACAAAACCTCGCAAGAGCATCTGCCAGATATCCCAGGGCGCTATTATATGCCATAGGCAAAACCTCGAAATACTATCTGCAGATCTCCCAGGGCAACGAATTACATGTCCTCCCAGAGCAAAACCTCGAAAGAGCATTTGCCAGATGTCCCAGGGCACCGAATTACATGCCATAGGCAAAACCTCGAAAGACCATCTGCAAATCTCCCAGGGCAACGAATTACATGCTCATCTGCACAACCTGATCCACGGCCATAGAGTATCAACCTGATACTCACCATACATCATCCTGATGTATCCATGATCATCCTGATCATCATCACTGCAACGTCCTGCTGCATGTCATCTGGAGCAACATCCTGAAGCTCGTCATCTATGATCATCCTGATCATCACTGCAACATCCTGCTGCATGATCCACCTGATCATCAATGCATCTACCTGATGCATACCAAGTATCATACATGATCCTCCTGATCATCAATGCATCTACCTGATGCATACCAAGTATCTACCTGATACATATCATCATACATGATCCTCCTGATCATCAATGTATCCACCTGATACAAATACATATACATGATACATATCACCATACATGATCCACCTGATCATACAATGTATCCACCTGATACATATACAGATACATGGTCCAAGCATCCAACATGATGCATACATACATACATAAAATGATCCAACTGATCATATCCAAGCAGAAACCAGAACATCATCCTGATGCTCATCATCCAGCGCTTACATCCACAGCCATGTGAAGGATCCTCCTTCCAACATGCTTGGAATGGCTTCAGCAAATGTGTCCATCACTTCTTCCTCGAAGTATCCTTGATCTGAAGCATGCCAAGCCTCTCTCTGAAGTACTCGAACTTCACCCTGGCTAGTGGCTTCATCAGCACATCTGCAATCTGCTTGTCCGTCGCAACATACAGGAGCTTCACAGCTCCTCTCTGCACCATATCCCTGATATAGTGATATTTGATCTCTATGTGTTTCGACCTGTCATGAAACACTGGGTTCTCGGACAGCTTCACACAACTCTGGTTATCACAGAAGATACCAGTAGCCTCCAACGGGAGATCAAATAACTCAGACAGTAGCTTCCGTAGCCATACTGCCTCACAACTAGCTGAACAGGCTACAACATACTCTGCCTCAGCTGTACTCAGTGCTACGCAGGACTGCTTCCTGCTAAACCAAGAGATCACACCTGATCCCATACTGAAGCAGCACCCAGATGTGCTCTTCCTGTCTGCAGCACTGCCAGCCCAATCTGAATCAACATAACCTTCCAGGTTAAACTTTTGATTCGCCTCATACCTGAGCCCATAATCCACTGTACCCTTCAGGTACCTCAGAACATGCTTTACAGTAACCAGGTGAACACTTCTCGGATCCGTCAGGAACTGGCTCAATGTGTTCACAGCAAAGCAAATGTCTGGTCTCGTGTTCGTCAAGTACATCAAGGACCCAATCATCTGACGATACGTAGAGACATCAACCAGCTCAGATGAAGCATCACATAGAAGCTTCATATTCGATGTCATAGGTGTGGCCATAGCCTTGCAGTCCATCATCCCGAACCTCTTCAGGATCTCTACTGCATACTTCCCTTGTCCAAGGAAGATTCCATCACTCTGCCACACCTCCATGCCAAAAACAAATAGTGCATCATTCCCAAGTTCTTCATCTCGAACTCGGTAGTAAGCTTTCGCTGCATGTCGGCAATCAATCTATCTTCACCTGTAACAAACAAGTTATCTGCATACAAAAGTAGTATCACTTTTATATTTCTCAATGCTGTCATCTGCAACATGCTTGATCTGATAGATCCATATGGAAGTCATAACAAACTTCCCTTCAGGTCTTGGGACTACATCCCAAACATCGTTCTTCATGATCTACGGATCATGGCATTCCATTTCTTCATCCCAGATCCTGGGAACTTCAATATCTTCAATAGATAATTTTGTTGTTGAACAAATGTTGTAGTTCTTCTTTTGTAGGTGAAGATATACGGTCTTTCCTACAAAACAGGTTAAATTGCATGATTAGAAACATCTCATAATTTTCAGAACAAATTCTTACACATAACGAAATATGTCATACAGTCATGCAATTATCTTAGCCAACGCTTCAATACAACATTTATCCATATTCCGTAACTTTCTAGATGCCTTCCAATCTCTACCAGAACATTGTTAAGAGTGTGCACAACTCCCAACATGTCAGCAAAGAGGTTTCATTCTAGATAAGTAGCAATGGAATGTTGTACAGTGCCATAGGCCACTTACCCATGTATATTAGTAGTATACTGTTCATCAATGCAACTATTCTAATATGCATAATACATATCCTAAGTCTAGGAACATGAGCATATACATCATTTGAACAATTTTATTTAAACAAACACATATGTAAGAAATGATAATTAAAATACTTATCTTTGTTTGTTCATTGGGTGGACTCCCTCTGAGTCTTTGCTTCTTTGCGAGAGATACTAGAGTCATAATCTGAAGTAGCTTCTTCTACACCTTTCTATTGTGGAATGTAGGAAGATGTTCAACTCCCTCTAAATATCTGCATCCTTGCAGAAGCTACTGAAGTGTGCTCCTTTGCTTTCTTTGCAGGAACAACTGGAGTGTGCTCCCTCTTGATCTTTGCTTCCTGGATTACCTGTCCTTGAACTTACATTCATCCTTGGTCCCTATGCATCATGATTGTGTTATCCTTGTGATCTCATATAAAATCATACATTCATTAGTATACTATTAAAACACAATAATCTCAAGCATGTATAGTCATGATCATTTCAAACAGAAATAATAAGCATTAGCATTCAAGGTTTATGTAGGAATCTTATGGTTAGTCAAATCATAAGAAGCATAACATGTCTAAACCTATAATTACTCAAACCTATGACTCTTCGCGTTAGTTGAATCATCAATTAAGATAAGAGATATAATGTGCATAAAACCTGTGATTATTCAAACCTATACTTTCATGATTCTTCTGGTTAGTCATATCATCAATTATGGTAAGAAATATAATACGCATACAGCCATGACTTATTCAAACCTATGACTTCATGAATAATCATTATCAAACAACACAACAGTATAAGATCCTAACACAAGGTAGGATTCTATCTTGATATAGGAAAAACATACCTGGATTAGCATGCTAGCTATTTATACTCACATGATGTCTTCTTGTTGTTCTTCAATGACTTGTGCTAGTAACCTGTATATCTCATAGGTTAGCCATTATAAAACCAAGTTATACATACCTCGTAAATGGATCTTCTATGAGATCCATGACAATGGATGAGTCTTTATCCTCATGTCATCATGATCATATGTTCTTGAACTGGAACATGCTTTGTCTTTCTTGGTGTACCTTTCATGTTAGTAGACAACATAAACCTCATACAACACCATAATGCATTAGTACAATCATAAGTATCAACACCCTAACCAATGAATATCTTCTATCATGCATTCATAATTTTGTTAAGGTGAAACGACAAATCTAAAATCAAAATTGTACTAACCGTAATAACATGAAGACAAACATACCATAAACTTAATCATGGACAAATATCGAAACATACCTCGATGAGTCATACCTGTCGAGATCGCTTGAAATCTTCTTATGTAAGGCCTTAGCCTCATCTCCCTCTGAAACACGAACTTCTTCACTTATGCAGGTGACCAATCCATCTTCTTCTAGGATTAACCTAATCCACTTGATTTGCAAGAACTGGACCTAGAGCTGGATATGGTTTTGTCAGAAAAACCCCAAAAATTCAAACTTTGAATTTCAACCTTCCGATAGGATAGGAATATGCGCCTTGATGAACTGATCAAACTGGTATATTCAGAATTTGAAAACTGCAAAGTTTCACTCCTCAATTTTTCCTTTGAAACTTTTGGATTCACTGGACGTGACCCTAAACTGGGGTTTGATGAAGCCCACTCTTCTGCCCAATCAAAATGTTTGATCCAAAGCTCTAAGCTTCTATTTTTCTGAGGAGCTTCCAGCCGTGGTCACAGATTTCAAAAATTCCCATTTTTATAGAAGCCCTAATTTTCCACTTTTCTGATCAAAGTCCCGAACTAGGGTCTAATCAAGCCCGGCCTTCTACCCAGCCAAAAATTCTGATCTTGGTCTCTAAATTTCTATTTTGATGAGTAGCATCCAGCCGTGGTCTCCGATTACAAAAATTCCAACTTTCTTCGAAGCCCTAAATTCCGGAAGCCATGAATGAAGGTACCAAAAAATAATTCTGTTTTGACAGAAATATGTACCTGATTGTTTCTGGTGTAACTCCGAAATTTTTGATCCAAAGGGTCTGAAAAAGTTTTCTGAGATAGCCTGACCTGTTAGCTTTCCATCCTCACAGGTCTGACCTCAATTGGATGTTCTGAGAGAGAGTTATGCCAAATGTCGCAACGTGACCTGTTTTGGGAAAATACAGGAGAGCGAACTTGTACGGCGTGCCACGTGTCACTGTTTGACCTTCGGCCTCTGAAAAAGTTTTCTGAGATAGCTCGGCCTGTTATCTTTCCATCCTGACAGGTCTGACCTCAATTGGATTCTCTGAGAGAGAGATATGCCAAGTGTTGCAACGTGACCTGTTTATGGGATAATACAGGAGAGCGAACTTGTACGGCGTGCCACGTGTCACTGTTTGACCTTCGGCCTCTGAAAAAGTTTTCTGAGATATCTCGGCCTGTGTACTACCTTTCACTTTTCACGAAATTTCATTTGGAGCTTCCTAGCCCAAGTTATGACCTTTTTCCCAAGGTCACCTGATTTTGACTCAGATCTGGAAGAGGCAGAAACCCTATATTGTACAGATCATAAATCACAAAGTACAATGAATTAGAGGTTGTCCTTTGGACACAAGGTACCTGGAGATTTTAGCTTCGACCTGTAACAATTTCAGATCCGAAACCTTCGCCAAAACGGATTTATAGCGAAAGTGCTACGACGACTGGTTTTTACTATATCAAGCCCTAGCATCGTAAGTGCAACAAGTGTCATACATGCCATATCATGCCTTCTTTCAGGCTAGCTCTGATACCATGTTAAATTTTCTGAATTTACTTCAATATGATCTAGGATCTTAACTGAGAGAACAACATGTACAGCATATCTACAGCATATCAATCATGGAGACAATAATGCAAGCACACAAGAGACACAAAGATTTACTTGGGGAAAACCATAAAGGTGAAAAACCCCAATAACTTCCTCAGAGATAGATAGAGCAATGATACAACCAACCAATAGAGATATCCATAACCTAGCAGCAATCCTCCTCCTCCATAAGTGCGCCTCTCCTCCTTCAGAGCATGTGTGGGAAGTGAGTGAGCAAATAGAGTGCCTCCCGCACTCTATTTATACTTGACTTGACTTGCCTTTTTACCTAACTCATGTCGGCTCGAACTTAACCACATAACATAATGCTGAGTGGGCCGACCCCCAATAGGGTGGTCTAATAACCCTTTGACCCACATGGCCGACCCCCAATAGGGTGGTCTAATAACCCTTTGACCCACATGACTTATACAGGGCCGACCCCAAATAAGGTGGTCTAATAACCCATCAAGTATAAGTTACGACACTTACAATATAAATGATGACACTTCCTTATAGAGGAATAATACCATCTCTATAGGAATACAATATACATATATGTGAAATACATTCCGAAGTTACATATACATCAACACAGCCTACTATGTTTCTTTTTTGCTCCATTTGTATATTATGAAACATATGGTTATCATAAGGCCACATTATTATTATGTTTCGTGGTTGCAATATGGCTCAGAATCACTATGTTGCTCCCAGAGATAATAATATGAGAGAAAAGCTGGAGTATAATATGTAGGATTATCCAATAATATTCGGAAATAAATGTTTTTTTTTTTTTTTTGGAATTGAAAGTAAAAATTATATCGGATTGGAAGTTTATGAAGAATGCTAGTCTAGATTGCTGATGTTGCGTAATGATTTTTTCTTATATCTACCTCTGCATGGCGATTGGACAGGTTTAAGTCAAAATGCCAAAAGGTGGCAAAAAAAAGTCGAAGGCGACTAAGCCAGAATCAGCTGAGGTTGATGCAAGGGTGGAAACTATATTCCAAGATACCAAGTCCACTATAGGCATGCTCCCGGACGTCAAATGGGGAGACTTATACCGCATGATAAGAGATCAAGACATCCCTGAGGCACTCCTAGAGGAAGGACTTTTGTACCAAAATATCAGGAGCTCAGGCATATCTAGAGAAACCACACATCCAGAACTCTTCCTTTGCTCGGAAGTAATTAGATGGATCCTCTAGCATGCAAATGCCGAGAATAGAGTCCTTTCTGATAGCAAGGGTGAGGCCTTCGCATCCTTCCATCCAGCCTATGTAGCAGGAGCCTACAATTTTCCTCGCACACAACAGCCGCTGGATGACGAATGGTTAAGTCAACTCAAAACAGACAATTTGGAGATGGCTAGAAAATTGCTAATGACAGGCAAGCAGATCAGGAAGAAGGATAGTGACGAGTATGAGGTCCAGAACCTAAGGCCCCCTTTCAGGATGATTGCCCTCATGCTAAGCAGGATTTTTGGCAGGCCTGACGGGACTATTTTTAGGCTCAAGTGGGTTCCCATAATCCATTATGTGGCATTCAAAGGAACAGTTTTTAATTGGGAAACCATCATCTCAGACAGTCTGTCATCAGCCTTAGTTGAGGCATAAGAAGGACTAAAGGCAGGGAAATCAAAATTTTACATGTAATCCTACCTTATAGATTGCATTTTGTCGAAACTTCCTTTCCCGAAGTTGGGTTTCCATTGGGACCAAGCCAACACCCCAGTGTTCATTGCTTACAAGATATTTTGGGCCCAGAATTATAGGTGGAGCTACAAGCTTATTTGTGAAGAATTTATCATACCTTTATACGAGCTGATGTTTAACGAAGAGCCCAATTGCTTGTCTGAGAATGCCATGGAAGTCTTGGAGAACTATGGTGACTTCTATTTTTCAGAAGAAGGTACTTATATAAGGATGTATGGGGGCTCCAAACCCCCATATATACTACCGAGGTACGCTACCGATTACATAGTCCACAAGGAGGCGGTAAGGCAGGTTTTCCTCGACGGAGTTGGTGGTAACTTGTATAGGGAAAATAAGGCTTCTTTTCCCCCTTTGCCTTTTTATATTGGGGATTATAAATTCTCAAAGATTCACACAGCTGAAGATTTTATTGCAGAGTTGAAGGACTTTCACTTCGGCAAAAGGCCCTTCCAAAGGAATGATAGACGAGACAAGGCTGTAGAAGATTGCAGAGAAATTCATGCTCATTTTGACTACGCTCACTATTATGATGAGGTCGAAGAAGTGCATAGAGGGATCAGTAGCATGACTGAACTACAAATTTTCCGTCTCAGTAAATGAGGATCCAGTTCTAGCTCCACTACTGTTCCCCATGTTGCAAGAGAAGTAGAGCAACGGAAAGGAAAGGAAACATCTGAAGCCGCTGAGGCCCTTTCCAGAGAGGAGCAAAGGATCATGGAAGAAGTTAAGAGAATCCAAAGAGAAGCTGATGAAAGGACAAATAAAGAAAAGGAAGACGAACTTCGAATAGAAGAAGCTAAGAGAACCCAAGAGGAAGAGAGCATCATATTGGAAGAAGCTGCCAGCCAGGAAGAAGATGAGAGACAAAGGAAAGCGCAAGAGGAGGAGTCTCGGAGAAAGGTAGAAGAAGAAAACAAGTCTAGGGAAGAATATACCGAACCAAAGAGCCCAAGCTTGCAAGACATGGATACAGACCTCCCCACAAGAGAAATCCCGCTCATCCTTTTTACACCATCGAAGAATAGTATGGTGTCCCAATGGGGCAAGTTTGTTTATAACAAGAAGAGAAAGTCCATTGTCAAGGAGACAACGACTCGTATGAAAATACCTTTCCAACCAAATATCATCACCAAGCATGAAACCACAGTCATGCAAGGTACCCAAAATGATCCCGGACTCCTAGCATCTATCTCTGTAGCTTCTGTTAAAGCAACTGCAGACAGTGTCCATATGTTGGCGACCGAGTTAGAATTAGAGAAGAAGAAAGCTTGCCTTTTGCAGCAGACTCTAGTCAAAGAACGAAATTATAAGAATTTGATAGTTGAGCAGTGTGACACCCTTCTGTCAGGAAAGGGGGAACTAAACAAAATATTTCAGCATCTAGAAGCTGAAAAGAGGGCTTTGGTGATACAAATAAGGACCCTGGAAGGAGAAAAGAGAGACCTAGAAGGTAAAAACTTGCGGTTAGAATTCGAGAAATTTGATGCTACTCAACAAATTGATGAGTTGAAAGAAAATATAGAAAAGTTGGAGGATAATAAGGGACTACTGGAACAACAATTAGAACTTGCAACCAGCAAGATTGGTGATCTAAGTCCTTTTCACGAGCAGGCTTGTGAAATACTAAGGAAGACCCATGGGATTCAGGAGCTCATAACGGAAGAAGTCTGCAAACTGAAGATAGTAGTGGTCAGAATTAAAGAGATAAATGCTGAATCCACTAAGCGTAGGAGAAAATACACGCGCATTAGTGAGGACATTAAAAGACATATGGAATGGAGAGAAGGGAGGTCAGGGTTCCCAGCAAATCTCCCTCTCAAATCAGTCTTTGGTTTCAAAGCAGACATACGCCTCTTGGTTTTTTGCAAGGATTGCGGAGTAAAGCTGAACGCTGGGGCCATGGTTGCTCTTGAACAGTGTGAAAGTGTGTACCTTAAGATCCGAACTGCCCAGGAAAGATGTCAAATGATAATACCCCAGAGTGTAGAAGACTTTCCGGATAAGACTCAACGTTTGTCTGAATTGAGAGACGGGCTGGATGGAGAAATGGAATATGTAAAAAAAATGGATTTATTGACCGCGGAAGATCTTCATCATTGGATTGGTCAAGCTATTGTTCATACACATATACTTGAAGAAAGCCTCCATGTTGCAACAGCAGAGGTAGTTGACCTAGAAGAAGAACTTGCCAAGCATGAGGTTTCTCTACAACTAATGCTGCCTCTTGCTACGAACCAGGTCATAAGGGAAATCAGTCTCTGGGTAAATTATATAGCAGAAACTGACAGGGCACTGGCAGCAGAAGCACAACTAGCATCAGCAGGAGGAGTAGGGGCATCGGCTTCAATGGAATTTCCAGCAGTACCAGTGGCACAAGTTCCAACAAGAGTACCGGCTGTAGCAGAAGCGCCCGAGATAGCAAAGGCACCAGGTCAAGAATAATCCATCTTTGGTCATATCTGCTGATTAAAGTCAGCACGCTCTACTTTGGCCTTATATATTTTGAGTATGGGAAAATGACATCTGGGATTTCTTTCCCGTCCCTCTTTTGTAATATTTTGAGGTTTTATTCCTTTTTGTAAAATGGGCACTAGAAGACAAATTAGAAGAATCAAAGAGGTTAGGGTACACTTGGCAGCTCTTAGAGCATTTTGTAAAACTATATATAGATAGTTAGAGAATAGGGAAAGGACTTTTGGCAGGTGAAGGGAAACTCTTCTTGGGTATGAGAACTACTTCTGCTACATGAATTGGAAAAACCATTTTGGCCTGTGAAATCCTGTGTAGCGTTTTGCTTGGATTTGTAATGGATGATTGCCGAACTATTTCTGCATTTTTCATATATATTCAGTGAGATATTTCCTAGCTTTTTGTGAACTACTTCTCTGCTATGAATGATCTTATTTCTTTTGCAAAATTTCTGTACTTTATGAGTTATGGGATGTTTTAACTAAATCAGAGTTATCTTTGATATCATTCATATTTCGTTGGAAATGCATTTATCTTATTAAACGGCTATCTGTTAGATCGTTTAGATGTTTCTTTCAGCTTATTGCTCATACTTTCAGTTTTCTCCTTGCAAGGATAGATTAAATTTGCTTAAATCAATTTTAGATTAGATTTGTTTTAATTGCATGCACTTGGATTAACACACTTGCATATCATACTTAAAATTAAAACACATAAACGGTGGATCAGGCCGCAACCGGTGAAAATTAAATAAATATTTAAACCTTACATGATAGCCGAAACCATTAACCGGACGGATTCCCCACCCCAAATGGTGAGCAATCTAATTGGGCTTGCCTACTGGGGAGAATGCCTTGCTGATTGATGCTACGATTTTCGAGGCATCAACACAACTGAATCTAGAATAATTGTCTATGAATGTTAAGATGTATCTTGCATTATTGAAAGATAGGTGAGGAAGAGATCCTGATATGTCACTATGAATCAACTCAAGAGGAGATGAGGCTCTCTTTGCCGTTCCTTTCTAAAACTTGTGCTACGGATGCTTACCAATCAAGAAACCTTGATAGGTGCCTTTAGAAAATATGATGTTTAGAAGCATTTCAACCATTTTCTGATTGTGCATTTCTTGCAAATATTTGTAGTTGAGGTGCCCAAACCTCTCATGCCAAACTCTGCTCACTTCATTTACATGAGTAAGAAGTGCACTTTGTTTTGAGTAAGGAAATAAGTGATAAAATTCATAGAGTTTAGAATGGTGATCTGCAATGCCTTATGCAATGATCTTCCCAGAAGAGATCTCTTGGGTTTCAACTGCATTAGGAGTAAAGATTACTTTCATGGGAACTCCTGTATGGGTCATTTGATAAACATAAAGGAGGTTAGCTTTGATGAATATGGTTGTCATTGATGACAACGCATTAATGACAAATCTTGATTGACAAGGACAAGGACCTGGATTGATGATGACATGGCAGACATGGCAAAGGAAATGGAAAAGACAAAGGTTTAATTGATGACTAAGGACATGCATGAAAGATGACATTGGAAAGCATGGAAGATGATGACGTGGATGGCTTGAAGACACAAAGGACAAGGCAAATGACAATAGAAGACAAGATGACACGGAAAGCTCGATGACATGGACAAATATGGACAAGGACAAAGAAGCATGAGGACAAGGACACATATGACAAGGTGACAGGACAGACAAGATGACATGACAAGGTGACAAGACAAAGGACATGATAAAGTGGAAGACAAGCAAGGTTGAAGACATTGGATGGCTTGAAGACAAGAAGGAGATGATGCCAAAGGAAAACCAAGCACAATGAATGGAGGAAAATATAAATGGAAATGACATGGCAAGCAAACAAGGACAAAGACAAGCGACATGGCAACAATGATGAGGTGGACAAGGAAAAAATGATGAGGTGGACAAGGAAGATGGATGCGAGCATTTGGAGAATGCTGCGGGCATTTCCCGAAGGGTCTGCGGGCATCTCGGACAAGCCCTTGTGGGCATCTTTATGAAGTATGAGGGCATATTTTATAGTGACCTACGGGCATATTTGAGCAACTCCTTACGGGCATGATGTTGATGACTAAGGAGAAGCCTGCGGGCATTTTCATGGAACAGTGCGGGAATTTAAGACATGCCTATGAGGGCATATTTAAAGAAGGATTGCGAGCATTTCTATGGCCTCATGTGGGCATCCTAATGGCACATTGCGGGCATAAAAGAGTGGAGCTACAAGCATTCATTAATAGCCCTTGTGAGCATAATCTTGAAGCATTGCATGCATTTTGGAAGGTTAAGTAAGAAGGGGCAAAGTGGTGACAAGTCCACTTTGCCAATGTGGCACAAAAGACCAAAATTATATATACATATTTGTTGAGGATAACTTGGAATAAAAATATATATGTATCATTTGATAAAATGAAATTAAATATTGACAAGTCAGCCTCCTAATAACATGGATAAGTCAAGTATAAATAAAAGATCAATTCGTTGGATTGAGGAGTGAAGAGTGTGGTAGAATTCAGATAAGTGAGTCTGCTCTATTTTCGGGGGTTAGGAGAGGATGAGGACAGTTCAGTGGAAACGACAGGAGCAGAAGTAAAACCTTTTTGTTTATCTTTTATTTATGGGTTAAACTGGGCAGCAATAGATGAAGCAACAGAAGTAAATGTTCTTCTTCCATTTTTCTTGGATGGCTAGAATGATGATGGCAGAGACAACATGACAATGATGTGTTTGGGGAAAGATTGAGCATATGGTGATGGAAAGAAATATTACATGAACAGATTGATGATGGCAGCAGATTGATGAAAACATGGGCATATGAACAGAACTATGATGTGGACAGAATGAATTCATTGACATGAGTGATTTCTCGGCATCAGTAGGACAGTATAAAGAGTATGGACAAAATGGAGATAGGGCAGCTGTAGGGACATGTTGTGTATGGACAGAATTAATATGAACCTACAGGAAGAATGATGACATGATAGGATAGAGGACAGGTATATTTTGATGTGTTGGCCATCAAAGCATGAAATCTCTCCTTGTATTCTGAGTTTGAACCTCCTTCCTCCCTCCTTGCACCATCTGGAAGAGGGATGTTAATCTTTTGAAGAATTTGAGCCATCACGTCAATGGTTTTATTCATGCAGGAACTCTCAGGATGAAATCCCCTATTATAGTATGCACACTTGCTTTTTTTTGTTGCTAATTCTTCTTGTATTTTGAGGACTCCTCTTGTGGATTTTGTTTCTCTTTCCATTGATATGGTGGCTTTTTGGAATTAACCTTCTTCTTCCCTTTCGAATTCTTTGAATCTCCAACAGCCAAATCATGATCTTTTGATGGCTTTATGGTTCCCATCAATACCAACTTGTCTTTCTCCTGAGTGAGAGATTCCATGAACTCTGCCAGAGAGGTCATCTTCCAATTTCAAATTGTGATCTTGGTAGCATGGAAGGTCGAAACAAAGACTAAGTAATCTGGGCACAATTTCGAAAGAATGGCCAAGATCAACTGTTCATCTTTCTTGTCAATCCCACATTGCTTGAATTGAAGAACCAAAGACTTAAACTTAGAGAAGTAGTCTTGTAGGGTCTCAAAATTGCTTGGACTCTGTGAAATTAATTAATTCTGTAGTTGATGGCCCCTCAATTCATATATCTTTCCAAACAAAGCTTGAAGTTTGACCCAAACTTCATTAGGTGTTGTAAGACCATCTGGATGGAAAAGAAGATCCCTGGAAGTACTGAGACATAAGAGACCATAAGCTTCATCTCTTCTATTATGCCAATTGGCCTTCTCTATGACTACAATAGGCTCAATTTTAGTATCCATAGTCACTTTGTAGAGGCCCTTTCTCCTCAAAAGAATCTCCATCCATGCCTTCCAATCAAATAGTTGGATGGAGTCAAGATGATTGATTGAGACTGCTCCATGACTTCACTGATTGTGCCCCTGTGAGACCGGTTTGATCTTGCACAAGATGCAAAGCAAGAAAATAGGCGAATACTACTGATAAAGGCACTTTGATACCATGTGAAAATCAATTCACGGGAAGATCTTACAAATCAAACATTATCCTCACAAAATTGTTAAGCAAAAACTTGCATAGATCATTGAAAAATGGCACTGAATTGATGCACGCAATAAAACATTATTGAATGGTAGTACATCAGACAAACTTGGGAAATGTAATGGATATCCAAATATATAATTACATCATAGATTTGAAATCCAAATAAGGCAATCGAAATCCTCACAAAAGCAAGCTTACTAAATATGCAAAAAAAACCCAAGGTAGCAAAATCACCTTCCAAATGAGTCTAGAAGTGCATGAATTGGAAAAATCAATTATGGAAACCAATGAATGATGGAAAAGAAATCATATCACATATTTTGGATAGAAAAATATGGAGGGTGAGTTGGACAAAAAGAAGACAGCTTGACAAGTCAAAGAGGGCGCCTAGCTTTATCCTTATCCACTGAAAAGCAAAAAAAGAAGGACAAAATTATGTAAGGCAGGAAAGCACTCTTACTAATTCAGGATAGTCATAGAAACAGATAGAATATTATCCAGAATCTTTCTAAGTGTGCTCCAGTGGATAATGATGGAAATTGTGGGCCTAAGAAGGCAAAATGAGGCCAACTACCTAGTCAACACCTAGGAAATTAATAAAAAATGATTAATATATTATCTCCTAAGTCTAAAGTGGGTTTTTAATATTCTAATAGATAGAACGATTAGACTTTGGGACCTTTCGATGTGGTCATCTATCCAAATAATGACCAATCATATTGATCGATAATGGGGTGTGGCATTTCCTCCAACAGGGTCATCTGATTCTAGAGCAGGCAGGCTTGCAAGCGTTTTTAATGATAAAAGCATGACTTTACTTGAGATTTGGGTTGGTCTGCTTTAAGGGATTTTATGTGATCTAAATGGAATTCTTTAGCATGCGTTATATTTGTTCTTTCTGTCAAATTTACATAGTTTAAGATATTAGTTTTAATCCCTACTCCAAAGAAAATGGTTGATTGGTAACGTACTATTTCGTGGACTGGATTCAACTCTCTCTCTCTAATTCTGAGTAGAGTTGTTGTGGTGTGGAGGTTGTTTGTTGCGTTGAATTATTGCTTGTTGGACGAACTCTATCATCCCTCCTTAGTGAACGACCTCCCTTCATTATGCGTTGGTTCACTCTCAGGTGTGTTAAAGTATGTAATAATCTCTATGTTGAAATTCTATAGAAAAGCTCTAGCTTTTGGAGTGCATTGAAATTTGGACTAGTGTGTGAAGCTTGTATTGGAGAGCTACAAGGTAGAGCTACCTATCAAATTTTTCTCTTCTATATTTGAGAGAGCTGGTGTTGTAGCTACATGAACACCCACTCTCTTCCATTCATCTAAAAAGAGCCAAGAGTATATCGACCTCTTGTGTGCATGGAGCTACAATTTGTATTGAGAAACTCACTCTTGTGCGGAAACTTGGAGACTAATGATTGTTAGATCTAATGCTACCTGCGTATGCTTGGAGTCAATTTGAAGCTACTGCATTAAATAATGACTTGTAATATTTTTTAAAGTGTTGCTATTGTAAGCACATTGTTGAAGTATTTTGTGGCTTATATGCTTGAAGACTATTGGAGCATTAGTATTTATGCATTAATTGCATTCATAGTCTACTGGAGTAATAAGTTTTGAAATAGTATTTATCATAGAGATAACTACTTTGAAATTTGATTGTATTAACTCTCTTATGCAATATTGGAGAGTACTGGAAAATATACTTATTGTAAATGTGGTAGAGACATAGAACTGCACCTTCAATCTGTCTCCAAAACACTACTAAAATGCAGGCATTGTGAAGAAAAGTTGTAGTTGGTTGACAATATTTGGGACTAGTTTGTTGTGCCCATTTGAAGAATCCTAGCAAGTCTGCAGTTGTTGCTACAACTACTCCAAAAGAAGAAGTTACAGAATTAGATCATCATCACATAATAATTTAGGTATAGTAGATTCATCAATTCAACATTCAGAATTGTAACTTGCAAACTCTTTTTATTTTTGTAAGTTCTAGTGCATTTTTGATACTTGCATGTGTTTTCTGTAAGTATCATATTGGAAGAAAGTTGAATTGCATTGTACTTTTGTGCATTCTTGACTGAGACCGACACCCTTCACTTTTTGAGTTTGAGTCTGTTGAGTCTTTTTTGTAAATGGTGGAGTCGCAAGAAGCCCTTAGCTTGTTGATTGAGTCAATTTGGACCCACCTACACAAGGAGGCCTCACACAATCCTCATAATGTCTCAAACTCCAAAAATAATAGAGTTGTTGAACACTCCAACACTTGCTCTTGTAGATGACTTAATGACAATAAAAAATAAACTCTCCAAATTGTTATCAATCATCTGCAGGATTTGAAATCCAAAGAGGATGATGTAAAGCAAAGGAATCAACATTCTGAACTAGTGTTTGTTCAGAACCATCCTCTCTTTGAAGTTGAAGATGATTCCTATCAACTACCAACACACAATGAAATAATTTCAGAAGACGTACAACCTATTCAAAGTTCCAGATGCCAACATTGTGATCGAGTTGGCCATATGAAAAAATAGTGTTTTGATCTTCATCCTTATCAGCACTGCGGGAAGAATAACCATTCTTCAGATAGATGTTCGACATTGAAGAATCATTCATCCACTAATAAATGCTCCTTGTCCAAATTCTCTCAAAATATTAATAAAATTGATTTTTAGGAGAGAATGACTCCTTGCTCCATAAATTTTTCCTTGGACCTTGGTTTTCCATATTTCCTCATGACCCCAATTCGCCACTTAACTATTCTTCTTTAATTTTTCCAAGTGAATTTAGACCATTGCATTCCCTAGTACAATGGAGTGGTCCATAGTGAAATATTGGGGACATTACAATCCTCCCCACCCAAGATTTTCCTGTCCTCAAGCAAGTGCAAACATGGATCATAAAGGACTTGATCACATTCAACTCATCCCTCTTGAGATGTGTCTTTGTCCCCCATAATGCAATGTGAACTCTCCAACTGAGGTAGTTGAGACCAAGGATGATTCTTGGGTCCCAAATGAACCTGAGAAGTGGGAAGGGTCTCCTACTTCCACCTCTACACTATATGATGTCAACATAAGGAGGCTTTGGATGACTCCCAATCCAACCAACTAGATGATTTGGTGTCCACCCATCATATGATTTTCGATGTAGGAAACCAACCCAATACTCCTCATGGATAGACTGTTGGAAATCAAAGCTAGCTTGTCCTCTAGGATTCCATTGTTCATGTTGCAATCTTCTCAATGTTTTAGTCACCTGGAACAACTTGTCACTCCATAGGATACCGGGATCCCATGGCCATATTGGAACTCCATCATTTCCCATCCTTTTGAAAATCTCTTCCATTAGATCTGACAATGCTTGGATCTCTTCTTGTGCCAATTGATTGCTTGCTTGCTTGGCTGCATCCAACATTCTATGAATGCAAGAAGATGGTGGTTCCCATCCTACCATATAAATGCACACCCAATCCTTGGATACATGTGTACTAAAATTATCCAAGGGCTGCAATATATACCCTTGTTGTTGCTCACATGGTAAGACAATGTTAGTTAAACCAAAAAATTCATCATAGAAGCAAAAAGAATCCTTACCAATGTGAGCAAGTCTTGCACACCCTTGAGTTTTCATCGCTGTTATGTATCTATCCACCCAATCAAGCTAGTGTAACGTCCCCAAAATCAAGCTAAGCCTCTCTAATTCGAATTTCCAAGGTAGATGAAGTTATTATTTGGACAAATAATGTTAGAGAGGAATTAAATGAGTCCCAATGTGTCATTCTCTCGTAAAAATAACATTTACATATTTTATTAAATATTTGTGAGAGAATTCTAGAATCAGGGGGAAATGCTATATGAAGATTTATAAAAAGGATGAAGAAACAAGTAAAAGGGCTAGATCTTATCCAAACATAATATCAAAACTTTCTTCAAACCTCACAAAATGTTCAAACAATTATTGAAACTATCAAAGATACGTCTAACTAGTCACTTTCTCAAAGTGTTACCAACTTCCTTGTTCTTGTGATATATCCTAAATCGACCAAATTGATCAATCAATACAAACTCATCTCAAGGAAAATATGGTTGATTTCTTAGATATTAAATTTACCAAATTTGTTATCGCATGACATTGTCTCAACAACACCTCATTTAATTTGATCACAAAGTCTTATCATCAACTCATTAATTTGTTATCGCATGGCATTCCCTCAACAACACCTCATTTGCTTTGATCACGAATCCTTATCATCAACTCTCATTAATTTGTTATCACATGGAATTCTCTCAACAACACCTAATTTGCTTTGATCACAAAGTCTTATCATCAACTCTCATTACGTGTTTAGCATCATTAAGAATCCCTAAAAATTGAAAAAAAATCGACAACTTTAATCATAAACTTAACCAATTTTTGAAACCTAGCATTCACTAGCTTCATCAATACTCAATAGTTTACAAGGGTGGGTCAATCACTTGATTAGTTAACAAGGGAAGGATAGTTATGCAAGCAAATACCTTTGCACTTGATTAGTTAACAAGGGAAGGATAGTTATGCAAGCAAATACCTTTGAAAACTATTGAAAGCAAATAACTATATACAAAGGCTAAGTATATTTACTATATCAATAAAGCAAATATAGGAGGTATTATTGGCATTTGTTCATTTGTACAAAAATTTTAATGGTCTTTGGTAAATTTAAATGTGGGATGTCCACTTTCAATCATTGCTATACCAAATTCACATGACAATTTTTTTAATTTACATTCAATTAGCAAGACAAATCAAATATGAGTTGGGCTTCTACATATTTATTCTGTCTACAAAATCCCTGGAAACTCTAAACCTTGTGTTATTAACCTTTCTTCTCCTCCCCTACTACTTTAATGAATCTTTATACTTAGAAAAGAGAGTTGCATATCATATACACTGCGTGAATGGTTCATATTGATCGAGCACTTTCTCGATGCTCCATCTGGATCGTTCACACTAGATTAATATCACGAGGGATAAAATGAGGGATTTGTGCGAAGGCTCAGATTTGTTGTACACATTTTCATCATTTCATCAAGATCCTTCGCGTTGTTGTAGCTACACAATGGATCCAAAAGCGACATCGCACGTCCACGGAGAGCCATCATAACCATTTCCGCTGGGGGGTGTTTTCTACCACCAAAGGTCAGATTTGAAGATTCGATGGAGGATGCAAGATTCACCAAAAAACGAGAGATTTTGTTGAAGATATTGTAGTAATTTATAGATTCTCCTACTTTTTCAACCAACATTGAATCCCAATAATCTAAAATTACGCCTCATGGATCTGCTCTCCAATTAAAATGCAATATTTTGTAAAGTCAACTCGGATAGACTAGCGATGCTACCTTAATCTCCCATGACTGTAGTGTTAATGCTCAGGCATGAAAATTAAATGGGCTTTTTTCCTGTCTCATAAATACTTCCAATTCATTCTTTCGGCCCTATTTTACCAAAGAACTTTCATATCCATTGCTGATATTTCCGCTTGAAGTCCATTTCTGTGTAGAAATCCTCCTGCACATGTGAAGCTTGAATTGAGGATAACCAATACTATTTAGAGAACGTGTCCACCACCTCTGGTTGAGCCGAGTAATTTGTTAATAGTCCTCTCTGATTTCATCAAATTTCTCTGTAATTGCTTGTCCCCCCTCTGCGTATTATTTGAATATTTGCTCCATTTCCCTTTCCTGAATGAAACTCAACATGTCTGGAAAGAAGAAAGTCATTTCTAGGAGCTCATCCTCCCTAGATGCGTCTGTTAGGTCCACTTCTAGTGATATTTATTCATCCCAGGGCCCCCCTTTTGTTGATAAATGGGCCTCAACAGACTCTCCAAACCACTAAATATACTACTCAAAAACTTATTGGATCCTCTTATGGCAAGTTACTAGCCCTTAATTCTAAGAGCAAAATATGGCCCTCTGGTCTAATGCAACACCTAGTCCTCGACATGTTCTTGTTTCTTACATTTATCCAGCTCTGTGCCAAGAATTACAACCGTATCACATCCATCATCACTGGTAATAATGGACAGATTGTGTTTTTCTACATCATCCGGCCCTATGTTTCTCGGATGTTAGGTACCACCCCAGGGAATGAGGTATAGTCTCATAAATTACAGACAACAAGATAGAGAAAAATGGATGAACCTAGCCAAGCTAATCTCTTCGCTGGTCTTAAGTACAATAAAGGAAGGGAAGAAATTCCTCCTGCCCCTTAGAGGTTGAAATTGTTCCCAATTTGGACCCAAGAATTTATCACCGCCTTTACCTTAATCTTGGGCCGAGAAGTAGATGAGGAGGTTAATGAGGGAATGGTGGCACTCATCGATTTTTTCAATGCCCGCAATGCACCCCAATTCAATTTTGTTGAATCCATAGTTGTTGGAATGAGAGTGCAATGGGCAGATTTCTATGCCACAGGGGTATTCAGGTAACCCTTTTACTTGGTTCACCTCTTAATATTTTACGAACCTCAACACTTTGAGGTTTTGGGCCTTCAGAAAGACAAGGATGAAAATCCAAACAGGGTTTTTGATTGGATTACATTGGTCAAGAAAGGGGAAGAAAATGCCATATGGTTTTGTTTTGTTACAAAATTCATGTACAAAGCTTATCCTTGATAATAGGGAAAGAGCCAGAGAGGATGTCAAAAATGTAAGGTTTTGTATGCAATTGGGAGACGCTGTGAGAAGAGGTGATTGGTTCTTAGGACCCGACTACACCGTAATCAGATTGTCTCGGACTGAAAAGGTGCCTTACAAGTTACCTTTACTATTTACTCGTAGGACTTTTGTACTAGAATATGTGAGGCAAATGATGGAGGTGGATAACCTCCATTTTGTGAAATCAAGAAAGAAGGGAAGAACCACATTTCCTGTGGCTATGGGAGGATATGAAATCAATGATAAAAGGGGCCGAAAGGAAGTATTTGAGATTTTAAAAGGGTTAATAGGGCGGGAAAAGGGGAGAAAGCTTCCAAATACTCAAGACCATGAGCCTCACCCAGAAATTGAAAGATTGGCCAACAAAGATGATTTTGAAGAAGTTGAGAGAATTATCAAATGACAAACAAACCTTGCTAATGTATCGAGTCAAATTTTCCCTCCACCAACTCCAAATCCTTCAAATGCTCCTCCCTATTATACCTTTTACATAGAAGAACGGGATATGGTGACAAAAGAAGACATGGATTTTGAGGCCCCTCCCTGGGAAAAATTTAAAGAGTTAGTTCAAGATAACTTTAGTAAGCATAAGAGGGGAGCATGGTGGAGAATGTGTAAGTACCTGGGAAAGAGTGATGTTCCTTATCTCGATGTCCTTGAAGATGCAAAATTCAACGAGATATATGATGAAGAAAGGGTTGCAAGAGACTTTACAACAACAATCACAGGGGATGCATTAAGGGAAATCTATAGCAACAGGGTCCCCTACCATGGAGTTCCCTCCTATCTTTGAGCAGGAGAAAGTCATTGAGAAACAAGGAGGTGAAATGGAGGATCAACAGACAGAATCATAATCTCCCATATGACTATAAAAACTATAGATTCTATAGTAACTACTGAAACAAGGGAACAAAACCCACCGCCTCTAGCCTTAGTATTCATTACAGTTGAATCACCAGTACTAGAAGAAGGCCAAGTTGAAGAGTTGTCACCAAAAGAGCCTAAAGAGGTAAAATATCTTAAAATAGAAGGGATGCTACAATTAGAGAGAAATCTTAGGGGGTCACTACTACAAGTTGTTGATGAGTCTTCAAAAGCAAAAAAGAAAAATGTGGTAGAGACTACTCAAGATGAGCCAGAAAGCAAAAAGATCAGGTTAAGTTACCCAAAACCTAAATAGGTCAAACAAGGCATTCATGAAGATATGCCACTTATTGAAGGTCTCCAACAAATATTAGAGCAATTTGAAGAACCTCAGTAGGAGGGAGTTGAAACTTCATCTAGCCCATTTCCTTTTTCTTTTGATTCCACTAAAATCTTGTCTATTGTGGTCACAAAAGGTACCTCTAATATGCACCTGACAAGTTCAACATAAAAAATGAATCAACAAACTCCATGGGAAAAGATTGTACAACCTATAAATATCATCGATCCCTTGGAAATTTGGACGGGAAAGTAAGAAAGGAGAGAAGAAGCTCAAAAAGGGGCACAGAATATAGAGAGCCTCGAGTCACAAGCTAGGACAAGGGTGTTTCCCAAGTGTTAGTACTAAGTCTAACACGTCACAATTTTTAATTTTGTTGGTCAAAATCGCACAAAAATTTTCCAGTTTCTCGTCAGTATTGGTCTCAATCCGGTGTATCTCGTAAAATATCTTCATGATATAGTAGCAGAATGTGCAAACCTTTTGAAAAAGACGCTACCAAATTTTAAAGGAAGGGTTTTCCGATAATATTCAAGCCAGATATCAACTTATTGTTATCAACGATCCCAAATCAATGCCAAAGTGTATCAAGACAAGCATCGAATGTCATGAAAGACACGGGTCCATAGTGTGCATGTGCACCATGTGTGGGCTAGCAATGGTAAACAATTTCATTTTAAAGTAAAAGTTAAAGTATCAAAGTAGGGAACGCCCATGGGTTCAGGTGTCAAGGTAAACTTGCAGATGTCAAAGGGATTGCCCGAAACAAGTGTCAAATCTCTTTATGAGTGAAATCAAACACTCAATGAACAAGCATAAATAAAAAATTAAATCTCTTTATCAGTGAAATCAAACATTCAATGAACAAGCATAAATAAAAAATTAGTTGACAGTCGCGTCATTTTTTGAGTACCTAATGTCAAGAACAGATTCCTGCCAAAATGTAAGGATTATTCCAAAATGGTTAAGAACCCACTTTGGGAATGGGGTGATTTATAAAAACCTGAGATAAAACCTCTCTCAGGTTTTTAATATCTATCACGGTTCGAGATATTCTAATATATGTTTGAGGCCTATTTTTCAGGATTTCACCAGAAAGCCAATTTCCTAAAAATGCCTACTCAAGCAAGCCCCTGTCCATTTTTTTTTAGGGATTGGGGAATCAAGTTTTTGGCTACTTAGAGGATTTATAGCGCCATATATATGAATGGATAGGATCCTTTTACATTTTTGAAGAACATGGGATAGATTTGAGCCTTATTTCTAGTAGCAGGCTGTAACAACACATTTCACACAGATTTATTCCAGATTTGGAGTTTGAATCAGATTTTTCTTTCTAGATTTTGTGAAGATGATCAGGCTGTCAAGCAGGATCCAAGATTGCATCAGGATGATTAAAAAATTCGAATTTATCCCTTGGTCCATGGTAATGATAAGCAAGAAATGAATATTTCGATCATTGTTGCTCAGACTGGCAATCCAAATAAACCCAGATTTTAGGCAGTTTGATATCTTTGATGTATTCTTATCTTTTTGATAGGTTCAATTCCCTAGAAGTTTTTATATAAACAATAATGAAGTCTTTATATGTAAACCTTGAAGAAAGAGGTGCAAAGGGGGTGGGTTTGATCTTCCTCTTAGCAGGAAGCAGAGGTCAGAGTCTGGAATACTAAAGGAGAGACTGCAACACTTTGTGCTCAGGGAACGATGTCTTTGTTGGTTTGTCTATACTTTCATTCTATTTTTCTTCCTCGTATTTGAATACAGAGATAGTTTGTGCACTGCATAAATTGTCGTTGAAATTCAGAACTAATTTGCAGCGTGTATTTATTGTTCAATTGCCTGAGTTTTGTAAACCTTTATTTAAATATTACCTTTCTGATCTATGACACTGTCTTATAACTGATCTCAGTCTTGGTCTCAATCTAGTGTATCTCGTGAAAGATATTCATGATATAGTAGCATAATGTGCAAACCTTTTGAAAAAGATGCTACCAAAGTGACCTAATTTGGTAGCAAAATCTTGCCTTTGTTTCCCATATACGCTACCAAATTTTGAAGGAAGGGTTTCCGACAATATTTAAGCCATAGATCAACTTATTGTTATATCAACGATCCCATAGCAATGTCAAAGTGTATCAAGACAAGCTTCAAATGTCATGAAAGACACGGGTCCATAGTGTGCATATGCACTATGCGTGGGTTGGTAATGGAAAATAATTTCATTTTAAAGTAAAAGTATTAAAGTATGGAACACCCATGGAGTCCAGGTGTCAATGTCAACTTGCAGATGTCAAAGGGATTGCCCGAAACAAGTGTCAAATCTCTTTAGCAATGAAATCAAACATTCAATGGACAAGAACAAATAAAAAATTAGTTGACACTGGTCCTGTCATTTTCTGGGTACCTAATTTCGAGAACAGATTCCTACCAGATGTCAAAGAGATTGCCCGAAACAATTGTCAAATCTCTCTAGCATTGAAATCAAACATTCAATGAACAAGAACAAATAAAAAATTAGTTGACACTGGTCCTGTCATTTTCTGGGTACCTAATATCGAGAACAGATTCCTACCAAACTGTAAGGATTCTTCCGAAACGGTTAAAATATCACTCCGGCTTCCGAAACGGTTAAAATATCACTCCGGGAATGGGTTGATTTACAAAAAAACTCTCTCAGTTTTGCAACAACTATCACGGTTTGAGAGATTCAAATGGACTTTTGAGGCCTATTTTTCAGGATTTTGGCAGAAAGCCAGTCACTCCTAAAATGCCTGCTCAAGATGCTATCCGTTTTTTTAGGGATTGGGGAATCAAGTTTTTGGATACTTCGAGGATTTATAGCACCATATCTATGAATGGATAGGCTCCTTTTACCTTTTTGAAGCACGGGGGATAGATTTGACCCAATACATTTCACATTGATTTATTCCAGATTTTGAGTTTGAATCAGATTCTGCTTTCCAGATTTTGTGAAGATGATCAGGTTATCAAGCAGGCTCCAAGATTGCATCAGGATGATTAAAAAATTCGAATTTCTCCCTTGCTCCATGATAATGATAAGCAAAAAATGAAGATTTCAACCGTTGTTGATAAGACTGGCAATCCAAATAAACCTAGATTTTAGGAAGTTTGATATCTTTGTTGTATTCTTATCTTTTTGGATAGGTTCTATTCCCTAGAAGTTTGTATCTCAACAATAATGAAGTCTTTGTATATGAACCTTGAAGAAAGAGGTGCAAAGGGGGTGGGTTCAATCTTCCTCTTAGCAGGCAGCAGAGGTCAGAGTTTGGAATACTAAAGGAGAGACTGCAGCACTTTGTGCTTAGGGAACAATGTCTTTGTTGGTTTGTGTGTACTTTCATTCTATTTTTCTTCCTCTTATTTGAATACAGAGATAGTTTATGCACTGCATAAACTGACATTGAAATTTAGACCTAATTTGCAGCATGTATTTATTGTTCAATTGCCCGAGTTTTGTAAATCTTTATTCAAATATTACTTTTCTGATCTATGACACTCTCATATCTGATTGTCTTCTAAATGAATATGTAAACTGCACACTGTGAGTCTATGTGTTCATATCTTCATCATTTTCCTCTATTTTCCGTTGTTCTTTAATTGTCAAGAATTCAAGGTTCATGCCTCAAAAACTATAAAGTGCTGCAATGCTTGATCTTTCATATATATCCTACCTGATCCACTTGACTCGCTTTGACCCTTTACCAATCAAAACCATTTTAAATCCAATATGTGTTGAACGTTTCCTTTTCGCAGTCATTGAATAACATTTAGCGCTAAAACCAAGTATGATATGATCAGTCACTAAGCAATTGGTGATTACTACAATAGAGCCCTATTCGCAGGCAACAATCTTCTCAATTTTTATTTTTGTTTTACTTAATAAAAGCTTGATCAGTTTCCTTCTTTAATCCATTCTTGAAAAATTATTAAAGAGTGTCTTCAAAGTCTTTGATTCTGAAGGTACTCTCAATTAGGGAACATCCATTGATGAGGTGGAAATCTTTGAAAGCATTTTGATTTGAGTTGGCTAAGATATCATTATACAGTTAATCCATTTAGCAATTGTTAAAATTAAATTTATATATAATCAATTTTTCATTATTATATATTCTGATTATATATATTGTTTAAAATAATTGACCTACAACCTGCTAATCTTATATTTTGATCATATCGAATTAGCTTATATCACTTCCCATCTTTTAACATGAGCTCCTTGAAATTTCATTTTAATGGTTTGATTTTTAGTGTTAGACAAAGTATTAATGATTAATTTTTGATGTTTTATATATTGTTTGGGTTAATGATATTGTTTCATTATATATATTCAGAAATATTAATTATTTCAGCCCAAACGACTTAGTCTAACATTCAAAAACATTATAACCCTAAAGATTATGTCTATGCATTTAAGAATAGTGAACTTTTAATCTATGCTTAAACGAATGATCTTATACTCATTTTTGAATCTTGCCTAAACTATGATGAATATTCATGCCAAAAAACGAAACTATATAACACCTGGTGGCTATCTTAGCTTGGATGTGAAACATGAATTATTACATTTCGAACACCTGTCGATTATAGTACAACGAATTGATGACTGTGTCAAATCTCCATATTAACAAGATTTCGAAACCCAATTTTATTTATGATCCATGTATAGGGTTATGATTTCACTCTTCGTAACATTATAATCTTGTATTTCACACATTTGTTTTGACGGTCGAGTTATGATGGTTGTTCACGAGCTTAGGGTTTTGGTCTTGGTCCCAGTCGAATCAAGTGAGGGTTTCATCATATCTGCGAAGTTCGGTATTCTCATTCCTTCTTGAATGGTGGTACAATACCTCTTACCACACTGCCTCTAAAATGACCCCATATGAAGCAGTCTATGGTCAGGCACCTCCAGCTCTTCTTCCATACACCCCCACCAGTTCACCAGTTCAGGAAGTTGACACGGTCCTTCGAAACCGCGATCAGATTCTTCGCATTTTGCGGGACAATCTTCACATGGCAAGAAATCGCATGAAGCAACAAGCTGATCAGCACCGTTCTAAGCGCACTTTTCAAGTCGGCGATATGGTTTTTCTTCGTCTCCAGCCATACAAACAATCATCCTTGAAACTCAAAGGGCGTCATAAGCTCGCTCCAAAGTTTTATGGGCCATATCGGATTCTTTAGAAGATTGGGTCTATTGCTTATAAATTGGAACTTCCTCCTTCTTCCCGCATTCATCCAGTCTTTCATGTCTCTTGTCTGAAGAAAGTTCTTGGCACCAACATCAGGGGACAAACGATTTTACCCGAACTGGATAATGAAGGATCCATCCTTTTGGAGCCAGAGGCCATCCTCAATCGGCGCACGCGTCAGCTTCGCTCTCGCTCTATCACAGAGGTCTTAATTCAGTGGCACGGCATGCAACCAGAGGATGCTACATGGGAATCACTCCTTCAGATTCAACAACAATTTCCACATCTAAAGCTTTGAGGACAAAGCTTTTTTTAAGGGGGAGGGGATGCTAGGAACCCATGTCTTTACTTTGTTAGTATGTTGTTGTTGGACGCATATGCTTTGTAAGTCGTCCCGTAGTATTTGTTGATCAATAGTTTGTGTTATTGTTGTTGGCGCATATGCTTTGTAAGTCGCCCATAGTATTGTTGATCCATAGTTTGTAACGGCCCATGGTTTCGACCCATAGTATTGGCGCCTAGAATTAGTATATAAGTGTGTGTTGAGACCTATGAAGGCACCGTGAAGTTATTTGTATTGAGCTTGCTCATAGGAGGTTGCCCCCTTGAAGTGGCCTGTGATCAATATAAAAGTGATTCTGAGTTCTGTCATTTCTGCTATTTCGCATAATCGTATTAATTAATTGTTGCAGGTGCCTCACATCCTTGTTCTTGTGATATATCCTAAATCGACCAAATTGATCAATCAATACAAACTCATCTCAAGGAAAATATGGTTGATTTCTTAGATATTAAATTTACCAAATTTGTTGTCGCATGACATTGTCTCAACAACACCTCATTTAATTTGATCACAAAGTCTTATCATCAACTCATTAATTTGTTATCGCATGGCATTCCCTCAACAACACCTCATTTGCTTTGATCACGAATCCTTATCATCAACTCTCATTAATTTGTTATCACATGGAATTCTCTCAACAACCCCTAATTTGCTTTGATCACAAAGTCTTATCATCAACTCTCATTACCTGTTTAGCATCATTAAGAATCCCTAAAAATTGAAAAAAAATCGACAACTTTAATCATAAACTTAACCAATTTTTGAAACCTAGCATTCACTAGCTTCATCAATACTCAATAGGGTGGGTCAATCACTTGATTAGTTAACAAGGGAAGGATAGTTATGCAAGCAAATACCTTTGAAAACTAGTGAAAGCAAATAACTATATACAAAGGCTAAGTATATTTACTATATCAATAAAGCAAATATAGGAGGTATTATTGGCATCTCTTCATTTGTACAAAAATTTTAATGGTCTTTGGTAAATTTAAATGTGGGATATCCACTTTCAATCATTGCTATACCAAATTCAGATGACAATTTTTTTAATTTACATTCAATTAGCAAGACAAATCAAATATGAGATGGGCTTCTACATATTTATTCTGTCTACAAACACCCTGGAAACTCTAAACCTTGTGTTAGATGGGCTTCTACATATTTATTCTGTCTACAAAAACCCTGGAAACTCTAAACCTTGTGTTATTAACCTTTCTTCTCCTCCCCTACTACTTTAATGAATCTTTATACTTAGAAAAGAGAGTTGCATATCATATACACTGCGTGAATGGTTCATATTGATCGAGCACTTTCTCGATGCTCCATCTGGATCGTTCACACTAGATTAATATCACGAGGGATAAAATGAGGGATTTGTGCGATGGCTCAGATTTGTTGTACACATTTTCATCATTTCATCAAGATCATTCGCGTTCGCGTTGTTGTAGCTACATATGGGATCCAAAAGCGACATCACACGTCCACGGTGAGCCATCATAACCATTTCCGCTGGGGGTGTTTTCTACCACCAAAGGTCAGATTTGAAGATTCGATGGAGGATGCAAGATTCACCAAAAAACGAGAGATTTTGTTGAAGATATTGTAGTAATTTATAAATTCTCCTACTTTTTCAACCAACATTGAATCCCAATAATCTAAAATTACGCCTCATGGATCTGCTCTCCAATTAAAATGCAATATTTTGTAAAGCCAACTCGGATAGACTAGCGATGCTACCTTAATCTCACATGACTGTAGTGTTAATGCTCAGGCATGAAAATTTAATGGGCTTTTTTCCTGTCTCGTAAATGCTTCCAATTCATTCTTTCGGCCCTATTTTACCAAAGAACTTTCATATCCATAGCTGATATTTCCGCTTGAAGTCCATTTCTGTGTAGAAATCCTCCTGCACATGTGAAGCTTGAATTGAGGATAACCAACACTATTTAGAGAACGCGTCCACCACCTCTGGTTGAGCCGAGTAATTTGTTAATAGTCCTCTCTGATTTCATCAAATTTCTCTGTAATTGCTTGTCCCCCCTCTGCGTATTATTTGAATATTTGCTCCATTTCCCTATCCTGAAACTCAACATGTCTGGAAAGAAGAAAGTCATTTCTAGGAGCTCATCCTCCCTAGCTGCGTCTGTCAGGTCCACTTCTAGTGATATTTATTCATCCCAGGGCCCCCCTTTTGTTGATAAATGGGCCTCAACAGACACTTTCCAAACCACTAAATATGCTACTCAAAAACTTATTGGATCCTCTTATGGCAAGTTACTAGCCTCGACATGTTCTTGTTTCTTACATTTATCCAGCTCTGTGCCAAGAATTACAACCCTATCACATCCATCATCACTGCTGATAATGGACAGATTGTGTTTTTCTACATCATCCGGCCCTATGTTTCTCGGATGTTAGGTACCACCCCAGGGAATGAGGTATAGTCTCATAAATTACAGACAAGAAGATAGAGAAAAATGGATGAACCTAGTCAAGCTAATCTCTTCGCTCGTCTTAAGTACAATAAAGGAAGGGAAGAAATTCCTCCTGCCCCTTAGAGGTTGAAATTGTTCCCAATTTGGACCCAAGAATTTATCACCGCCTTTACCTTAATCTTGGGCCGAGAAGTAGATGAGGAGGTTAATGAGGGAATGGTGGCACTCATCGATTTTTTCAATGCCCGCAATGCACCCCAATTCAATTTTGTTGAATCCATAGTTGTTGGAATGAGAGTGCAATGGGCAGATTTCTATGCCACAGGGGTATTCAGGTAACCTTTTACTTGGTTCACCTCTTAATATTTTACGAACCTCAACACTTTGAGGTTTTGGGCCTTCAGAAAGACAAGGATGAAAATCCAAACAGGGTTTTTGATTGGATTACATTGGTCAAGAAAGGGGAAGAAAATGCCATATGGTTTTGTTTTGTTACAAAATTCATGTACAAAGCTTATCCTTGATAATAGGGAAAGAGCCAGAGAGGATGCCAAAAATGTAAGGTTTTGTATGCAATTGGGAGACGCTGTGAGAAGAGGTGATTGGTTCTTAGGACCCGACTACACCGTAATCAGATTGTCTCTGACTGAAAAGGTGCCTTACAAGTTACCTTTACTATTTACTCGTAGGACTTTTGTACTAGAATATGTGAGGCAAATGATGGAGGTGGATAACCTCCATTTTGTGAAATCAAGAAAGAAGGGAAGAACCACATTTCCTGTGGCTATGGGAGGATATGAAATCAATGATAAAAGGGGCCGAAAGGAAGTATTTGAGATTTTAAAAGGGTTAATAGGGCGGGAAAAGGGGAGAAAGCTTCCAAATACTCAAGACCATGAGCCTCACCCAGAAATTGAAAGATTGGCCAACAAAGATGATTTTGAAGAAGTTGAGAGAATTATCAAATGACAAACAAACCTTGCTAATGTATCGAGTCAAATTTTCCCTCCACCAACTCCAAATCCTTCAAATGCTCCTCCCTATTATACCTTTTACATAGAAGAACGGGATATGGTGACAAAAGAAGACATGGATTTTGAGGCCCCTCCCTGGGAAAAATTTAAAGAGTTAGTTCAAGATAACTTTAGTAAGCATAAGAGGGGAGCATGGTGGAGAATGTGTAAGTACCTGGGAAAGAGTGATGTTCCTTATCTCGATGTCCTTGAAGATGCAAAATTCAACGAGATATATGATGAAGAAAGGGTTGCAAGAGACTTTACAACAACAATCACAGGGGATGCATTAAGGGAAATCTATAGCAACAGGGTCCCCTACCATGGAGTTCCCTCCTATCTTTGAGCAGGAGAAAGTCATTGAGAAACAAGGAGGTGAAATGGAGGATCAACAGACAGAATCATAATCTCCCATATGACTATAAAAACTATAGATTCTATAGTAACTACTGAAACAAGGGAACAAAACCCACCGCCTCTAGCCTTAGTATTCATTACAGTTGAATCACCAGTACTAGAAGAAGGCCAAGTTGAAGAGTTGTCACCAAAAGAGCCTAAAGAGATAAAATATCTTAAAATAGAAGGGATGCTACAATTAGAGAGAAATCTTAGGGGGTCACTACTACAAGTTGTTGATGAGTCTTCAAAAGCAAAAAAGAAAAATGTGGTGGAGACTACTCAAGATGAGCCAGAAAGCAAAAAGATCAGGTTAAGTTACCCAAAACCTAAATAGGTCAAACAAGGCATTCATGAAGATATGCCACTTATTGAAGGTCTCCAACAAATATTAGAGCAATTTGAAGAACCTCAATAGGAGGGAGTTGAAACTTCATCTAGCCCATTTCCTTTTTCTTTTGATTCCACTAAAATCTTGTCTATTGTGGTCACAAAAGGTACCTCTAATATGCACCTGACAAGTTCAACATAAAAAATGAATCAACAAACTCCATGGGAAAAGATTGTACAACCTATAAATATCATCGATCCCTTGGAAATTTGGACGGGAAAGTAAGAAAGGAGAGAAGAAGCTCAAAAAGGGGCACAGAATATAGAGAGCCTCGAGTCACAAGCTAGGACAAGGGTGTTTCCCAAGTGTTAGTACTAAGTCTAACACGTCACAATTTTTAATTTTGTTGGTCAAAATCGCAGAAAAAATTTCCAGTTTCTCGTCAGTAATGGTCTCAATCCGGTGTATCTCGTGAAATATCTTCATGATATAGTAGCAGAATGTGCAAACCTTTTGAAAAAGACGCTACCAAATCTTGCCTTTGTTTCCCATATACACTACCAAATTTTAAAGGAAGGGTTTTCCGATAATATTCAAGCCAGATATCAACTTATTGTTATCAACGATCCCAAATCAATGCCAAAGTGTATCAAGACAAGCATCGAATGTCATGAAAGCCACGGGTCCATAGTGTGCATGTGCACCATGTGTGGGCTAGCAATGGTAAACAATTTCATTTTAAAGTAAAAGTTAAAGTATCAAAGTAGGGAACGCCCATGGGTTCAGGTGTCAAGGTAAACTTGCAGATGTCGAAGGGATTGCCCGAAACAAGTGTCAAATCTCTTTATCAGTGAAATCAAACATTCAATGAACAAGCATAAATAAAAAATTAAATCTCTTTATCAGTGAAATCAAACATTCAATGAACAAGCATAAATAAAAAATTAGTTGACAGTCCCGTCATTTTTTGAGTACATAATGTCAAGAACAGATTCCTGCCAAAATGTAAGGATTATTCCAAAATGGTTAAGAACCCACTTTGGGAATGGGGTGATTTATAAAAACCTCTCTCAGGTTTTTAATATCTATCACGGTTCGAGATATTCTAATATATGTTTGAGGCCTATTTTTCAGGATTTCACCAGAAAGCCAATTTCCTAAAAATGCCTACTCAAGCAAGCCCCTGTCCATTTTTTTTTAGGGATTGGGGAAACAAGTTTTTGGCTACTTAGAGGATTTATAGCGCCATATATATGAATGGATAGGATCCTTTTACATTTTTGAAGAACATGGGATAGATTTGAGCCTTATTTCTAGTAGCAGGCTGTAACAACACATTTCACACAGATTTATTCCAGATTTGGAGTTTGAATCAGATTTTTCTTTCTAGATTTTGTGAAGATGATCAGGCTGTCAAGCAGGATCCAAGATTGCATCAGGATGATTAAAAAATTCGAATTTATCCCTTGGTCCATGGTAATGATAAGCAAGAAATGAATATTTCGATCATTGTTGCTAAGACTGGCAATCCAAATAAACCCAGATTTTGGGCAGTTTGATATCTTTGATGTATTCTTATCTTTTTGATAGGTTCAATTTCCTAGAAGTTTTTATATAAACAATAATGAAGTCTTCATATGTAAACCTTGAAGAAAGAGGTGCAAAGGGGGTGGGTTGGATCTTCCTCTTAGCAGGAAGCAGAGGTCAGAGTCTGGAATACTAAAGGAGAGACTGCAACACTTTGTGCTCAGGGAACGATGTCTTTGTTGGCTTGTCTATACTTTCATTCTATTTTTCCTCCTCGTATTTGAATACAGAGATAGTTTGTGCACTGCATAAATTGTCGTTGAAATTCAGAACTAATTTGCAGCGTGTATTTATTGTTCAATTTCCTGAGTTTTGTAAACCTTTATTTAAATATTACCTTTCTGATCTATGACACTGTCATATAACTGATCTCAGTCTTAGTCTCAATCTAGTGTATCTCGTGAAAGATATTCATGATATAGTAGCATAATGTGCAAACCTTTTGAAAAAGATGCTACCAAAGTGACCTAATTTGGTAGCAAAATCTTGCCTTTGTTTCCCATATACGCTACCAAATTTTGAAGGAAGGGTTTCCGACAATGTTTAAGCCATAGATCAACTTATTGTTATATCAACGATCCCATAGCAATGTCAAAGTGTATCAAGACAAGCATCAAATGTCATGAAAGACACGGGTCCATAGTGTGCATATGCACTATGCGTGGGTTGGCAATGGAAAATAATTTCATTTTAAAGTAAAAGTATTAAAGTGTGGAACACCCATGGAGTCCAGGTGTCAATGTAAACTTGCAGTTGTCAAAGGGATTGCCCGAAACAAGTGTCAAATCTCTTTAGCAATGAAATCAAACATTCAATGAACAAGAACAAATAAAAAATTAGTTGACACTGGTCCTGTCATTTTCTGGGTACCTAATTTCGAGAACAGATTCCTACCAATCTGTAAGGATTCTTCCGAAACGGTTAAAATATCACTACGGGAATGGGTTGATTTACAAAAACACTCTCTCAGTTTTGCAACAACTATCACGGTTTGAGAGATTCAAATGGACTTTTGAGGCCTATTTTTCAGGATTTCGCCAGAAAGCCAGTCACTCCTAAAAATGCCTGCTCAAGATGCTATCCGTTTTTTTAGGGATTGGGGAATCAAGTTTTTGGATACTTCGAGGATTTATAGCACCATATCTATGAATGGATAGGCTCCTTTTACCTCTTTGAAGCACGGGGGATAGATTTGACCCTTATTTCCAGTAGCAGGCTGTAACAACACATTTCACATTGATTTATTCCAGATTTTGAGTTTGAATCAGATTCTGCTTTCCAGATTTTGTGAAGATGATCAGGTTATCAAGCAGGCTCCAAGATTGCATCAGGATGATTAAAAAATTCGAATTTCTCCCTTGCTCCATGATAATGATAAGCAAAAAATGAAGATTTCAACCGTTGTTGATAAGACTGGCAATCCAAATAAACCTAGATTTTAGGAAGTTTGATATCTTTGTTGTATTCTTATCTTTTTGGATAGGTTCTATTCCCTAGAAGTTTGTATCTCAACAATAATGAAGTCTTTCTATATAAACCTTGAAGAAAGAGGTGCAAAGGGGGTGGGTTCAATCTTCCTCTTAGCAGGAAGCAGAGGTCAGAGTTTGGAATACTAAAGGAGAGACTGCAGCACTTTGTGCTTAGGGAACAATGTCTTTGTTGGTTTGTGTGTACTTTCATTCTATTTTTCTTCCTCTTATTTGAATACAGAGATAGTTTATGCACTGCATAAACTGACATTGAAATTTTTTTCAAAAACCAGTTGAAAGGGAAATGGGCTCTTAACACAAACAATAGACATGTGGCGCCTCATGTCAAAGGGGCATCTGTCAGTGGGGGGGGGCACCTGTTGATGCTTCGGGTTCGGACCCATCTATTGGTAGTGCTAGGGGGACGCCTGGACTGGGTAACTATGGCAAAACAGTGCCTTCCTCTTGCGCGGCTAGAAGGCTAAATGAGAAATATTTTTGTAGACCTGAGGAGGTTTGGTTAACGGTGGGAAGGGATGTAGGTCTAGAAGAAATCGTGGATTACAACATGACGGTGCTTGTAGGCAAGTTCTTGTATCATGCTATGAATCGAAAAGACATTGTTAAATGGGTTATGGAGAAGTGGAACCCCATTCTAAATTACACCCCCCAAATTTTCGCAATGGCTTGCGGCTGGTATGGCTTTAAGTTTAAACAAGAAGCACATTGCTCCATCATTCTGGAGAGACTGTGGCTATATGGTGCGGGGGGTTTAATGTTACAAAAGTGGCAGACCAATTTTGATCCAGAAACTGTTTCGGTTCAGCTACGGTACTTGTGGGTACTCCTTCCTGGACTTCCACTGGCACTTTGGAACCGTGGGGCTTTCGAAGCCATTGGTAATTGTATTGGACGGTTTCTTCATGTTGATGAGGATCATCTTACTGGATTTGACCGCCGTATGGGTCGGGTACTTGTTGAGGTGGATATTTCTTTGGGCCTTATTGATGTTCTACACATTAATTGGCGTGGCTGTAAGCTCTCGCAGATCATTGACTATTGGGGCATCCCCTTCCGCTGTTCAAATTACAAAGGGGTGGGGCACTTGTGGCGTCAATGTAAGGCAAATACATCTTCTGGTCGTCTTAAGGAGGTGGGACCTTTCTGGTCATCTGATGATGGTAGCGACATCGATTTGGATGCGTCGAGCTCGCTGGACGGCTTCTCCAACAGGGTTCCCACCCATTCTGCTCCTGACTCGGCCTTGTTTCGTAAGTTGGAAACACAGGACCCTATTTTCTTCCATTCATTAAATGATTTGGATATCTCATTTATAAATGCTTTAGATTTAAACAGTGGAAATAATTGAAATTATTTGAGTCGCCGTCATCACATTTCTATGGCAACAAAATCCTCCGGGCCTGAGAAGGTTTCTAATGAGTCGTCCGAGGACGATGTCCCTGTCTTTGAGAATGAGCCATTTGTGAGAAGGACATATATAAGCCCATCTGATTCCTCCCCGGTTTTGTCTGTCTCCCCCGGACTCCCTACATCCGTTTCCCTGACTATTATTATCTCCACTGATTCTAAGCTTCCTAACACTAGACCGGATGTATCTGTGAGTGTGGATAATGAGACAAATCCCGGTGTGATTGCTTTTGACTCTGATGTAAGGGTGGAGGGGACCAATGGCTATAATCCTGCGAATCTGTCGGGGTTAGATTGTCACACTGTGGGACCTGGTGTGACATCGGATTCAATAGATAAAATTTTACTTATTCCATCATATTCAGATATGGTAAAAAAGACACCCATCCCTACATTTTACAAAAATCGGATGGTGGCTGTGAATGATCCGACCTGTGGGGATTTGGGGGGTATTTTGGGTCTGAAGAACATTGATCCGGACGGGGATGTGGATAACAAAAACTCTGTGAATCCTCCTGAAACAATAGGAGACATTTGTGTACAAAAGGGGGCACACAGGGTGGACTGGCCCTGGAATTCTCTCCATTGAAAACGAGAAGTGCCAGATAAAACAAGAAGGTCACTCTGGGGGGGAGGGAGGATGACCGATGTAAGGTGGATTCCCCCAACTCTGCTGATACCTGGGCTCTTAGAGGAATGAAAGCCCTTGCCAGGGTTCGAAAATGATATTTTTCTCTCTAAATATCCGGGGTGTGGGGGGTCTGCTCAAACAATTGGCCCTCAAACGTGTACTACATATTATCAATCCTGATTTGGTCCTTCTTCAGGAAACCATGGTTTGCGGGGAGAAGGCTCGCATTTTTTTTAACAAAATTAAGCTGGGTTGGATGGTGTGCTCTGTGGATGCTGTTGGTCTTTCTGGTGGTCTCTTAGCTGCTTGGAATCCATTGGTTTTGAGACTAAACCCATCTATCATCTCTTTGAGTATTTTATTGTCTGGAAATATCAGGGGATCGGAAAAGAACATAAATATCATCAATTGTTATGGCCCTTATTGTGATAGGGTAGATTTCTGGGACATGGTTGTCTCGGGTCATCAACTGGAATTGGAGAACTTAATACTTGCTGGGGATTTGAATTTCACATGGGGGGATGAGGAATTCTGGGGCAATTCGGCTAGGCGGGATCCCCTGGGTACCTATTTCAGTAATCTTTTCACGAAATTTTCCCTGATTGATGTTGCTCCGTGGCCAATGGCCCCAACTTGGTCAAATGGTAGGAAGGATGAAAATCTGATTCAGAAACGCATTGATCGTTTCTTAATCTCGGAATCTCTACTTGATTGTTTCCAGAATTATAGGTCCTGGATACAACAAATTAAAATTAGTGATCATCTTCCTATTATCTTTCAATTTGATGTGGAGGCCTCTCACCACTTTTTCCCATTCAAATTCATCTCCACATGGCTTTCGGATGTTGAATACACTACGGGGGTGAGAACTAAATGGCAACATATAGATGTATCGGGGGAGAGATCTGCGATGGACAAGCTGGCGGTGAAACTCAAGGCCATTAAAGATTATAGTATATTGTGGGAAAAAAATACAAAAAGCATTGCTGGGAACAGAACTTGCTGAGATTGAAAGGGAAATGGAAACACTGATGCAGCGGTCTGTGTGTCCTGGTCTCAGCCTAGTGGAAACTAGAAAACTCTCTTCAATGGAGAGTCGAAAATTGAATATACTTCTTATTGAGGAGGAAACTTGGAGATTGAAGAGCCATGCCATATGGCTTAAAGCTGGGGATCTGAACACAAAGTTTTTTCATCATTTTGCGGATTCTCGGAGGATGCAAAATACTATTTGGGATCTTAATGATCACACTGGTCGGCAGATCAGGGGGGATGAGGAATTGATGAATGAGGCAGCTCGTCACTTTCAGGAATACTATTGTGACCCCAAAAACACAACATTGGCAGAACAATTTAAGATTATTAAGGAATACCCTCGGATGTTTAATGAATTGGAGGGGGACTGTATTTTTATGGATGTTACTTTGATGGATGTGGAAAACACCTTGCGGGGTTTTGCTAAAGATAAATCTCCTGGCCCGGATGGGTGGTCGGTGGAACTATTTATCCTTTTCTTTGATATTATGGGGGAGGAACTCCGAATGGCTGTGGATGAGTCTCGGAAATTGGGCACTATATCTGGGGCATTAAACTCAACTTATTTGGCACTCATTCCGAAAACATCCCATCTGGATAATTATAATGAGTTCAAGCCTATTGCTCTTTGCAATTTAGTCTACAAGATTATTTCCAAGATTATAGCTGATCGGATCAAACCAATCCTTTCAAGACACATATCCATTGAGCAGTATGGTTTTTTACAGGGTCGTCAGATTCATGATGTCGTGGGGGTGACTCGGGAAATTTTTCACACTGTAAAGCAGAAGAGACTTGATGCGCTCATCCTACAATTGGACTTGGTGAAAGCATATGATCGGGTTGATTGGAATCTTTTGAGATTAATTCTAATCCAGATCGGCCTGCCATGGAAGGTGATGAAATGGATTATGGCCTGTGTAACATCGGTAAATTTCGCTGTATTGATTAATGGTCATCCATCGGAATTCTTTAAAGCATCCCGGGGTCTTCGTCAGGGTTGCCCACTATCGCCGCATCTTTTCCTGTTGGTCATTGAAGGACTGAGTCTCTCCATACATAAGGCAAAAAGGGAGGGGCTGATTGTTGGCATTAAAATTACAAGAGATATAACTGTTACACAATCTCTTTTTATGGATGATGTTATGCTTTTTGGTTTGGGTATCCTTGCTGAGTGGATCCAATATAAGAAGAGACTTGACTTTTTCTGCTTGGTTTCTGGTATGATCATCAGTTATATAAAATCACAATTTTTGAAACATTCCCTGTTGGCTGATGTGGAACTGTCGATAAGCTCTTTTCTGCATTTAAAATTCAAGGAGATGGATGCGGGAACGAAATATCTGGGCTTCTTCATTAAGCCTTCTAATTACCTGATAAATGACTGGTCATGGCTTGTTAGACGATTTGAAAAGCGTATTAGTCATTGGAGCTTTCGACACTTATCCATGGGCGGCAGACTTACGCTGGCAAAAGCTGTTCTGCAGAATATAGGTGTCTACTGGTTTTCACTGTGTAAAACTCCAAGATCCATCCTTGGTCTTATTCGGAGGAAGTTGTTCAGTTTCTTATGGTCGGGTGCTAGAGCACAAGAAAAATTTCATCTTATGAAATGGTCTGTTTTGGCTCGACCCTGGAACTTGGGGGGATGGAATATAAAGGAACTAGATCTATTTGTCACGGCCTTACATGCAAAAATTCTTCGGCGTGCACTCTTTGATAATTCTGTTTGGGGGAAGATTATCAGAGCCAAGTACCTGAAAAATACTTCTGTCGCAAATTGGCTTCGTATGGGTCGTCCTGCTACTGTGGGTGTATCAAATTTTTGGAATGCATTGATGGGATCTTTCAATGTTATTGCACAATGGATTGCATGGATTCCTGGTAATGGTCGTGAAATTAAACTGGGACTTGACCCGATCTTAGGGGGACCATCTGTTCATATCTTGTCGTTGGAATTAAGGACTCACCTCAGAACAAATGGATTTTGCACTCTTGCACATGCGGCAGGTCAGTATAAGGATGGGCATTCTTTATGGATCTCGGCTCCACAGCTGGGATTGACTGGTATTTTGGGGAATGAATGGGAAGAATATATCAGGCCTTTATATCAATCAAATATTCAATTATCTGAGTCATCGGACAGATTAGCTTGGTCGTGGGATGTGTCTTGTGGCAATGTTTCAACTAAATTGGCATATGATGCAATGTTTGTTGAGTCTCATACTGAGACTCGTTGGTGGTATAAAACTATCTAGAAGCTAGCCCTTCCACTCAAGATAAAATGTTTTATTTGGCTAGCGTTGTGTAATAAGATTCTTACTTGGGACAATTTATGTTGTCGTGGTTTCATTGGCCCGGGATGGTGTCCCCTTTGTTGTTCACAGGAGGAATCCGTTGCTCATCTCTTCTCCTCCTGTCCCTTCATTCGGGATCTTTGGAAGCAAATTGCATCTATCTCTGGTATACAATTCCTCTGGAGGCAACCTTCTCTTTGTGAATGCCTGGATGCCTGGTCGCGTCTTTCCAAAGGATGTATTGAACTCCCATACTTTATGATCTGGGAGGTGTGGAAATCCTGCAATTCTCGAATATTTGAGAACTCTGTACCTCATCGTGATTGGATATGCTATAGAACCCTTGCTGCACACAAGGAATATACTTCAATTCACGGGTTTGGTGATGGTAGGAATGTTCTGAGTAAGAGATGTCGAATGGCTCCTCCGGTCCTGGTGTACCCATGTGGCTTCTTTGATGGGGCAGCTGTGGGTCGTCCTGGGGTGGGAGGGGCGGGTGCAATCATTCACATTACCAACACTGTTTCTTTCCATATCTATCTCTGGTATACAATTCCTCTGGAGGCAACCTTCTCTTTGTGAATGCCTGGATGCCTGGTCCCGTCTTTCCAAAGGATGTATTGAACTCCCTTACTTTATGATCTGGGAGGTGTGGAAAGCCCGCAATTCTCTAACATTTGAGAACTCTGTACCTCATCGTGATTGGATATGCTATAGAACCCTTGCTGTACACAAGGAATATACTTCAATTCATGGGTTTGGTGATGGTAGGAATGTTCTGAGTAAGAGATGCCGAATGGCTCCTCCGGTCCTGGTGTACCCATGTGGCTTCTTTGATGGGGCAGCTGTGGGTCGTCCTGGGGTGGGAGGGGCGGGTGCAATCATTCACATTACCAACACTGTTTCTTTCCATATCTGGCTAAATCTGGGTATTGGATCCAATACACGCAGTGAATTATGAGCCCTATGGCTCTTGCTATTTATTGCTCGCTCTCGGCAGATTTCCTCACTTGTGATCATGGGTGACTCGTTATCTATTATCTCTTGGGCTAGAGGCATTTCACCTCTCAATGTTCTACTACTCACTCACTGGATGGAAGCGGCTTGAAAGCTAATCCTTGAATTTGAGCATACTCATTTCGCTCATATCTTCAGAGAGGTAAATACGGAGGCTGATATGCTCTCCAAGCGGACTCTTAACTCTCAGGTGGGGGTCATCATGTGGCAGGAATGGTGGGAGGATATTCTCTTTACCCATGGTTCTTATCATTTACATTGGACATGATACTTATAGTTTACTATTTACATACTCATTTTGATTTCATTTCAGTTTTAGGCGGCACTGATATTTTTATATGACTAATATTACTATGTGCAGATCCTTAATTTGCACAGGTTCCAACTCCTTGTTGGGCGTTCCTTCTACGCAAACATTTTGCGGCTTATATATTTCAGCCTCCTTCAGTAGCTGTCTCTATTTTTTGAAATCGGATGTATTAACGTTATTAAAAAACTTAGCTATATGCTGTTGTGATTTGCTTTGAATGACCGTTACTCTTCTGTCGTCAGTGGCTTTGGATGGGCTATGGTAATTTCGGCCAGCTGAACATGGGACTTTTTTATATTATGTTTTTTACATATTAGTGGTTGAGGCATAATTTGATGTTCATCTATAGGATGTTTTCCTATTCATCATATTGGATACTTTAGTGACTTGTGGCACTATTTTTATGGGACTTTTCTGAACTAGTTGTTGACACTATGCTGTCTATACGACAGTTTTTCCCTGGTCTTTCTATTGACATGGATTGTTTGCCTATGTACGGAATGACAGCTGGATATATTTACTATTCCGCATATTAATAGTAAGTTGATTTTTTCTAAAAAAAAAAAAAAAACTGACATTGAAATTTAGACCTAATTTGCAGCATGTATTTATTGTTCAATTGCCCGAGTTTTGTAAATCTTTATTCAAATATTACTTTTATGATCTATGACACTGTCATATCTGATTGTCTTCTAGATGAATATGTAAACTGCACACTGTGAGTCTATGTGTTCATATCTTCATCATTTTCCTCTATTTTCCGTTGTTCTTTAATTGTCAAGAATTCAAGGTTCATGCCTCAAAAACTATAAAGTGCTGCAATGCTTGATCTTTCATATATATCCTACCTGATCCACTTGACTCGCTTTGACCCTTTACCAATCAAAACCATTTTAAATCCAATATGTGTTGAACGTTTCCTTTTCGCAGTCATTGAATAACTTTTAGCGCTAAAACCAAGTATGATATGATCAATCACTAAGCAATTGGTGATTACTACACTAGAGCCCTATTTGCAGGCAACAATCTTCTCAATTTTTATTTTTGTTTTACTTAATAAAAGCTTGATCAGTTTCCTTCTTTAATCCATTCTTGAAAAATTATTAAAGAGTGTCTTCAGAATCTTTGATTCTGAAGGTACTCTCAATTAGGGAACATCCATTGATCATGTGGAAATCTTTGAAAGCATTTTGATTTGAGTTGGCTAAGATATCATTATACAGTTAATCCATTTAGCAATTGTTAAAATTAAATTTATATATAATCAATTTTTCATTATTATATATTATGATTATATATATTGTTTAAAATAATTGACCTACAACCTGCTAATCTTATCTTTTGATCATATCGAATTAGCTTATATCACTTCCCATCTTTTAACATGAGCTCCTTGAAATTTCATTTTAATGGTTTGATTTTTAGTGTTAGACAAAGTATTAATGATTAATTTTTGATGTTTTATATATTGTTTGGGTTAATGATATTGTTTCATTATATATATTTAGAAATATTAATTATTTCAGCCCAAACGACTAAGTCTAACATTCAAAAACATTATAACCCTAAAGATTATGTCTATGCATTTAAGAATACTGAACTTTTAATCTATGCTTAAATGAATGATCCTATACTCATTTTTGAATCTTGCCTAAACTATGATGAATATTCATGCCAAAAAACGAAATTATATAACACCTGGTGGCTATCTTAGCTTGGATGTGAAACATGAATTATTACATTTCGAACACCTGTCGATTATAGTACAACGAATTGATGACTGTGTCAAATCTCCATATCAACAAGATTTCGAAACCCAATTTTATTTATGATCCATGCATAGGGTTATGATTTCACTCTTCGTATCATTATAATCTTGTATTTCACACATTTGTTTTGACGGTCGAGTTATGATGGTTGTTCACGAGCTTAGGGTTTTGGTCTTGGTCCCAGTCGAATCAAGTGAGGGTTTCATCATGTCTACGAAGTTCGGTATTCCCGTTCCTTCTGTATTCACAACACCCTTCCATTCTCTGCCAACAGAAGAATCGATGGTTGAACAAATGGCACCTTTGAATCGGTTCGAGGTCTTGGGACTTGAGATGTTGGAAGCTCACCCTGAGGTCGCAGCATTGTTTGATAGAATTGGTTGGGGATCGTTCTTTTGGGGTTTCAGTGGGCATAACGTGGAAGTAACTCGACAGTTTTCTCTCTCTTTCGATGGGAATGCTACTCAGGTGGGTGATTTGAAATTAATCGTGGATGAAGATTTTATTGCTAAGGAAACTAAACTTCCACGCTATGGAGAACGTTGGTTCAAGGGGTCGAAGATAGATAAAAAGAAGTATAAACAGTTCCTTCTTCCGTTATCTAAAGAGGATGCCCACCTCAATTTTAGTTTCCTTGTTAAATATTTGAAGGCTCAATGGCATATCCCCTTTGAGGTCATTTCCAGGTATATCTCTTGCGACGGTCGTTATTCGCATGTTCAATTATATCATCTTAGGATCTTAATGGCACTGAAAGGCCCAAAGTTGAATTTGCCCTATTATTTGTTGCATAGCTTAAATAAAATGGTTGTAGCAGTCCAGCGTACCACTGGTAATCAAGATCGTAGCATGTTTCATCACGGGTTAATTAAAATGCTAATTCAATATCAGTTTGCTATGGTAGGAAGGTCATGGGAGGAGTTCTTAAATGATAATGGGTTTGGGTTAACCCAATTTTGGCCCACTGTTTACCCAAAACTCGCGCTAAACGAAGAAGACCTCTTAAAGGGGAAACGAATGAAGAACCTAGTTCTATAGTTGAGCATGAGGGGCTCGATAAATTGTGCCAGGTAGATGAGTTGGAAGAACTTGATACTTTGAACCCTCCCGAACAAGCCAAAGAGAATGATGCAGCGGAAGATAGGGATGTAAGATTGTTTCATATAGACCCTATTAAATTGACTTTCGGAGATTCATAGGGTAATATAATGGTGGAAAAGGGTAAGACTGTGATAGGAAAAGATGAGGTGAACCTGGAATATGAGGGTAAAAATATGCCGAAAATCAAACCCTCTGGACCAGTTATGAATAAAATATGAAGCAGTGAATCGTAGATTCACTAGGAGTATGGCAAGTCTCTCCTTTTCGGTGACCATAGAACATGATAATGAACCTGTCTTCGTTGAGTTCTGCAGTGACCACGAAGAAGAATCTCCTCTTCATGAAATTCCACTGAATGATTATGAACATGAACAGAGTAGTAATCATCATAATTCTCTTGTATCTCCTATTATTGGTTGATAATTCGTCGTCATTGGGACAACCTGAACATGAAGTTCAATGTAAGCCAACGCTGCATGATGGGCATTTCCTAGACAAGGCTTTAGAAGTCATGAAACAATCCATTAAGCTTTCTCTTGAGCGCTCGGTCAATCAGTTAGAGGGCGAATTAAAAGAGGCCAAAGAAGACTGCAACAATTTGAAAGCATAATTACATCAACAGAAGAATGATATGTTAATGTGGGTAGATAGATGGCAACGAGTTAAAATAAAGAAAAATAAATACAAGTCATTGAAGAGATTGCTAACTGTGTCAAATGATAAATTGCTTAAGCATGATAAACACCGTAAGGAAAATATTTTGAAGCTCAAAGCCAAGTTATCGTTGTCAATTTTTGATAATTTTGTTTATGTAGATAAGGTAAGTTTTTAGCTCTTCAAATTCTGTTTATTGAGCTATTATAGACACCCCTGTAGAATCAGAGATTCTACATGAGTTTCATTATTAATTCTTGTTTGCATAACTCATTTACGATTACAGTATTTATGGAGGTTCTTCGTGTGTCATAGATGTCCTGTATCTTCGTGTTCCTGTTGCAAATCATCCATTTTGTCGAATGATGAAGATTATATATCTGGGAGCTGGTGCCTATTGATTTGATAAATATTACTGGTTATACATATTTGGTGGTGGTTGACTATTTTTGGTGACTATTTCAAATGCTCTTGTTTCCATATTTGTCCACGTGTTTCAGTTTGATATGCTTCAACTTGTTCGGTTCATCACTCCTATATTCGCTCAGAACAGTTTTAATTAGAGAACATCGTGAAAGCTTAACAAAGACTCTGCACAACTGGCTTGCCCAGTAAGTTCGACAGGTCCTCCATATTGTCGATGTCGGCTGCTTATTCAATGAGTCTGTTATGTTTTTACTATTCTGGGTAGATTTGTCATAATGCTTTGGATGACTCATGTTCATTCGTAAGCTAGTAGTTGAGCTATATAAAGGACAATTTATTTGTAATTGGGGATGGGAGTATGATCGAGAAGATTGTATATTGGAGTCAAGACATAGAATTTGCTGCAAACTTCTGTTGGAATTTCATTCCTGGAATGTTCTTAAGCATCTGTTTCAAAACTGGTATTTGTGTTCCATTTTTTAATCATATATATATATATTTCATCTATATTAACTTTTTCTCCTTGTTCATTTACAGTTATGTTGTGATATAATTGGATGAATCTTGTGTGAATTACTCAAATCAAAAAGACATTTTCTGTTTGATACAAATATCATATTTGTCATTTTATTAAGCTTCCATTGATAAACTTGACTGTGTAATATTATATATTAATTAATTAATCTGTATTTTTGTAGGTATTTGATTAATTAGTTAATCATCTTTACATTCAAATATTGAAGTGTTTAACGTTAATTGTTTTTTAACCTTTTTATGTTTTAGAATAATAAAACAAATTTTTATTTCATTGTTCTTTTATCATAAAAATATTATTGAACGGAAAGGTTTCTTCTTAACTTTGATAGTTTTCTTTTGAAGTTAATTTGCTTACTTTCTGTTATTTATATTGTCAACAGACTTTTAACATAGATGATAAATCTGCAGAATTTTAACATAGATGATAAATCTGCTCTTGGCCAAGATAGAATTCTTTAGCGTGATTGAATTTCAATTCTAGTTTAAATTATTTAGTTTAGTTTAACAATTGTTAATTAGATTTTTATAATCAGTTGTCTTTTAAGTAGTTTTGATAATCACTCATAAAATCTAAAACAGAGACTCTCATTAAGAGAGCATAAGTAGGTTAACATAAACTATAGATTAAATAGATCACTTTAACTTCGAGGTTTTCATCAGGGTTTAGTCTAACCTTTTGATTAATTAATTAGTTTAGGATATATATATTTATCTGAGTTTAAATAATAACATTGTCCTTAAGATAGTGAAACTCAGATGGTAGCAGGACCATAGCCTGTAGGAATTAACTATAGTAAACATACCGGGGGCTGCTTTAAGCGCCTTGTGTGGGTTAGTTCCCCTTAGTTGGCCATAGTTAGAAAATCCGGCCAACAAGCCCCTCACTCAAAACAAATATAAGGATATGAATCCCCATGAGTGGAGGACCCTGCAAATCACTTTGGACATTACCAAAATGCCACCAAAAGATGTTGTGTCGATGGCACATGGATTGTAACACCCCAGTTTTGAACCCCCTATTTAATGTAATGATGAATTGCCTAAAGGGTTGAACAATTGTAATATGTAAATAAGCGATATATATATATATATATATATATAGTTGTGGCTGAGGCGAATACTAAAAGAATGGGGGACTATGAATCTACAAGTGGGAAAGAAAGGGGGTTGAATGCATGCATGCAAAGAGGAACATTTCTATGATTTTTCCTATCATTCAAAAAATGGGGGTCGGTTTTGGGACATGATCCATATTGTTTGGTGGGGTGTGTGAGTTCTGAGAAGCAATCATTCGATATTGAGTATGAATTGAATTTTGATATTTGTTAGGCATTGATTTCCATTTTGTATCCATAACTGTACTACCAGTGAAATGGTGAACTGTGTATGAACCTTCCTTGGTGAAATTTTTGGCATTGGTTAATAGTGTAGGTATTTCACTGTTTTTCTTTTTGAAAAGAAATCAAGGAAGGAAATGAACTGTTTGGTGTGTAACTAGTTGGTGCCAAATTCTTGAATTATTGACACCACACTATTTTTGTGTGGAACTGATGAGTGCCAAATTTATGAAAGAAACCTAGTGAGAATTACCCTACTCACCTGTTTATTATCCTTTGACAACCTTGAGTCTTTATCCTTGTGGATTCATGGTCTTAGCGCGAGGGTGGCACCTTGTTGAGAGATTTATGAGCAAGGCATCTTACGGTTGGGAGGAGCATGCCTTACATACAACCAGTTGCTCAAGTATTTTCAATTCATCTAGATAAGCATTATGTTATGTATCTGAATGGCTTATCTTTAATTGTACAGATAACGAATGGAATGAATTTCCAGAGAATTGAGTTATGTTTTGTGCATGGTTATGTATGGATACGGTTTGCATGTTTTTACTTGAAAAATTGTATGCTTGTAACTAGTTTTATGAAATGTAAAAAGCGAAATGGGAATGTTTTCCTATTCTTGTTGTTTAGGTGTTCAAGATGACTGGGAACCTGTCTACAGTTTAGTTGTTCTGTGTGTCATATTTGCATTCATGTGCGGATTTAAAAATGTTTAATTATGGAAAACTTGTTCAAGGCTTGAAGCTTGAAACAACTCGGTATGTGTTTGATTTTAAGTGAATATTGGCATAACTGAGTTCTAATTATGAAGTTCTTGAAGTGCTTGAGAGCTTCATAGTATTAGTCTATGGAAATTTATGTTTAATGAGTTACATGGTGTAGATAAGAAAGGTTGTTTAATGCTTATGGTTAAAATTATGCTCAAGAATAGTTATAAGTGCATGAAGGTTGAACAATCAGAAAGGTGGCATAATGTCCTTAATTTTATTCATGAATGTTGAATAACGAAAAATGTTGGTGTATTTTAGGGTTTTGGCTGATGATTGATAAGGATAATAGTCACATTTTTAATGTGTTAAACTAGGAAAACTACATTGATGTGAATGTATACTTCCTATGGGAAGTCTCGTTTTATCATGTTATGTGGAGTTATCCAGAAATTGTCTGTGTATTATGAAATGAACATCTCTGGAACGATTATTCACCAAGTGAAATGCCTCTCGGTTAAATGTTTAATTGATATATCTATTCATACGCAAGAAGGCAAGCACATCAGAGATTTATTTATATATGCATATTTAATAAATTAAATGGTTAATCTTACTATTACAGTTGAAAGTATTTTCATTGGTTGAGCGGGTGAATGTTTATCAAATTCTATCCTTGGATGTTCCAGGGTGGCTAATGAGGTTTTTAGTGTAACGGTGTACGTTACAGGGATCAAACAACATTATTTATAGTAAATACCTCCAAGCTACATCCTTAATGGCTGAATACAAAAAGAAAATGAAGGAAATGCAGGTACAAATCAATTTTTGAATGCCAGAGTAAAAAAACAAGAAAATGAGAATACCTAGTTGCATATTATGGTAGTGAACATAGGTAAAGTGATCTAGGATTCAACATAAAAAACTCCTACTGACTAAAAAGGATAACAAAATAAAAGATATAGAGAATTCCCATATGACACAATCTCTCCCATTTACAAAGAGATGATTGAAGACCAACAAAATCTCATTGAGGAGCTCAATTTTTTGAGAAAATAAAACTCCTCCTTGTTAGCTCAAAAGAATATCAATGAAGAAAGAATAAGGGGACTTGAGGAAGAAGAGAAATCTACTAGGGATATGAGTTACCAATTGAATGAGGTCGATAATAAAATTTATTCTTTTAAACATAAACATACAAAAGTGAGGGAAGAGCTAAAGGCAACCCCCTTCAGTAGCCAACCAGTGGTATCTACAAGAAAGTTATCCATCCTGGAACAAAGAATTGAGCAACTGGATAAAGAGAGTATGGAATTGAAAACCAAGGCTACGGATAATTTAAATAAAGTTGTAGAAATGGAGGAGTTGGCCGATAAAAGGGAGGATGATCTTAAGGCCCGAGGAGAAAAGCTCAACAAATTTGAGAAAAAGGTACATGAGTTGAGAAAAGATATCGTTGTGCTTCAAGGAGAGGTCGATGAATGAAAAAATAGACATGAGGACACATTAACAAAGGACAAGATGGTGAAAACATTATCAGAGGCCAAGAGAATAATGTGGGTAGAAGTGGTCAATAACTTCTTTTTAATAAGGAACTATCTACAGTTGTTTTTAAAATTTAATAATATTTATTAAGATGTCAAGAAATACTTAACAAAAAATCATGAGTATTCAAAGCAGATGTCAAACTGCCAAAGTAGCAACGATAGTAGTAAATTATTCAACTCTAGACCAGTTGAGAGCACTAGGCATTAATGACATAACATCTTCCCAATTGTACATAGAAAATTGCATAAATAAATTCAATAGTCTGGAGACTATTGAATTAGTTAATAAATGTTTCATGCATTACCTTGGAATATCAAATTTTTGTAAAGCGTGTTGTAACTTGTTAGTCATGGAAACAAGCTAAGCATAATGGTGAGGTCAATATATCAGAGGAAAACCTTGGCAAACCTTGGCAAACCTTCATTTAATAAGCCAAAAAAAATCATTTTACACCCCAAATAATTTGCTAGCTTCTATCTATACTTGTAAAGAACTCGCTACTATCTCCCTTTTGAACTATCTAAAGCACTTCAATAGCACATTCTTAAAAAATTATAAAACCCTCTTTGTTTCTGCATCACCAAAACAATTTTTCCTTTTGCATTTGAAACTCATTTACCCTAGTGACAATATTGCCTAAAAGAAATACTCTTCCCAAGACATTGCAGGAGTGTGAAATTCATTCTTTGTAAAGGTTTCACAGTGAATTTGACCTATGTTTAGCAAACAAAAACAATCAACAAATGGATCACTTAACCAATCAACTTGAAAACATGGAGCAAAATTCCTCCTCACAGTTCAGTAAATCAATGGAAAATGTGTTTTAACAGATTTGTTGTCTAAAATACCATTTGTACACTTTGCTACATTTATAATAAGGTTTGTGCATACAGAACCCCTTTTTAACATGTCCAATAATGATTCAATTTATAGAGCAATGGAAAGTACTCACTTCATATAGGAATCCCAAACACAAATTCAAGAGTATTTTCCCAAAACTTCGCATATACAAATACACAAATTTACAAGTATTTTCCCAAAGTGTGGCATATACTGGAACTATGCTACAAAACCCTGTCCTTTCCTATTTTTTTAATGTCCACTGAAACTAAAACTAAACCTTACGAGTGGCAAAGGCTTTTCATGCTTTCCTAACAATATTTGGGAAAGTATAGTTTTTTTGTAACTTCTTAAATAGTGCACAATGAAAGATTAAATTCTACAGAGTTTCCTTGATAAATAAGCATCACTCAGCACCTTCTTACAAGTAAAACAAGAAATATAATAAATCAATTTGCAAGCCAACTCAAAAAGCAAAACAAGTTGACTACCCATCACAGTAACTCAATTTCTTCACCTTGCCTGTTACACACAAAGTTTGAAAGATTAGTCTTTCAAACTATGACGAGCGTAATAAATAACCAATCTTGTCTTTCACTTCCTAATACCTACTGATTAATCCATATCCTGATAAAAGCTTGTTGATTCCTACATTTAGCCTCAATTCTAGCTCTAATATTCTAGAAGCTAAAATAATAAGATACAAAAAAAAAACATAATCATACAATTCAAGTTTACACCATTGGTAAGTTCAGTTAGTATCCCGTAATAGGCCAGTATGTCAAATTTTCAAACTTAATTAAATTGATAAATTTTTGACACATTAACCAATGTAATTTAGTTTCTAATTAATTTTCTCTTCAATCATAAAAAAGGAATTAACAAAAATAACATAACATCTCTTTGGAGTACCCAAAAAATTGTGATCCTTACAACCACAGAATGCTCAAAGCAGATCTCATAATATAGAAAAACAATTCCAAGGTATGACTTTAAGGAAAAACATGTTTAAAATTAAATCAGCTCTCTGCTTCATTTCCTAATATCCTTTTTCCCTTTTGATTTTTTATTTTCACCAGCCTTTGCCACATGTATACTTTTATGCACAATGCTAATCCTGGCAAGAGCTGCTTTCTTTGGGTCACACCGATAATAGTTCTCGTAAACTTATGAAAAGAGTTATGCATAAAGAAATTATTGGCAAGGAAGTAAATCAATAAATAACCCTAGAATTTAAATTAGAATTGTTCAATCTATAACAAGAAACCATATTCCATAAAGAGAAAAACATGCCCTTGTCAAATTTAAGGGCACTGTTGTAGTGCATAATAAGAAGTAAGATATAGTTAACATTACATGATAATAGTGAAGATCAGTAAGATGCAGATAGTACATTACAAGCAATTATATAATCCACATTTACTACACTGCTTTACTATGTAAATAGAAGTAAAATCTAGTTAACATTACATGATAATAGTCAAGATCAGTAAGATATAAATAGGATAATACAAGCAATTATCTTTCTGGTCATAGTAAGTTTAGATCATTTGAATGTAGGCCAACAATATTAAATTATTGTTACTGTATTTAAATGAGACCTGTTGGATGTCTCAATGAGTTGAACACCAACAAAGAGTTCTGGCATTTTCTGTCATGTCCCCAAATTTTGCATTGAATCACAATGGCCTAAGCCACTTGGCCATGTTCATGATAGTTTGTCAAATTGGTACTAAGGGTCAAATAATCGCCAAGCATGATGTCCAAGTTAGTAATAATGAAAAATTAGAGCCAAATGGAAAAGGTGGGTCACATGAAGAGCAGATCCCCAGCTCAAAGTTTGTAATGTCCCCATCCAAATAAATTAGCATGGAGGAAAAACTTCCACTAACCTTCTAGTTCCCTAGGTTGGGGTGGAAGCATAAAAAAATGGAATAAGGGAGCTACAAGACCCAAAATTACCTTAGACTTACAAATTCACATTAAATGGGCCAAATAAACAATAATAAAAAGGAAAATGAAGTGGCATTGGATCATCAGGGCACATAAGAGGGTGTGGGGCCCACATGTGGCAAGATTCTCCACTACACTTGGCATCATTCTCTCACCAATTCGAGTCTAAGGTGGAGGGTAACATACTTAGGGGAGATGAAGAGGCAATATTCATGGCAAGAATCTAGGAAGGTCGAATTGGAGTGGAATAGTAACTCTCAAGGAAGACGATGAGGCATAATGACACTTGTAGCTAGATTCCATGGCGTCTATGACAACAATGATGAAAGAATCTATGACAAATATGACAAATTCAGACATGATTGCAGACTTATGACACATCTGACATATCAGGGCTAACAATAGCCACCAAGAAACCACATAGAGGGAGTTATGATCAGCCAAGATTCCCAATTCGAATTGGGGAAAGAGGAATGCAAGGAAGAAGTGGACAAGTGTTTCATGAGAGAATATATCACTAATTCGAGTTGAGTGAAGTCTCTTGGAGGAAATTAAAGCTCTTGAGTTCACTTGAGGTTAATAAAAGAGGAGGATGGGGAAGGAGAGCAGCTTTTGGTCATTTTTCATTTGCACTCTTGGAGAGATTAGCTTGTCCTTGCACGATGGATGTTCATCCTCCCTGTCATTGAACCAATTTCGAAGGTGAAAGATCCATGTCCAAGTTGGTTGGAGGAGAGGCCATTCAGACCTCTTATCAAAGTTTAATGAAGGTGTTTTGATGCAGGTTTGATTCCCCCTTCAGTTCGAGTTCATCTACTATCTCTTTCTCCACTATCTATTCTCTCAATCTTCTCTCAATGTCCATGTTCTACTGTCGATGGCGCACTCATAGTTGTGTAGATTTTGTGGAGTATGATTTATTGACTCCATCGTTATGTTATCTGATGTAGATCACTGTAATGAGATGCACATTGGAGCCATAGCACGAAATTCCATGCCTTTCATGTAAAAATTCCAAGTAAACTATTGATTCGAGCTAGTTTCACCTCTACCTTCACATGGAGTTTTTGGAGTAGTTTGTATATGTTTTACATTATACTTTCTCTGAGTTTTTGTTGATGTTTCTGTTAATTTTTTAGCATTAATTCAATATACTCTAGGATCTTTACTGAGAGAATAACATGTACAACATATCAATCATATCAATCACAACAAGCAATCACATGAGACAATAGACACACAAAGTTTCCATGGGGAAAACCATAAAGGTGAAAAACCCCCCAACTTCCTCAGAGATAGAAAGAGCAATGATACAACCCAAGTACAAGAGATAGTCTCCTAGCAGCAACTTCTCCTCCTCCACTAGTGCGCCACTCTTCAATGAGTGTATGAGTGAGAAAGTGAATGATCAAATAGAGTGCCTCCCGCACTCTATTTATACACTAACTTGACTTGCCTAATAACCTTACTAGGTCAGCCTCAACTTAACCACTTAACATAATGCTGACAGGGCCGACCCCCAATAGGGTGGTCTAATAACCCTTTTACCCACATGACTCATACAGGGCCAACCCCATCAAGGTGGTCTAATAACCCTTCAAGTATAAGTTATGACACTTACAATATAAATGACGAAACTTCCTTATAGAGGAATAATAACATCTCTATAGGAATACAATATACATATATGAAATAAATTCCGAAGTTACAAATACATCAACATTCCCTCTTAACTAGGAAGGTATTTCTCGACATAGATCTGCTAGCACAAGTCTTCTTCTCTGGATCATCGTCACTAGATCATCATCATCGAATCATCGTCATCGTCACTGCTGTTGCTATCTCAATCAATCTCCAATCTATTCGTCATAGGAAGTTCTACAAAGCCAACCCTTTTTCATGCTGGATGTAGGCCCACCACCTGCAGGTCTTCATCGTCACTGGCCATACTGTGGAATCCTCAGGACTTATTACGTGCGTCACAAAACCTCGCAAATCATCCCAGGCTGTTACGAGCACACAACTCTACCTGTCGGATCTCCCAGGGCCATATTATATGTTCTCCCAGAGCAATGCCTCGAAAGAGTATCCCAGGACTTAGTACGGGCACACAGTCCAACCTATTGGATCTCTCATGTCAACTTACATGCTCATCTACACAACCTGTCCACGGCCACAGAGTATCAACCTGATACTCACCATACATCATCCCAATGTACATCATCACATGATCATCCTGATCATCATCATAGCATCATCCTGATGCATATCAACTGGAGAAACATCCTGAAGCTCATCATCTATGATCATCCTGATCATACAATGCATCCAGCTGATGCATGCCAAGTATCTACATCATACATGATCTACCTGACCATACAATGTATCCACATGATACATATACAAATACATGATCCACCTGATCATACAATGTATCCACCTGATACATACACAAATACATGATCCACCTGATCATATCAAGCATCCAACATGATGCGTACAAAAATGCATGATCCAACTGATCATATCAGGCATCCAACATGATGCGTACACAAATACATGATCCAACTGATCATATTAAGCATCCAACATGATGCGTACACAAATGCATGATCCAACTGATCATATCAAGCATCCAACATGATGCGTACACAAATGCATGATCCAACTAATCATATCAAGCATCAACATGATGCGTACACAAATACATGATCCAACTAATCATATCAAGCATCAACATCTGGATCCTCCCAATCAACAACATCATCTGGATCTCTCAATGAACAACATCATCATTTGGATATCCCGATCAACAACATCATCTGGATCTCTCGATCAACAACATCATCATTTGGATCTCCCGATCAACAACATCATCTGGATCTCTTGATCAACAACATCAACATAGCAGCATACTCTGCAATACACATGATCCAATTACAGGATGATCAATCCTGCTCACTTTAGGACATAGGTCCAAGGATGATACAATCCTGATTCACTTACGGGATGATCAATCCCTCTCAATTTAAGATGCCTCTCATGTCTATGGACGATGCAATCCAGATCTACTTACAGGATGATCAATCCTTCTCACTTTAAGACACCTCTCATGTCTAGGGACGATGCAATCCCAACCACAGTGCCAGTTCTTTTTCATACTGGATGTGACCTAGATTAAATCTAGGATTTATCACCACAGAGCCAGTCCTTTTTCATACTGGATGTGACCTAGATCAAATCTAGGATTTACCACCACAGAGCCAGTCCTTTTTCATACTGGATGTGACCTAGATAGAATCTAGGATTTACCACCACAGAGCCAGTCCTTTTTCATACTGGATGTGACCTAGATCAAATCTAGGATTTACCACCACAGAGCCAGTCCTTTTTCATACTGGATGTGACCTAGATCAAATCTAGGATTTACCACATACATTTTGAACCAACTGTTAAGGGACGATGCAGTCCTATCACGTACATTTTGAACAAACCGTTCAGGGACGATACAGTCCTATCACATACATTTTGAACCAACTGTTCAGGGACGATGCAGTCCTATCACGCACATTTTGAACTAAACGTTCAGGGACGATGCAGTCCTATCACGTACATTTTGAACCAACTGTTCATGGACGATGCAGTCCTATCACGTACATTTTGCACTAAACGTTCAGGGACGATGCAGTCCTATCACGTACATTTTGAACTAAACGTTCAGGGACGATGCAGTCCTATCATGTACATTTTGAACTAAACGTTCAGGGACGATGCAGTCCTATCACGTACATTTTGAACTAAACATGCAGGGACGATGCAGTCCTATCATGTACATTTTGAACTAAACGTTCAGGGACGATGCAGTCCTATCATCCACTTAGACAAAGTCTAAGGACCACTTTTCGGAGACATATGACTACAGCTCAATTCAGGGACAGAAGTCCAGGGATGATACAATCCCTCTCGTCCACTAGGGACCACTTCTCAGAGACATATGTCTATGGATCAATTCAGGGACCAAAGTCCAGGGATGATACAATCCCTCTCGTCCACTAGGAACCACTTCATCACTCGCCTTGTATTTCTCTATGCTACCATCTGCAACATGCTTGATCTTATAGATCCACTTGGAAGTCACAATAGACTTCCCTTCTGGTCTTGGGACCACATCCCAAACATCATTCTTCGTGATCGACTAGTATTCCTTGATCATGGCATTCTTCCAATACTGCATCCCGGATCCTGGGAACTTCATATTCTTCAATATCTTCAATATATAGCTTTGTTGCTGGAATAAATGTTGTAGTCCTTCTTTTGTAGGCGATGGTATACGATCTACAAAACAAGTTAAATTGCATGATTAGAAAAATCTCATAGTTTTCAGTACAAATTATTACATAAAGAAATATGTGATACAGTCATGCAATTATCTTAGCCAATGTTTCAATACAACATTTATCCATATCCCGTAACTTTCTAGATGCTTTCCAATCTCTACCAGAACATTGTTAAGAGTGTGCACAACTCCCAACATGTCAGCAAAGAGGTTTCATTTTAGATAAGTAGAAATGGAATATTGTACAGTTCCATACGCCACTTACCCATCACATGCATATTAGTAGTATACTGTTCATTAATGCAATTATTCTAATATGCATAATACACAACCTAAGTCTAGGAACATATATACATCATTGAACAATATTATTTAAACAATAAGAAATGATAATTCAAATAATTATCTTTGTTTGTTTGTTGGGTGGACTCCCTCTCAATCTTTGCTTTCTTGCAGGAACTACTGGAGTGTGCTCCCTCTTGATCTTTGCTTCCTAGATTACATGTCCTTGGACTTATATTCATCCTAGACCACTATGCATGTTTAAGTGTGTACTAGTGTCATGATTGTGCCATCCTCAAGATCTCATACATAATCATACATTCATTAGTATAATCTCAAAACAAAATAATCTTAAACATGTATAGTCATGATCATTTCAAACACAGATAATAAGCATCAGTATTCAAGGTTTCAGAGAGGACTTCTCTTACTCATGCATATTCATATTTGACCATAGAACTCTTCTGGTTAGTCATATCATCAATCAAGGAAAGAAACATAATATACATAAACCCTTGATTACTTAAATTTCTAACTTCATGAATAATCATATACAAAAGTATAAGATCCTAACATAGGGTAGGAATCTAACTTGATATAAGAAAAACATACCTGGTCATCATATTTGCTACTTATGTCTAGCAATGTTTTCTTGTTCTCTTCAATGACCTACATAACTCATAAGTTAATCATTGTAGAACCAAAATATACATACCTCTATGTGATCCATGACTATGGATGAGTCTTTGTATTCATGTCACCATGGTCTAGAACTTGATTTGTACCTTTCATGTTAGAGGATAACATTATCCTCATAAAACACCATAGTGCATTAGTACAATCATCAAAGAATGTCTTCTATCATTCACATGCATTCATACTTTTACTAAATAAATAAGACAAGTCTAAGAATGATCAATATTGTTACTAGACTTAATAACATGAAGACAAACATATCATAAACTTAATCATGAACATACCTGTAAGTCATACCTGTCAGATTTCTTGTAGTAGTTGTTCCTTTTGTTCTTAGGACAATTTGAGGGAGAGTGTCCTCTTATTGGTATGTGCTGTGAGAGCTTGATCTTCATTCCCCATCTTTTCTTCTCGAGCTACAATTCGAGCTTCTTCTTGTGAGCGTTCTTCCCACAGCCGACTGAATGAGATAAGTTTCTTCCTAGCACAAATTCCTTGGATGAAGGAATCCCATGATCTAGGAAAGCCATTAAGAGTGATCATTACTACTTCTCCATTCTCTATATCTTCTCCCACATCTTCAACTTGTTCTTTTATCATTTGATTTGCTGAAAACTGGATCTGGAGCTGGATTAGGGTTTGTCAGAGAAACCCTAAAAATTCAAACTTTGAATTCCAAACTTCTGAAAGGATAGAAAGATGCGCCTTGATGAGCTGATCAAGATGGTATACTCAGAATTTGAAAAATACAAAGTTTCACCCCACAAATTTGCTTTTCAAACTTCCGGATTCACTAGGGAGGACCCTGAATTGGGGTTTGATTTTTCTGGAGCTTCACTCAACCAAAAAGTTCGATCTTGGTCTCTAAACTTTGATTTTTCAGAGGAGGTTCCAACCATAGTCTCAGATGTCAGAAATTCCAACTTTTGCAGAAGCCCTAATTTTTTGCTTCACTAGATAGGACCCCAAACTAGGGTTTGATTTTCCCGGAGCTTCACCCAACCAAAAAAGTTCGATCCAAAGCTCTAAACTTCGATTTTTCTTAGGAGCATCCAGCCATGGTCTTAGATTTCAAAAATTCCAACTTTTGCAGAAGCTTTAATTTCCGGTTTCACTAGACAGGACCCCAAACTAAGGTTTGATTTTCTTGGAGCTTCACCCAACCAAAAAGTTCGATCCAAAGCTCTACACTTCGATTTTTCTGAGGAGAATCCAACCATGGTCTCAGATTTCAGAAATTCCACTTTTTGTGGAAACCCTAATTTTTAGGGCCAAAACTGAAAGTGCTCAGAATTGAATTCTGATTGGACAGAAAGATGTGCCTTGTTGAGGAGAGTCAATCTAGCCTCCTGCATTTCAAGATCTGTGGAGAGAAACCCAAAAACAAGAAGCCCTTAGCTTCCGCAACTACATAGTGTCTTCTTCTCATGTTAGCTCTGATACCATGTTAATTTTTTAGCATTAATTCAATATACTCTAGGATCTTTACTGAGAGAATAACATGTACAACATATCAATCATATCAATCACAACAAGCAATCACATGAGACAATAAACACACAATTTCCATGGGGAAAACCATAAAAGTGAAAAACCCCACAACTTCCTCAAAGATAGAAAGGGCAATGATACAACCTAAGTACAAGAGATAGTCTCATAGCAGCAACTTCTCCTCCTCCACTAGTGCGCCGCTCTTCAATGAGTATATGAGTGAGAAAGTGAATGATCAAATAGAGTGCCTCCCGCACTCTATTTATACACTAACTTGACTTGCCTAATAACCTTACTAGGTCGGCCTCAACTTAACCACTTAACATAATGCTGACCAGGCCGACCCCCAATAGGGTGGTCTAATAAACCTTTTACCCGCATGACTCATATAGGGCCGACCCCATCAAGGTGGTCTAACCCTTCAAGTATAAGTTACGACACTTACAATATAAATGACGACACTTCCGTATAGAGGAATAATAACATCTCTATAGGAATACAATATACATATATGAAATACATTCCAAAGTTACAAATACATCAACAGTTTCAAGCTGCTTATGATGTAATGTTGATGACCAAAACACTATTTGTAGACCCCTTGGGATTTTGATTAAAGATTGTGCAACAAATTCCATGTCTATTGTTAACAATTTCCACACAATTTCTATGTTTCACAGCATATGTTTTATGGGAGTGATAGCAAAGCTTAGAACCTAATTAATACTGCATTTTGGTTGCCCCTGAAATAATTTATCAAAGACAAGTCTCTGTTCAGAAAATAGGGAAGGTCGTATAGTGTTTGGGAAGCCAAAAAGATCATATACTAGTGTGGTTTTTGACCATCGAATTCACCTAAAAAATTTCCCCTTCCTTCCTCCTTGAGAATTGCAGACCCTGAATGTTTCTAATGAGTATCTAAGGGTCTAAGAGTTGCATTAGGGTGGGAAGGTGATGATTTGACGGGTGAAGCTAGGGCTAGGGTTTTAGATCTGTACGATCCTGGCGGTTTTGGGCAGGGTTTCTGTCAGGGTTGCAGGCATGCCTGCCCCCCAACTACAGGCTGGACGAATGCCTCCGGATGGGACCAGGGAGGTATTGTCTAATACGGTGATCGGGAAGGAAGCGGGATCACTGGGCGTAAAGGGTGCTGAAAGTGGAGCAAAGAGGAGGCTAGGAACTGGAGGATGTCTTCCCAAAACCTCTGCGATCCCAGCCATCACTGTTCGTGCAGAAAAGGTAAGAGAAAAGGTAGAACAATGGAAGGAGAAGGCCCTGATTGGAAAATTTATTGGGATCTGGTCCAGGGAAAGAGATCTGGTTAGATGGATCAAGCAGACATGGAACCCAAAGGGTCAATATGATCTACAGTTGGGAGCCAAAGGATTTTTTACCAAAATATTCTTTAACGTGGAAGATCGAGATAGGGTGTTAGAAGGAGGCCCCTACTTCTTTTTCTCTGCTGGCATGTATCTCAGACCATGGAAAGAACGATTCAACCCTGATAATGAAGATGTGAAAATTGCCCCAGTTTGGATCAGGCTCTATTCATTGCCATGTGAGTTTTGGGATCTTGAAATTTTGCAGGACATAGGCAATACCCTCAGTGAATTTGTCAAAGCAGCAGAACAGACCAGGCAGCAAAGATACAAAGCTTGTGCCCGGATCTGTGTTTACATGGATCTTTCCAGAGAATTACCTAAGGCCATCAAGTTGAACTATGAAGATGAAGAGTGGGTCCAACCGATCGACTACGAACAACTCCCCTTCCGATGTAGATCCTGCCATGAATATGGCCATTTCGGTAGGAACTGCCCTCGGATCTCTCATTCGGCTTCAACTCCGACCGAGGAGTCCTCGGGAAACAAGGACATGGATGGATTTACCCAGGTGAAAAACAGAAGAAAGAACAAATCTGGGGATGTTCAAAAGAAAGGAAAAGGGAAGATTGAGAGTGGTAAGACTAGTATGAATCCTTTCCAGATCTTGGAAGCGGTGGATGACAAAGGAGAGAAACTGCAGACTGAAAAGGTTGTTCAGATTGAGGAATAGCCTGCTGAACCAATTCCCCAAACCCATGATCCTTCTATGGAGGTGTCGTTGGATGCCATGGAGGATGATGGTGAAGAGGAGGTAGATCTTGGGGACTTGGATCTAGATGAAATTGAGGAGTGTGAGAAAAAGGGAAAGGGCTATGTATCTAGAAAGTAGCTTGAACTCCTCCAAGAAGTTATTATCAAGTCTAAAGCATCTCAGAAACTGGGAATCAGGGTTGATGCCCAGTCTGGATTCAAGCGGAAGTCCTCGAATGATGAATCAAAGAAGGGTAGAAAATCAAACAAACAGCGTTTAGCAGAAGTTGGTGTGAAGGTAGTTGAATCGGGGTTGTATCCAACGATTAAGGCAGCCCTCTTGGAATCCGCTAGAGTTTCCCAATGAAGGTAATCACCTGGAATATTAGGGGGTGTAATCATCCCAGGAAAATCAAAGCTTTGAAAAGGAAAGTTAAGCAGGAAAGTCCAGATGTGCTATTCTGTCACGTCCCCATTTTGACCCCCTTTGCATTAAATCGTAAATGGTGTAAATATTGTTGTTTAATCATGGTGAGGAGCTCAAGGCCAAGGCCCCACCATTGATTTATCATTTAATGTATCAGCAATTAAAAAAATAGATGCCTATGGTTCTTGTGCTATATAGGCACAATGTAAATTAAGACATCATGTAAATACGAATTTTAATGAAAAACCCAAACTAGCTATGCAATGCAACAAAGAGATGGGGGCATGATTCTACAAGGAATAGGGAGGGAAATTATTCAAACCCTTGAGCCAATGGTGTTAATCCATGTGTCAATGAGAAAACCCATAAACCACCAACTACCCATTTTGGGTTATGCATCCAATCATTTAATTCTTCCAGAAATTGGTTGAGGCAGTTAATGCCTTGGGAATGAAGAGGTATGGCAGCCAATTTCATGCTTGGGCAAGCCATCAACCTGGGAAAACGTACTTTTGCTTCTGGGGCAAGAAAACACCCACGAAATGGTGCCCAAAGGGATTCTGAACCCATAGTTTTTCCTCTCTCATGCAGATTGAGATTGCTGGAAGTTACATTCACATTTTTCATAAAAAAATGCAGGGTTTTCTTTGCCCAAAAACTCGTTTTTGGTTTTGGATAGTAGCTGGGAAGAAGGGGCTGCGATTTGGGACCGTATGGAGGTCGTTTTGTCCCAGAATTGCCATGGGAATTTTTCCTAAAAACGATTTCTGCTTCTTGGGGTTTTCCCAAACCTCCATTGTTCATTTTTAGCCTTCCCACGTTTTTCTGAAGCTCAGGGAATCGTTTTCATGCTTATCACTGTACAAACGTTTTTCTCCTGTCCAACCATTGTAGTTAGTTGATTATCTGCATCCCTGTTTGATTTGGAGACTGTAAGAAAGAGATTTGAGTGGTAGGGGACAGAGAGGGCTTGATAAACCTAGTGGGGGGAGATAACCTCTCAAGAGGATCAAGAGGGTTTTGGCTACTCTTCTATGCACACCCTGAGAGCACTAGATGGGGAAGGTATGGCTTGAGGGACTGTACAACAGTGAAAAGAATACTTCCTTGTGCTGGGTGTGTAGGTATTGTGGGTGCCAAGCTATATAGATCTTGTAAGGTTACCCCTGGCTCTGTGCTTGAGCTCACTAGCTTAACCACTCTTCCTTTCCATTTTCTAGCAGCCTGACAAACCCAATTGTAGATTGGCTTGGCTCATCTTGATGTATGCTTAGCTATGTGTGAGTCTGTTGTTCCCTGGTTCCTTGTAGAAATTATGCCCAGCTCGGGGGGTGGCAGTTGTATCAAGAGGTTGATAAGCACAACTGGCCTATGGTTGGGTGGAACGTTGCAGATGCATAGCTGGTTGCTTGGGGCTACTTTGTTAAGATAAGTATTCTCCTGTGTTAACTTGCAATTATTTATTTGATGAATATCTTGAATGTATGATGAATGTGTAATTGATATTACTTCTGCTGTGTTTCTCTATAATTATACATTTCCATATGTTCTTTTATATTATGTGAATGCTTATTTAGTAAGTTCATGGGGCTAGATGCCTGGTTTAGCATCACGATCCTCTCCATCTAACTGGTATGATGGGAGGGGACGTAACATATTCTTGCAGGAAACTAAATGTTCATCTGAAACTATGGAAAAAAATGGTCAAAGAATCTGGAGGGGAGCCGGTGTAATGGCTTCTGATGCCATTGGAATGGCTGGAGGCATGGCGATTCTGTGGAATCCTAGGTCTGTTGTGTTATCTAACTGGAGGGCCAATAGGTTTTCTCTAATGTGTGATTTTAGCATAATTGATTCTGCGGTGATAGGTTCATTAGTTAATATCTATGGGCCAAGTGCCTTTCTTCACTTCTGCTCTTGGTTATTTTCCCAAGCTTTGGACAGTTCGTGGATTATTGGCAGATATTTTAACCTAATCACCTCTCTGAATGAGAAAAAAGGCGGGCACAGACTTCTAGATAGATTCCAAGAAAGGTTCAAGGAGTCTCTAAGCTTCAGTCAACTGATTGACATTGAGACAGGAAATGGATGGTTCACGTGGAACAATAAGAGGGGTGGGCCCCATCTAGTTTCTTCTAGACTTGATAGATTCCTGACAACGGAAGATATTGCTCGTGAAAGGGGTGAATTCAACGCCTGTGTCCTCCCATCTGTCGGCTCTAATCATTAGCCTGTGAGTCTCTCGTGGGATATTTCGTCTAACAACCTTTTCAGACCTTTTCATTTTGAGCAATTTTAGTTGGATCACAAGGACTTTAAGGATCTGGTGGGCCAGTGGTGGAAGGAATTGGTTCCCCTGGAGGGATCCGGGATGTACCAATTTCAACAAAAATTGAAGGCCCTGAAGTCCAAAATCCGCACTTGGAATAAGGAGGACTTTGGTAATATATTCGAAGACAAAAAGCAGCTTATTGTTGATCTTGAACTTATTCAAAAGTGTGGGATGGAGTGAGGAATTGAAAGAGCGAGAACACAACCTTCGTAGATGCCTCGATGCGTGGGACAGGCAGGAGGAAACCTATTGGAAGCAAAAATCCCGAATCCAGTGGCTTCAGGAGGGTGAAAGAAATACCAAGTTCTTTCATAACTCTGTTATTCAAAACAGGCATAGAGCCAAAATATTGAAAATTCGTAAAGCAAATGGGATTATGGCTGAATCCAGAGAAGAAATAGAGGAGGAATTGGTCCACCACTTCAAGAATGTCCTAAAAGAAGACAAACCTGACCGAAGCCCTGACATTGCCCGGATCACTTCTCTCATCCCTCGTCTTGTTACCCAGGCTCACAATGTGGCTCTTAATAAGGTGGTGTCTCTGCAAGAGGTGGAGGAGGCGGTGCACCAAATGGCACTGGGCAAGGCTCTGGGTCCTGGTGGTTTCACTTCCAACTTCTTTCACCATTTCTGGGATCTCATTAAGGTCGAGGTCCACCAGCTGGTGGAGGAATCACAAAGCAGTGGAGGAGTTCTAAAAGCTTTCAATGCTACTTTCTTATCCCTGATTCCTAAGGAGGAAGGGGCTGAATCTCCTGGCAAGTTCAGGCCTATTGCCTTGTGCAATGTGATCTACAAGATCATGTCCAAAGTCATTGCAAATCGCCTTAAGCCTCTCCTCCCCATTCTGATCAGCCCCGAGCAATCAGGATTTGTGGAAGGTAGACAAATTGTGGATGGAATTATTCTGGTCCATGAGACATTACACTCTCTTAAGATTCTGAAGAAACCTGGGATGCTTGTGAAATTAGACATAGCTAAGACCTATGATAAATTGAATTGGCAGTATATGCGGGGCATCTTGGAGGCTTTTGGCTTTAACCAGGTTTGGATTAACTAGGTTATGAATTTGGTAACCACCCCCTTCTTTTCAATCCTGTTAAATGGCGCTTCAACGAAGTTGATACAAGCCTCCAGGGGTATCAGGCAAGGTGATCCTTTGTCTCCTTTCCTTTCATCATCATGGCGGAAGGTCTCAACAGACTACTACACTCGATGGCTGAATCCGGAGGAATCAGAGGTCTTAAATTACATGAGGGGATGGAGAAACAAACTCATCAACAGTTTGTCGATGACGCCATGTTAATGGGGCACCCTTCAGTCCAAGAAGCCAGAACCTTCAAAAAGTGTCTGGACACTTTTGCCAAAGCCTCTGGGTTGGAAGTAAACCCTGGAAAATCCCAGGTGTTTTTTCTCAATACCTCAGGCGTAACCCAACTCAACATCATTAGGATCCTGGGTTTCTCACGTGGATCATTTCCTTCAAAATATCTTGGAGCACCCCTTTCGGAAGGAATGATTCGCAAAGTTTCATGGCAGGATCTTGTGTTCCGGATGAAGAGAAAACTCTCTAACTGGACTTTGCGTCCCCTCAATTTTCCCATCAAGCTTATATTGGTCAAATCCATATTGCAGGCCATGCCTATTTATCTGTTCTCCATGCTTTCTACTCCCAAGTCTATCTTAAGGGAAATTCAAAGCATCCAAAGATCTTTTCTGTGGGGTAACAGGGAAAATAAAGCGAATTTATCTCTGGTTGGGTGGGAGAAAGTTTGTAATCCCAAGAGTAAGGAGGGATTAGGTTTGAGAGACCCTGAAATCCTAAGTGAAGTCTATGGGGCTAAAATCTGGTGGAGATGGTGTACCCACCAAGCGGAACCTTGGGAAAAACTCTGGATTACTAAGTACGCTCAAGGTAGAGAAATTGGGCAACTGATCAAATACAATGAGGTTAAGCAGGGATCTCACATATGGACAAAGGATTTCGAGGCAACGCAATTGGTCCAGGACCACTGCTTCTGGGAAATTCACAATGGGGAGGAGGCCAACTTCTGGGAGGATTCATGGAACCAATTCCCCATCCTGGGCGATGGCCCAAGATGGAAAAACATAAAAGATGAAGGCATAGCCTCAGGTAAAACCAAGGTTTATCAATATTGGAATCATAATGCTCAAAAATAGCACAGGGAATGGCTTCTGGCTGGAAGCTGGGATGGTTTTTCTGCAGAGGGATCTCTATATTCCTTTGACTCCACTATGAAGGAACGATTTATCCGCTCTTCTGCTTCCTCGGATAAGCTTCGTTGGGGTCTTTCCCAGAAAGGCACCTTTGGCATCAAGGAGGCTTACGATTTTCGAATTCAGGAAGAAGAGGAGGTTAGGAAAATCTGGGGTAAGGTATGGGGTATGAATAAATGGCCTAAAATCGCTATTTTATGCTAGCTAGTAATATGGAAAAGGATTCTAACTAGCGAAAATCTGAAGAAATGTGGGATATGTGGCCCTTCTCGCTGCCCCCTGTGTTCCAATGCTGAGGAAACTAGTGACCACCTTCTTGACTCTTGTGTTTTTGCCTCTACTATTTGGGACAGGGGTGCTGCCATTTTCAGGAGATGTCATTGGGTAAGAGGTCACCCCGAGCAAACCTTGAATGCTTGGGATGTCAAAGCTTTCCCCAATCCCATTATCGGGATGCTATGGCAGCTGTTTCCTGGAATGGTGTTGTGGTCTCTATGGAAAGAAAGGAATGAACACATCTTCAGAGATCACTCCAATACTGAAGAGACAGTTTGGCTAAAACTGGTTAAAAATATGAATGAGACCATACGCAGCCAACAATGGTATGATCAAGATAAAAAATTAACCCCTAGAGATATGCGTATAGCAAAAGGATGGGGTCTATGCCGCTATGACCTGGAGGCTCTACGCAAGAAGGTTCTGATTTGCAGACCCGAAATTCCATCTCGTTGGACCCCTTCCCCAGCTATGGGTTTCAAAGTTAACTTTGATGGTGCATCCAGGGGTAATCCTGGTTCAGCCGGATTTGGGGGTGTTTGCAGGGATTGGTCGAGATCTATTGTGAAGGTCTTCTTTGGCACCATTGGTTGTGACTCCAACAACTCTGCAGAATTGGAGGGTCTCATTCAAGGGCTGCGATTGGCCATCTCCGAAGCTTGGTACCCGGTGGTTTTCGAAGGTGACTCATTAATAATTGTCCACATGGCTCGGAAAATGTCCTTTGGATAGTCACCCGAACATGTTTCATCTAGTTGGCGCCTTCTTGCCCAGCTGGAATGTCTCCATGAGCTCCTTTTTAATCTTCAAGCTGTGTCCTTTTGCCACGCCAAGCGTGGTGCCAACAAAGTGGCTGACCATTTGGAAAACCATGGTATCGAGGCTGGATCCCCTCTTATGGTCTGTAACGTGACCATGAACTCTCATGACGAGTGGATGAGTACGTGCCACCACCTAGCGCAGGAAGATCTTACGAATTTCAATAAGCTATCTGCCTCGGGTACGCCTCACATGAATAATGCTAACGTGGGTGAAGCTGATGTCCGAAGGGAGCCCCGTGTCATGGCTCTTCACTCTCCGGAATGACTCTTTTCATTATGATCCCATTTATGAGTAGTGTTGCGTGGTACTATCTCAAGGCTGATATATGCTGTGATAAGACTAGGCTCATCCTTCGTTCTCACCTCATCTGTCCTTTACTTAGCGTCATGATTGGGGTAGCTATAATGCTAAGGGAAGATCTGTACGTGACAACGGTTTTACATTATCACACATTTAATTCTATGATGCGCAATCCGGCTTCAAATATGGCTGTCATTCTTGATTCCTTTTTCATTTGTGAGGTCAGCTGCTGTGCTCGTTATTGCAGAATTAGTGTTCTTAACATTTCTGAGGGTCCTGAAGGGTGTTTTATTTGGGAAATTTCAACAGCTCCTTACCCTACTATCCTAATGGCACCAAAACGCAGGCTCCCTGTGGCGTCGGGTGGAGAATCGTCCAGCCATGGAAGGACCAATGTAGGCAGGGTTACCCATGCCTCATCTAGGACCCGGTTGAAGGAAGTTGCTGAGTTTTTCTGTAATCGTATCCCTCCCCCTATTCAGGATGAAATAGAAGGGAAGGAGAAGGGACTATGGGAAAATGCTCAGGCTTTGTTTGTGGATGAAATCTACCAGGACTTGGAGGACTTGGTGGTTGATCTAGGAACCACGGCGGGTCGAGTATCTCTTTATGAACACACTATTATGACCCATTGGGTAACCAAGAATCTACTGGCTAGTGTTCTGATGGACTCGGTCAATAAACGCATGCGTGATGAGGAGCCTGTAAGATCTTGGAAATCTCACAATTTAGATAGCAGGGTGATGCATTACAAAGTTGATGCCATTGCCAAGAAATTGGGCATAACTTTTGTCATCCAAAGTGGTCGCGATGGTGATGGGAGTGGTTGCAGCTGTGGTGGTATTCAGTCTCAGCTTGGGTTTGCTGGAGGCACAGACTCGTTCCAGGTCCCCTCGGCTGCCAAAAATCCAACCCCGGACTCAGCTGGTCGAACCCCGTAAACTGTCACTATTGACTAAGTTGCTCTGTTTCCTTTTTGTTGTTGTTTTGCTTCTTTTCTTGTAATATGATGAAAGTATGGTCGCCACTGGAATTTAATTTGTTTTTGTATCTCTGGAATGATGGGTCTACATCAAACTTATGGTCAGTCAGTCTTATTATGATTATGTCATTTTCCTGTTTGGCGTATAAAGCCGGGAATACTATGGGTCTGTTTTGGTACATTGGAAAGGATAATGGATTCTTGTATGACCTCTGTTGGTCGGGAATGCCTCTGTCAGTGATGTCTATCTATGTACTCTATTTCAGCACGTAATATATAGTTCTGTTTTATTTACAAAAAAAAAGAGTTGCATTAGGGTGTCTTAATTCCTCCCAAGTCCCACCCTACAAAATTTGAAAGCATTTGGGTGCTTTTGGAGCAACTTGAGTTCATTAGTCCAAGGGTCGAATTTGGCAAAAATTTGAGAAATTACATGGTAGGAAAATGAAGTGGCATTGGATCATGAGGGTACATAAGAGGGTGTGGGGCCCACATGTGGCAAGATTCCCCACTACACTTGGCATCATTCTCTCACTAATTTGAGTCCAAGGTGGAGGGTAATGTACTTGGGGGAGATGAAGAGGCAATATTCATGGCAAGAATCTAGGAAGGTCGAATTGGAGTGGAAGAGTAACTCCCCACATTCTGTTTTATGGGAGTGATAGCAGATCTTAGAACCTGATTAATGCCGCATTTGGTTGCCCCTGAAGTACTTTATCAAAGACAAGTCTCTGTTCAGAAAATAGGGAAGGTCGTACAGTGTTTGGGAAGCCAAAAATATCATAGACTAGTGTGGGTCTTAACATCGATTTCCCTAGTATTATCCCTTTTCATTTCTTCTTGATAAATGCAAGCCATGAATGTCTTTCTAAGTGTCTAATAGATGAATTTGAAAGCATTTGGAAGCATTTGGGACAATTTGGGTTTCACTAGTCCAAGGTTCGAAATTTGGTCAAAATTGAGCAATTTTTCAAATTAGGGATATTACAGTGGTATCAGAGCATGGTCCTTGCACCTATGCATTGAGTCATTCATTGAAGAAGAAAATTGTAGCCATGTATTATTCAGATTCAGAGTATGAGCAGTATGAGGAGGAGTATTCTTTCTATGCCTTAGATGAAAATGACTGCTATGAGCAGTATGATGATGACTATGATGAGCAATATGAAGAGTACTACAGACTGTATGAGGAAGAAAATGTCCAGGAGGTACCTTCTACAAGTACCTCCCATCAGATCACAATTGGAAGAAGAAATGATGGCTATTCTTATAGCCATGTGTATGGAGAAGATGCATGTTCCACAATCAAAGATCAGCCTTTGGAGGAGCATGAGAGGAGTAAAAATCAGACTACCTGTGAAAAGAGCAGTGAAATATCTAAAGCTTCATGGGATGCATGTGTTTCCTACTTGAAGAGAATTGTTGGATCTTCTTCAAAAAGAGGCTTCAAAGATCTTGATCCTAAGGAAACCAGTGGGCAAGATGCATCAACTTGCTTGAAGGAGCACAAACAAAGTACCAATCAAAGTAAAGGAGAATAAAGGAGGACCAAATGTGAAGCTTCATTAGAAGTTGAAGAGGATTCCAGAGACATCTACTAATGGATGTCCATCCCTCTATATTGGTGACATAGAGATCATCCTTGATGAGGTTGCTGCAATTTTGACAACTCCATTGGGCACGAAGAAGAAGACCTTGTAGTAGCAAAATATGAACTAAGATCATCTTTCCAGTCACCACTTGAGCTTTCATGTGAAGTTGATCCCAAGAAAGAACAAGAAGAGGAGGTTCGCTTTCATGAACCATCCTTCATTGAAGTGTCTTTGAAGATGAGTGAAAGGAAGACCTATGAGGCCTTTGGCATACTCCATGACACTCAAGCATTGGTGTCAAAATTTTGTTGGAGAGTTTCTTCATTGGAGGAGCCATCGTTTCTTGAAGACATGGAGAAGATTCAAAGAGCAATGTGCAACATCGAAGTTAATTTCATGTCTTTTCTTTTTTATAGAAACGATTTGGTTGAGCTTAATGAATGGTTACATGAGGCACCTTCTTGATGTACATTTGTATGATGTTGTTATGTACTTTGATGAACTATTTTTTGTACTTAAGATGTTTGGGAGGATGCTCATTAGAGAGTGGGATCTTGGAATCTCCCACCTTGATTTAAAATTTTGTGTTATTTTGCTCATTGATGGAATGCGCCAGTTATGGGATCCTGGCATTCCACACTTGGTTGAAATAATTTGGAGGATATTGTACACCTATTTTGATGTATTGTTTTGGGAGACCTTGTACATGATAGGAATGCACAAATATTGGGACCTTGGAATCCCATACTTGCTAGATTGGTTCTTGATGACATTGTGCACTAAGAGAGTGCACAAGCAGTGGGACCCAGGCATTGTTGATCACTGGCAGCTCATTGGGAGCACATTTTGGTCGATTGGCTTGACGAAGCAAGCCTCATCTTTTTTCCATGGGAAACATATTTTTGGATGGACTTATCTTTTTCTTGCAGGGTGTTCTGATGACTTCCATGTGACTCTTATGCACTGCATAGGAGAATATCTATTACACCTTGTATTCTTGAGGATCAATTGGGATCCAGGAATCATCCTTGGATTCAACCATTTCTATTTTGGAGTTTGACGGGCCTTGGATTTAACATATTTTTACCACCATTTCACCTTATTTATAATTCCTTTTGCCTATCCATATTCATGCATTAATCCATTCTTACGCTCATATCCGGGTTTTTATCCTCAAGTAATTTTTCCATTACATGTCTTAGTATTTCATTTGATTTTTTACTAACATCGAGGGAATTAATGTACTATGTATTTGCTTTGAATATTGAATCAATTGTTGGAAGAAGCTACAACATATTTGAGGGAGTTTTGTAGCAGTGCAGAACCTTTGTTGCGGAACTATAGAAACTCTACAGGCATCTGCAGCATTACGGAACAATCAATAATTCGAATTCTCCTCAACCACTTGTCATTCTATGGATCAAGGAGCATAATTAACCTCTTGGATTTGAAAAGAATCTTGGATAAAGATTGTATTTGATTATTTGGCAAGGATCTTGGATTAGTTTTGAATTAGTTTTGAGATCCAAACTTTTAGGAATTTGTTGAGGATATTTTGGATACTCATTTATTATTTGTTATGGAGAAATTATGTATAAATAAGAGTTCATTATCCATTCCATGGGAGGACTCTCGGAGCAATAGTCCAAATGATGATGGAATAAAGCTATACTTTCATCTTGATTCAATTAGATCTTAGTTTTATAATTTCTTTTGCAATATGATTTTATTTATTTTATGTTGATGTAGTTGTACTTCATTGCTTAGTTGTGATTTCTTATGAAGTGTGAATTTTATTTCTGCAATTTGATTTCAATGCATAGATAGAGATTTAAATGTTTATTTTACAATTATTGAGCTTAATGCAATGACCATATTTACTTCTTTGGATTATAAGCAATAACTTGTATTTGGCAAGGATAGCTTCTAGAATTTATTTTTCTACAATTTACCTTTCTGTCAAGTGTGTTGTGAACTTAGATTTAGAATTTACTTTCTTGCACAGTGTGAATGTAGTATTAGAATTTACTTTTCCCACAAAGTGTGATGCAGTTCTAGAATTTACTTTTTTCTGTAGCATGTGAATGTAGTTTTAGAATTTACTTTCAAGTGTGAATTTAGTTTTAGCATTTACTTTCTTGTCGTGTGATTTACTTTCCTTGCAATTTAGTTTCAATAGTTGTTTAGATGGCTAGTTCCTTGCCAAGACAATGTAACTGCTCATACCATTGTTTGTAAGTAAGGTTATTGAACTACAACTTCAAGTAGATAAACCAATGTAAGAGGAGATTGTGGTTTGCACATACAATGCACGGTAACTCGCAAGTTCTCAACGAACCCCGGGTTGACAATTAATGTACACTTCTTAGTTGTTTTCTAAGTAATTAGAATGCAATTAAAAAGCCCGTCATTTTGGCGCCGTTGCCGGGGAGTTACCACAACCACTGTCTTTTTTTTTGCTTGAGTAAATTTTCTTTTGGTAGTGAGCTATTTGTTTTTTCATTATACATGCATATGTTTTTGTTTGAAGGATGGAGGCGCAGAGACAAGTAAGACGCAAATACAACCTCACTGTAGTATTGCTATAGTGTAATAGCCCTCCGCAAGTCTCTGCAAATCTGAACCATGTTAATAATTTATGCAATAGCAGTAGATTTGTTTATGCCTTCTATTTACATGAATAAAATCAAAGATTCAAGAGGATGATTATGTGGTGCAGTAAGAGCTACACATATTACTAATTTGTCTTTTGCAGAAAGCTTGGAAAGAGGAATGAGGCTTGGTGAATGAAGGTTCTATTGAAAGATTCAAGAGGATTCGAGGGGAAGCCATTAAAGAAGGAGTACACAAAACTCAAGAATTTCAAATGGGTATCTAATATGTTATTCAATTCATAAAAATACATCCTGTAGCATTGAAATACATTATTTTGAAGTTGGCATATAATCATTTATTCATATCTTGCAAACTTTTTAATTTTTGGGGATCCGTAGCTCAACTGCGGAACCTTCAAAAACATATGTGTAATTCAACTCAGGGTTTGGATTGTTGATTTTATTTGTTATTTGGATGTATTACATCGAAATTATATCCCTAAAAACATTCACTTCCATCTAAATCGTCATTTTAGTGAAAAATTGGCAATTTGGGCATTTTGGCATGTTGGAATTACTGAAAACGCAGTCAGGACAGTCGTGTTTTGAGAGACCATATGGACCCATTTTTAAAACTTGTTTCTATACAAAGTAGCCCTTGGAATCTAGTTTCTAACCCAATTTGAATTTTTCAATTTGGGTATCAAACGAAAAAGATGGTCAACATTCTGACTGGGTGTAGGGTAGATAGCTCAAGAACACAGTTGGGACAGTCAATTTTTTGGTGCCTAAATGGATGAATTTTTAAAATCTGTTTCTAAGGCATATTATCCTATGAATCTAGTTTACAATTCAATTTGAATCACTCAAATCCGATATCGTATGAGGAATTTATGCCCAAAATACTAACTGTCTATCCTAAATCAGCACTCCGGGAACTCTGTCTCATCGGTTGTACTTTGGCATATTCGACCCATCAATTCTTATTGAATTAAAAACCTGTTTGTATTGGAGGTACATATGGGAACCTACTTTAACCTCCAATTTGAATCGAGTCAATCCGTCAACAAACGAAAAACCTATGCTCAAATTAATGACTGTTGGTCTAGGCTGGAAATTGAAAACCAGCCTGTCTTACATGATGTTCTTTAGCAGATTTGGAATACCATATTAATGCATTTTCAAAACCTGTTTCTACTGGAGTTATCCCTGTGAATCCAATTTCATTTGGATTTGGAATCACTCAAATCGGTTGTGAAACGAACAAGTTATTAACAAAATACCGTTGGGTTGTCTATGCTGGCCACCGCTTTCCAACAGGTAAAAAGTGAATTTTTGTTTGTTTTATCTTCCTTGAATTTGTTTTACAAGAAATTGTGGTATTTATATTTCATATGTTTGGGATTAAGAGGGACTGATCACCTCTCTTCTTCCATGAGCTCACATTTTATTGCAGGTAAGTGCCAATTTTTTGCAGGTCCTTGGAAGATTAAAGAAGATTAATCTATGCATGAAGTGATTCGTGAAGACCCAATTTAATGCCGATGGGAATTCCTTCCAGACACCCAACAATGAAGATTCATTATCATGATATGTGCTACTTTTGAAGCTCAAGTTCCTAGAAGCTTAATCCAGTAGTGTCTCACCGAAAGACAACAACTAGAAGACTTTTTTATCAAAGATGGCAGATGGATCCAGAATGAGACATATGAAGAATCTCAAGACCAATGTTCTAGAGGTCAAGTGCCATTCCCACATTCCCATTGTCACATCCCTGATTTCTATAAAGAATCCTTTCAGAAAACCTAAGATTCATCATGCTCATTCACTAACGCCACGGTATGCTTATGTATTTCATTTTCCCATTTTGATATGCATGCCTGCTGAAGTTAATAAATCTTTCATTTCTTTATGTAGTTGATAATCTTTTTCCATGAACATCATCTATATCACCACCATCATCAGATTGAATTCATCCTCCACCATTCCATTACTCCCATGACTTTTTGCTCCATCCATCCCAAACCCACACAATAAAGCAGCTTGGCTCACTTACAATGTCAAGCTACCTCACCTCCCTACCCCCTTTCCAAATAAAATTTGATGGTGAAAACCTGTTTCAGGCGCCATCAGACCTTGGAATGCTTGAAAACCAGCTTGCTGGCGGGCATCCCTCGGGAATAAAAAATTTTCTGATTGTGAAAACCCTTTGGGTGCAGTCAGATAGATCTTGTTTGAAAACCAGCTTGCTGGCAGGCAAGGTTTGCAAATAAGTGAGAAATAAAGTTTCCAAGATTTGCTACTACATCAGAAGATAATTTTTCAGCTCCAAATCCAAGTTGCAATTCATCATGCTATGAGCTCCAAATTCCACATTGCTCTTTCTTGCAAGTTTCTACATCATTGTGGACCACATCAAATCTTGTGCTTCTCAGCATGCTCCTGCGTATTTCATGATATTCGTAGGTAGGTACAGGTATGCTTATTTTCCTTATTGTTAGTCAAGTTCATTGAATGCTATATATTTGTATTTGGAAAATCACTTGAGCCTTTTTCACTACTTCCTCCTATATTTCTAAGGGTAGTAAAATACTTCAGTTTGGGGGAAGGGGCACACCATTACCTACCATGAATACACCATTACTTCTCTTGTCCATTCATCATCATTCTTGCCTAGCCTCTACCATCCTTTCTCGATCCAAACCTTCACCCTTCCATTTAAAAATTACCTCACCTTACTTCCCTAGCTAAGACCACTCCGGCATCTCCTAACACCCAAGCATAAAATGATGTTGCTACATAAGCCCTATTGTTGTCACACAAGAACCAACAATAGGAAGTCTTGCTGCTGCCACACAAGAACCAACAGTGAGAATAAAATAACGTCTGATGCACAAACCAAATAAACTGTTGGAAGAAGAAACTTACTGTTGTCACACAAGAACCAACAGTAGGAAAAAGGGGAGAAGCTCATCTACAAGCCAAGGACACTACAGGAAGAAAGAAATAGGCTGGCCACAAGAACCTACAGCAGAATAAGTTGTTGTAGAAGCCATTCCTACATAAAAATCTATTGTCATACAAGAGGGTGGAAAACAAAAGGGGTTTAACACAGGATAGTCAGATTGAACACCTTGAGATAGAGCCACTCCTGCCAACAAAGGATCATTGGAATAGATTGCTGCACAATGTTCAAAACTTGAAGATGAGTCCAGACTTAAGAGACCACAGCCCATGGGAAGAAGTAAGGTCAGTTGTGCTTTCATTGACACTGGTTTTGTTTATGGGAAATGAATATTGCTAGTGTTCTGAAGTCTGCAATTTATAGATAATATCATACCTTTAGCTCATGGCACCATTTTGAAGAGTAATGGGGTTATTTTCTAAAACATAATAAGCATCATGGAGTGTTTGGATGCTAGACCGTAGTGTCTACAATCTCTGAAAAAGTCATAGGAATATATGCTACATATCATCTACAGGTTGCTACATAATATTTGCAGGCTACTATAATGGATATGGTTGATGGTTGTTGAATGTCGTATGTTGTTGCTGCTAGGATGTTGGGTTGGTTAGCAATATCTTGAAGATGGATCCATTGTTAGTATTTGGAGAAGGTGAATATGGAGTTTTGGACAGGTTATGTATAACTGCCATAAGAAGATATTCAAATGAATAAATATGCTCAATATATAGATGGTTGCAGTTGCATTGAAAGAGGGGCAAATCTCATTTTCATTATTATTTTTCTTTTACATTTGCAAATAGCATTAACAGTGATACCTGTAGCAGAAATTATCATTTTCCAATCCGTCATAGTTATTTGCAGGCCTTCTTTCAAGACACTTCTAATGCCAATACCAGCCATATTTCTTCGCTCCAAATATTTTCCACACAAGGGATCCACTAGCCTTTCGATGAGGAATACATTGTTGCCTTGAATTACATTATTAAATTTTCTGTCAATGCAAATAAGGATGATTGTGTGCTACCGGGGAAATCAATTAATGCATTTCGTGTTTGGATTTTATGTCACTGTCAAAGAAAATTTTGTAGCAAAATGAAATGCCAAAATCAGATACAATACTTTATGCCCTTGCATTTATTGTTCTAACTTCCAGGTCAACAAAATTAGAACAATTGAAAGTCGGTTCTAATTCTTTTGTAAGGCTGATCATTACTGCTTCTATGCATGGTGCACATATCGAACACAAATTTTCATTGGAGGGGAGGCAACTTCATTAATTTCCATAGGTGTTGCATTCATGTTCACTTCTTTTTCCTGTCGGTACAGAGTTTTTATGCACAATAGTTGCTTCATGTGGACAGTCCCGTAGCAACATTTCAAGATCTGGTATGAAGTTTATTTCAGCAGCAATGAGGCAGCGTTAAGACAAGATTGTGGTTCCATCCTTGAGCATAACGGTTTCCTTTTGCTGGCTACAGAGACTTCTCTTCAATGGTTGCAGATGCACCAGAGAAAACATGGAGACATGCCTACAATTAACAATGGAATTTTTGAGAAGTTTGAAACACAAAATATATGTAATCTGCTTAAAAGGATTGCATGTAACCCTGTCCAAGTTATTGTGGATCCATGAAAAAATGGGTAATCAACTAATGTTGTGTTTTGGTTGGCTTTGGGATATAAATCCGTTGTTTGCAATTGCAATAAGCATTTCTGCAGGAACATATTGAAGCAACTGTTATCCAAGATAAATATCAAGACATGGCTGGTCATATAAAAAGGAAAATGTAGTTTGAAGCTACAACCCAAAATTTCACAAATGAATGGTGGACATGTAATGGTAGTAGCTCATGTAAAAGTTTATTCATCATATAAGAGAGGAAGATATTACAAAGTCCATTCTAAGATCTTGAAGAGGCATGATAGCATCCCAAATGATGGCAACATAACCTACAAGAATCTCAAATTGGCTATCTTTTTCTGCTTTCAATTTTCAGTATTACATAACAGAGGTATCTACTCAAGAACAATGTCACCTCTACATTCTAATTGCAGCAACATCATCCTTTTGTTTTCCAAAACAGCATGAGGACATGTGAATTCTTCAGTTTGGGGGAGGAGAGGGTCATTGCCATTATTTGTAGCAATTACATCAGTCTAGTTCACTTGGCAAATGCATGCACAACAATGGAGCATTTTTATGGCAGCCTAGAGTGCAGAAATTGAATTGACAATATCTCCCAAACGGTGAAGTGGGGTTTCCTGAAATTTGGAGGAGATAAACATTATGGTAAGAAAAATAAATACACCAAGTTTCAGCTCAATCCAATGCACAGTTTTCGAGAAATCAAACATAGTTACCTACAGCCATTTTCTCATTTTCTCGAAAACCGTGATGTGGGTTTCTCCAATTTTTGGCTGGGAGAAGCATAATGGCATTCCTAACACCCCTGCAAAGTTTGGTGAAAATTAAGTTTATATTTTTCGAGAAATCAAGCATAGTCACCTATAGCCATTTTCTCATTTTCTCGAAAACCTTGAGGTGGGTTTCTCCAATTCTTGGATGGGAGAAGCATAATGGCATTCCTAACACCCCTGCAAAGTTTGGTAAAAACTCAGTTTATATTTTTGGAAAAATCACATTTTTTGTGAACGCTGCAAATTGTCAGTCCATTGGCTACAAAATATATTTTTTCTTGCATTTTTGGATTGAAAATGTTAAGTTGGCATGGAGGATCATTAAAGATGATATTTCATACCTCTTGACGATCAGATACATTGGTGGTGGCTTGTTGACAATGAATTTTGAGGCCTGCATTAAAAATGAACATCATTCAGCTTGGTTGACACAGGGTTGCATGAGGACATGCAACATTTTTAGTTTGGGGGAGATGATGGGCCTTGGATTTAGCATATTTTTGCCACCATTTCACCTTAGTTATAATTCATTTTGCCTATCCATATTCATGCATTAATCTCTTCTTACACTCATATCCGGGTTTTATGCTCAAGTAATTTTTCCATTACATGTCTTAGTATTTCATTTGATTTTTTACTAACATCGAGGAAATTAGTGTACTATGTATTTGCTTTGAATATTGAATCAATTGTCGGAAGCAGCTACAACATATTTGAGGGAGTTCTGTAGCAGTGCAGAACCTTTGTTGCGGAACTATAGAAACTCTACAGGCATCTGCAGCATTACGGAACAGTCAATAATTCGAATTCTCCTCAACCACTTGTCATTCTATGGATCAAGGAGCATCATTAACCTCTTGGATATGAAAAGAATCTTGGATAAAGATTATATTTGATTATTTGGCACGGATCTTGGATTAGTTTTGAGATCCAAACCTTTAGGAATTTGTTGAGGATATTTTGGATCCTCATTTATTATTTGCTATGGAGAAATTATGTATAAATAAGAGTTCATTCTCCATTCTATGGGAGGACTCTTAGAGAAATAGTCCAAATGATGATGGAATAAAGCTTTACTTTCATCTTGATTCAATTAGATCTTAGTTTTATAATTTCTTTTGCAATATGATTTTATTTATTTTATGTTGATGTAGTTGTACTTCATTGCCTAGTTGTGATTTCTTATGAAGTGTGAATTTTATTTCTGCAATTTGATTTCAATGCATAGATAGAGATTTAAATGTTTATTTTACAATCATTGAGTTTAATGCAATGACCATATTTACTTCTTTGGATTATAAGCAATAACTTGTATTTGGCAAGGATAGCTTCGCCTGCTATGCGGTGGGAAGGGGCTTCTTCATTTTTGATTTCATCTCAAAAGAAGACCGTGATCTAATCTTCCGTAGCGGACCATACTTCATGGGGACCCAGGGACTCTACCTCAATAGGTGGACGTCCGATTTCGATCCCACAGTTGACATCCCAAAGGAGGTTCCAGTCTGGGTCAGGCTCCCTAATCTGCCGATCCACTGCTGGGACTTCCACTCTCTCGAGAAGATTGGGAACGGGATAGGTAGATTCATTGAAATAGCCGACAACAAAGCTCAGTATACCTGTGGTAGAATTTGTGTCGAGGTAGATCTGGAAGCCGGACTACCCGAAGCGGTAAAAATCAAGGTGGGGACCTGGATTCACTACCAAAAGCTGGATTACGAACAACTTCCGTTCAAATGCAGAAATTGTCACAAGCACGGACACTTCCAACGAAACTGCCCAAAAGCCCAGCCAGAAGATAAAGAAGAAGGAGAAAGTTGGCAGAAAGTTAAAAAAGGAAAAGCAACGATGAAACCCAACGAGAAAAAAAGCACAAGACCCCAGGAGAAAACCAAGCCCAAACCCAAGGAGGCTACGAAAGAAGGTCCACTCTCTAGGGATAAACCTGAGGTAGCAGAAACGCAAGAGATGGCAGACACCCAAGAAAAGGAGCCTGGGAAATCTCCGAACAACCTCGGTCTGAAGAGAATGACAAAAAGAAGGACGCAGAAGAAGAACACATAAGTTTGGGATCGGACACAGAGGACGCCTTAGAAGACAGAGGAACTGAGTCAAGCAACTCCCAAGTCACTCCTATAAAAGCCACTAAAGGAAGGAAGACCAGGAAAAAAGAAAGAGAGGAAAAAACCTACTTGGATGTCCTACAACGCTCCCAACAAACGCTCAAGGGAATGATAAACACCAGATCTACCAAAAAGCATAGCACAACTCCAAAGGGAGCCACACCCCCCCAAGGGAAGCAATGAAATACATCTCCTGGAATTGTAGAGGACTCGGCAGCAAGCTAAAAAAAGACATTGTGAAATTGTATACGCCTGAAGTTCTCCTCATCCAGGAGATAAAGATGGAGGACACAGTGCTGCTCCATTCTTGCAAAGGGGTCTGGGAAAAAGGCCCAGCGAAAGCAGTAAGTTCAAGAGGAGCCTCAGGAGGGATTGGCACCTTCAGGTACGACTCCAAGTTCGAGATAATATCTGAAGAATTCAACATGCATTGGCTCTTCACAAATCTGCTCCACAAAGACTCAGGAAACCACGTAAGTCTGTTTAATATTTATGTCTCGACACTTCTTTCGGAAAAAAAGTCCTGTTGGGACTCCATAAAGTCCTTCCTTAGTTCGCAGAATCTAGAGAATGTAATCATTGCAGGTGACCTGAATCTAACGCTCGCTGCTGGAGAAAAGAAAGGTGGCTCCATTGTGAGAGACCCGGCAAGAGAATGGGTGGAGGATATCATTCTAGACTGGGATCTAGAAGACATCAAGCCCTCTCGGGGGAAGTTCACTTGGTCTAACAAGCGATTGGTCCCGGGACATATTGCTGCCTGTCTTAACAGATTCCTGCTTCAGTCCTCTTTCCTAAACTTCGGCCTCTCTGCCTCCTCCAAAATATTTCCTTTCTACGCTTCTGATCATAAACCCATCCTCCTTGAATTAACCTCTGACAATAATCTAGGTCCGATCCCTTTCAGATTCAATCCTTTGTGGATTCAGCATGATGATTTCCAGAATCTAGTCTTCTCTACCTGGAACACTCGAGTTAGTGGCTCTCCATTCTTTGCGTGGGAAGAAAAGCTTAGAATTCTTAAAAAGGCTCTAAAATTCTGGTCCAAGTCTCTCCAAACCCCTATCTCCCATAGGACTGAAGCGCAAGAAGCCCTTGAGGCCCATCAACTTACCCTAGAATCTTCCGAAGTCACCAATACTCTTCTTTCCATAGAAGCTGATCTCCAAAAAGAGTTCCACAGAGCTTGCAGATCGGAAGAGGAGCAGTGGAGGCTTAAGTCCCGAAGCCTGTGGCTGCACGTAGGTGACAAAAACACGAGCTTCTTCCACAAGCAAGCTGAAGCTAGGAAAAATTTCAAGTCGGCTGACACGGAAGCCAACAACGGTTCGCTTCTGGGCAAAAGTGTCCTCATTATAGATGGGATTGTCTCTGCATGCAATATTCCATAAGACAAGTGGAGACTCCTACTGGCCTACCCAGCGAAATTCTCGTGACTCTGTCTTTAGGCCTGTCAAAGGAATCAAATCCGATCCCACTTCTTACAACTCTCGGTCAGAGGCTCCATCATTTCGTTTCACATTCTGGTCACCTCTCCATCAGCACTTCAGTCCTCCCTTCTCATTAAGCAGAAAGTTCGTGACTGCTCTCTCTTTAAAGGATTAGACCTGAGCAGAAAGACTCATAGCCCGATCCGATCCCCTCTCTCTGCTATGCACGAGGAGCTTACTGTTGCTAAGGAGGAATGAGACGATGGAGAATATGAGGCACAGCTCAAAGTTCAGGAATTCACCAATGGGATTTTGGTAGCAGGATATGCTCTCCAGAATTTATAGTAACAAGCATGATGAAGACTAAGGGTCGTTCCATTCCATCCCTTTCACCTTCTCTCTATTCTATCTCTGTCACCGTAGGCTTCTTCCTATTCTTTCAGTTACCTATCCAGATGCAATCTGGATTTTTTGTTTTTATGTCTAATTCTTTGAAGAATGCCTGCTGTCTCGTTGAGACGATCTCCTTCAGTGTCAAAGAACCCGATAGCTTCTTTGTCGGTTCTTAATTCCAAATCTCCATAATTGTTACTGTCAAAAAAAAGGAAAGCTTCTATAATTTACTTTTTTGCGATTTACCTTTCTCTCAAGTGTGTTGTGAACTGAGATTTAGAATTTACTTTCTTGCACATTGTGAATGTAGTATTAAAATTTACTTTTCCCGCAAAGTGTGATGTAGTTCTAGAATTTACTTTTTTCTGTAGAGTGTGAATGTAGTTTTAGAATTTACTTTCAAGTGTGAATTTAGTTTTAGCATTTACTTTCCTGTCATGTGATTTACTTTCCTTGCAATTTAGTTTCAATAGTTGTTTAAATGGCTAGTTCATTGCCAAGACAATGTAACTGCTCATACCATTGTTTGTAAGTAAGGTTATTGAACTACAACTTCAAGTAGATAAACCAATGTAAGAGGAGATTGTGGTTTGCACATACAGTGCACGGTAACTCGCAAGTTCTCAACGAACCTCGGGTTGACAATTAATGTACACTTCTTAGTTGTTTTCTAAGTAATTAGAATGCAATTAAAAAGCTCGTCAGAGTTCATGAAGCAGCTTCCAGAAGTTGGTCGAAAAGTACACAAATTTTCATCATAGACATTTTCACTTGCATGAGGTGAGAAGCCATTGGTTGGGTTCAAAATTTTGTGGAGTTGGTCCATATTGCTTGAGGACAAACAATATTGGGAGGGGAGGATTTTTCATGTCCCCAAATTTTGCATTGGATCACAATGGCCTAAGCCACTTGGCCATGTTCATGATAGTTTGTCGAATTGGTGCTAAGGGTCAAATAATTGTCAAGCATGATGTCCAAGTTAATAATAATGCAAAATTAGAGCCAAATGGACAAGGTGGGTCACATGAAAAGCAAATCCCCAAATCAAATTTTGTAATTTTCCCATCCAAATAATTTAGCATTGACGAAAAAATTCCACTAACCTACTAGTTCCCTAGGTTGGGGTGGAAGCATAAAAAATTGGAATAAGAGAGCTACAAGACCCAAAATGACCTTAGACTTACAAATTCACATTAAATGGGCCAAATCAACAATAATAAAGAGGAAAATGAAGTGGCATTGGATCATGAGGGCACATAAGAGGGTGTGGGGACCACATGTGGTAAGATTCCCCACAACACTTGGCATCATTCTCTCAGCACTAATTCGAATCCAAAGTGGAGGGTAACGTACTTGGGGGAGATGAAAGAAGGTCCACTCTCTAGGGATAAACCTGAGGTAGCAGAAACGCAAGAGATGGCAGACACCCAAGAAAAGGAGCCTGGGGAAATCTCCTACCAACCTCGGTCTGAAGAGAATGACAAAAAGAAGGAAGCAGAAGAAGAACACATAAGTTTGGGATCGGACACAGAGGACGCCTTAGAAGACAGAGGAACTGAGTCAAGCAACTCCCAAGTCACTCCTATAAAAGCCACTAAAGGAAGGAAGACCAGGAAAAAAGAAAGAGAGGAAAAAACCTACTTGGATGTCCTACAACGCTCCCAACAAACGCTCAAGGGAATGATAAACACCAGATCTACCAAAAAGCATAGCACAACTCCAAAGGGAGCCACACCCCCCCAAGGGAAGCAATGAAATACATCTCCTGGAATTGTAGAGGACTCGGCAGCAAGCTAAAAAACGACATTGTGAAATTGTATACGCCTGAAGTTCTCCTCATCCAGGAGATAAAGATGGAGGACACAGTGCTGCTCCATTCTTGCAAAGGGGTCTGGGAAAAAGGCCCAGCGAAAGCAGTAAGTTCAAGAGGAGCCTCAGGAGGGATTGGCACCTTCAGGTACGACTCCAAGTTCGAGATAATATCTGAAGAATTCAACATGCATTGGCTCTTCACAAATCTGCTCCACAAAGACTCAGGAAACCACGTAAGTCTGTTTAATATTTATGTCTCGACACTTCTTTCGGAAAAAAAGTCCTGTTGGGACTCCATAAAGTCCTTCCTTAGTTCGCAGAATCTAGAGAATGTAATCATTGTAGGTGACCTGAATCTAACGCTCGCTGCTGGAGAAAAGAAAGGTGGCTCCATTGTGAGAGACCCGGCAAGAGAATGGGTGGAGGATATCATTCTAGACTGGGATCTAGAAGACATCAAGCCCTCTCGGGGGAAGTTCACTTGGTCTAACAAGCGATTGGGCCCGGGACATATTGCTGCCTGGCTTAACAGATTCCTGCTTCAGTCCTCTTTCCTAACCTTCGGCCTCTCTGCCTCCTCCAAAATATTGCCTTTCTACGCTTCTGATCATAAACCCATCCTCCTTGAATTAACCTCTGACAATAATCTAGGTCCGATCCCTTTCAGATTCAATCCTTTGTGGATTCAGCATGATGATTTCCAGAATCTAGTCTTCTCTTCCTGGAACACTCGAGTTAGTGGCTCTCCATTCTTTGCGTGGGAAGAAAAGCTTAGAATTCTTAAAAAGGCTCTAAAATTCTGGTCCAAGTCTCTCCAAACCCCTATCTCCCGTAGGACTGAAGCGCAAGAAGCCCTTGAGGCCCATCAACTTACCCTAGAATCTTCCGAAGTCACCAATACTCTTCTTTCCATAGAAGCTGATCTCCAAAAAGAGTTCCACAGAGCTTGCAGATCGGAAGAGGAGCAGTGGAGGCTTAAGTCCCGAAGCCTGTGGCTGCACGTAGGTGACAAAAACACGAGCTTCTTCCACAAGCAAGTTGAAGCGAGGAAAAATTTCAAGTCGGTTAAAGAAATCCAGCACCAAGACCAAATGATCACTGATTTTAAAGGAATCAAGACGGCAGCCCATTCCTTCTTCCAAGATCTGTACACTGCCCCGGAAGATAACCCGCTAGATGCATCCTCTTATCCCCTTAATCTGATCCCCCATCTCGTCAACGAAGAGGACAACATAAAACTGACTACTACAATCAGCATGAATGAAGTCTTAAGAGCCCTTGATATAATGGAGGCAGACAAGGCTCCTAGGCCTGATGGATTCACTGCCACATTCTACAAAACCTGTTGGGACACCATCAAAGGAGACCTGCTCAAAATGGTAAGGAAATCGCAGAATTGTACCAAGCTGGGCGGTAATACCAATTCAGCGTTTTTAGCTCTAATTCCGAAAGAAAAAGGTGTTGCTCAGTTCAACAGATTCCGGCCAATATCGCTTTGCAATACTGGCTACAAAATAATTTCCAAGGTGATAGCAATGAGGCTTAAAAAAGTGCTACCAAACACCATTCCTAAGAATCAAGGGGGGTTTATCAAAGGCCGACAGATTTTGGACAATTTGGTGTTGGTCCAAGAGGCCATTCATTCTAGCACTCAAAGGAAAGAAAAAGGAATGGTGATTAAGTTAGATTTGGCCAATGCCTTCGACAGAGTTAGACACGAGTATCTAGCCATGGTCATGAAGAAGATGGGCTTCCCACATAAATTTACATTGTGGGTGAAAGCATGCATAGAATCCCCGTGGATCGCCCCCCTGGTGAATGGAATATCTACGGAGTTCTTCCAAGCCTCGAGAGGGCTGAGGCAAGGGTGCCCCTTGTCACCCCTCCTCTTTGCCATCCAAGCCTCGGTGCTTAGCTTCCAGCTAGACAACTATCTTCAAAATCAATCCCTGTCTGGTCTCAGAATGGTCCTCAATGTTGAAGACATTAATCACGCCCAATTTGCAGATGACACCTTGCTACTAGGAGGAGCAAGTGTGAATACTGCAAGAAATTTCAAGCGAGAGTTAGACATTTATAAAGAAATCTCATGCAGCAAGATAAACTACCAAAACAACAGGATCTATGGCTGGAACTGCTCCAACAGAGAGATTGCTGCACTTGCCAGAATTCTTGACATGGAAGGATCAATCGATTGGGACTCCTTCAAATATTTGGGAATTCCCATCTTCAATAAAAAACCAAAAGCTGCTCATTGGACCCCGATTCTTGACAAAATGAAAAGCAAAATTCAAGCTTGGGGAGCCAAGTGGTTAAATACTGCAGGAAAGACAGTGTTGATGAAATAGGTTCTAATCAGCCTTCCCATCTATCAAAATTCTATTTTGTTGGCCCCAAAATCCTTCATCCACAAGATGGACGGGCTGCTGAGAAGATTCCTTTGGGAAGGGGGAAAGCAAAACGAAAGAAAGTTGCATTTGGTAAGTTGGGACAAAGTAAAAAAACCTACTCTGGAAGGAGGTCTTCAACTCAAGGACATCGCCACACAAAACTTGGCACTTGGATCCAAGATCCTGTGGAATATAATCTCAGGGAAGCCCTCCTAGAGCAAAAGAGTGTTGTGGAAGAAGTATTTTCAAGGGCAGCGCTCCAGATGCTTAGATCTCCCCCCGAGAGTAAAGAAAGGATCACCTATCTTTATGCTATGTATTAGAGCTCTGGACTCCTTCAAAGAAAAATTGTATTGGATCCCGAGTAATGGAAAATTGATAAGAATCTGGACGGATCAGATCCTTGGAGAGCCACCCCTGAATCAAATTGGAGAGCTGGAGAATATTAAGAACTGGATGCAAAGCAGGAATCTTAATTCTCTGTGGGACATTTCTAGATGGGGAAATGATGAAGATAGAAGTTGGGAGTCTTGGGATCTTGGTGATTATCCTACAAATTTGGAAGATGAAGCCAGCAGGCTTATTGTCCTGCTTCAAGGCAAGACTCCTTTAAAAGCTTCAGCCAAAGATAAAAGAGGATGGGGCGACAAAGGAAAGTACTCAGCAGCAGAAGGATATAAATTTCTTCAAGCGATCCCCACTGCCCAGCCAGACCCTTCCCCTTGGAAATACCTGTGGAACTTCAACTCCATTCCAAAGGTGGATTTCTTCACCTGGACATTAGCTCATAGAAGCGTCCTAACTTGTGATAATCTCCGGCGGAGAGTGTGGGAAGACCCATCTAGATGCCCTCTATGCCTGGTTGAAGAGGAAACTACGGACCATTTGTTCCTTCACTGCCCCTTTGCTAAAAATACTTGGAGTGAAGTTCTGAAGCTGAGGCAGAATAGATTCAATATGCCTCCCAACATTCAGGTAATGCTTAAAAATTGGATCACCTTTTCCCCTTTCAATCTCAATAAAAAAGAGCTCTTGAAAACTGCTTGGATATGGATCCCTAGATTTGCCTGCTGGAAAATCTGGCTTGAAAGGAATAGAAGAATCTTCAGAAATGAAAGTTACAGCCCAATAAGGGTAGCTATAAAAGCTAGGGCCATGTTGAGCGAAGCTTTGGAAACTAAAATCAACCTTCACAACACTAGAGCTCTCGAAGCTGAAGAAAAACAGTGGCTACAAGCTCTCGTCCCAAATTTTAAGCAAAGCTTGTCCAACAACCCTCCTCAAACTGCAGCATGGGAAATCCGTCTTGAGGAACATGAGTTCATCAAGTGGAGGTCTTCATTGGAAGAATATTGCCTATACTTCGACGGAGCCTCCAAAGGGAATCCCGGGGTAGCTGGGGGAGGGGGGTTGCTACTAAGTCCGAACGGTTCTCTGTCAATGAGATATGCCTGGGGTCTTGGCCAGGATTCCAACAATAGAGCAGAAGCTCTCGCTCTCTGGCAGGGCCTCTCGCTGGATAGAAACAGAAATATCAGGTCTTTGGTGGTCTTTGGAGACTCCAGGATCATTCTTCAAGCTGTGATCTCAAACAAGAAGCCGACACAGGTCCATCTTGCTGTCCTGCTCAAGAAACTTAAAATACCGGTCTCCAATTTCCAAAAAATTCGAATCTTCCATGTCTTAAGAATGCTAAATGTATTGGCTGACACGGAAGCCAACAACGGTTCGCTTCTGGGCAAAAGTGTCCTCATTATAGATGGGATTGTCTCTGCATGCAATATTCCATAAGACAAGTGGAGACTCCTACTGGCCTACCCAGCGAAATTCCCGTGACTCTGTCTTCAGTCCTGTCAAAGGAATCAAATCCGATCCCACTTCTTACAACTCTCGGTCAGAGGCTCCATCATTTCGTTTCACATTCTGGTCACCTCTCCATCAGCACTTCAGTCCTCCCTTCTCATTAAGCAGAAAGTTCGTGACTGCTCTCTCTTTAAAGGCTTAGACCTGAGCAGAAAGACTCATAGCCCGATCCGATCCCCTCTCTCTGCTATGCGCGAGGATCTTACTGTTGCTAAGCAGGAATGAGACGATGGAGAATATGAGGCACAGCTCAAAGTTCAGGAATTCACCAATGGGATTTTGGTAGCAGGATATGCTCTCCAGAATTTATAGTAACAAGCATGATGAAGACTAAGGGTCATTCCATTCCATCCCTTTCACCTTCTCTCTATTCTATCTCTGTCACCGTAGGCTTCTTCCTATTCTTTCAGTTACCTATCCAGATGCAATCTGGATTTTTTGTTTTTATGTCTAATTCTTTGAAGAATGCCTGCTGTCTCGTTGAGACGATCTCCTTTAGTGTCAAAGAACCCGATAGCTTCTTTGTCGATTCTTAATTCCAAATCTCCATAACTGTTACTGTCAAAAAAAAGGAAAGCTTCTATAATTTACTTTTCTGCGATTTACCTTTCTCTCAAGTGTGTTGTGAACTGAGATTTAGAATTTACTTTCTTGCACATTGTGAATGTAGTATTAAAATTTACTTTTCCCGCAAAGTGTGATGTAGTTCTAGAATTTACTTTTTTCTGTAGAGTGTGAATGTAGTTTTAGAATTTACTTTCAAGTGTGAATTTAGTTTTAGCATTTACTTTCCTGTCATGTGATTTACTTTCCTTGCAATTTAGTTTCAATAGTTGTTTAAATGGCTAGTTCATTGCCAAGACAATGTAACTGCTCATACCATTGTTTGTAAGTAAGGTTATTGAACTACAACTTCAAGTAGATAAACCAATGTAAGAGGAGATTGTGGTTTGCACATACAGTGCACGGTAACTCGCAAGTTCTCAACGAACCTCGGATTGACAATTAATGTACACTTCTTAGTTGTTTTCTAAGTAATTAGAATGCAATTAAAAAGCTCGTCAGAGTTCATGAAGCAGCTTCCAGAAGTTGGTCGAAAAGTACACAAATTTTCATCATAGACATTTTCACTTGCATGAGGTGAGAAGCCATTGGTTGGGTTCAAAATTTTGTGGAGTTGGTCCATATTGCTTGAGGACAAACAATATTGGGAGGGGAGGATTTTTCATGTCCCCAAATTTTGCATTGGATCACAATGGCCTAAGCCACTTGGCCATGTTCATGATAGTTTGTCGAATTGGTGCTAAGGGTCAAATAATTGTCAAGCATGATGTCCAAGTTAATAATAATGCAAAATTAGAGCCAAATGGACAAGGTGGGTCACATGAAAAGCAAATCCCCAAATCAAATTTTGTAATTTTCCCATCCAAATAATTTAGCATTGACGAAAAAATTCCACTAACCTACTAGTTCCCTAGGTTGGGGTGGAAGCATAAAAAATTGGAATAAGAGAGCTACAAGACCCAAAATGACCTTAGACTTACAAATTCACATTAAATGGGCCAAATCAACAATAATAAAGAGGAAAATGAAGTGGCATTGGATCATGAGGGCACATAAGAGGGTGTGGGGACCACATGTGGTAAGATTCCCCACAACACTTGGCATCATTCTCTCAGCACTAATTCGAATCCAAAGTGGAGGGTAACGTACTTGGGGGAGATGAAAGAAGGTCCACTCTATAGGGATAAACCTGAGGTAGCAGAAACGCAAGAGATGGCAGACACCCAAGAAAAGGAGCCTGGGGAAATCTCCGACCAACCTCGGTCTGAAGAGAATGACAAAAAGAAGGAAGCAGAAGAAGAACACATAAGTTTGGGATCGGACACAGAGGACGCCTTAGAAGACATAGGAACTGAGTCAAGCAACTCCCAAGTCACTCCTATAAAAGCCACTAAAGGAAGGAAGACCAGGAAAAAAGAAAGAGAGGAAAAAACCTACTTGGATGTCCTACAACGCTCCCAACAAACGCTCAAGGGAATGATAAACACCAGATCTACCAAAAAGCATAGCACAACTCCAAAGGGAGCCACACCCCCCCAAGGGAAGCAATGAAATACATCTCCTGGAATTGTAGAGGACTCGACAGCAAGCTAAAAAAAGACATTGTGAAATTGTATACGCCTGAAGTTCTCCTCATCCAGGAGATAAAGATGGAGGACACAGTGCTGCTCCATTCTTTCAAAGGGGTCTGGGAAAAAGGCCCAGCGAAAGCAGTAAGTTCAAGAGGAGCCTCAGGAGGGATTGGCACCTTCAGGTACGACTCCAAGTTCGAGATAATATCTGAAGAATTCAACATGCATTGGCTCTTCACAAATCTGCTCCACAAAGACTCAGGAAACCACGTAAGTCTGTTTAATATTTATGTCTCGACACTTCTTTCGGAAAAAAAGTCCTGTTGGGACTCCATAAAGTCCTTCCTTAGTTCGCAGAATCTAGAGAATGTAATCATTGTAGGTGACCTGAATCTAACGCTCGCTGCTGGAGAAAAGAAAGGTGGCTCCATTGTGAGAGACCCGGCAAGAGAATGGGTGGAGGATATCATTCTAGACTGGGATCTAGAAGACATCAAGCCCTCTCGGGGGAAGTTCACTTGGTCTAACAAGCGATTGGGCCCGGGACATATTGCTGCCTGGCTTAACAGATTCCTGCTTCAGTCCTCTTTCCTAACCTTCGGCCTCTCTGCCTCCTCCAAAATATTGCCTTTCTACGCTTCTGATCATAAACCCATCCTCCTTGAATTAACCTCTGACAATAATCTAGGTCCGATCCCTTTCAGATTCAATCCTTTGTGGATTCAGCATGATGATTTCCAGAATCTAGTCTTCTCTGCCTGGAACACTCGAGTTAGTGGCTCTCCATTCTTTGCGTGGGAAGAAAAGCTTAGAATTCTTAAAAAGGCTCTAAAATTCTGGTCCAAGTCTCTCCAAACCCCTATCTCCCGTAGGACTGAAGCGCAAGAAGCCCTTGAGGCCCATCAACTTACCCTAGAATCTTCCGAAGTCACCAATACTCTTCTTTCCATAGAAGCTGATCTCCAAAAAGAGTTCCACAGAGCTTGCAGATCAGAAGAGGAGCAGTGGAGCCTTAAGTCCCGAAGCCTGTGGCTGCACGTAGGTGACAAAAACACGAGCTTCTTCCACAAGCAAGCTGAAGCTAGGAAAAATTTCAAGTCGGTTAAAGAAATCCAGCACCAAGACCAAATGATCACTGATTTTAAAGGAATCAAGACGGCAGCCCATTCCTTCTTCCAAGATCTGTACACTGCCCCGGAAGATAACCCGCTAGATGCATCCTCTTATCCCCTTAATCTGATCCCCCATCTCGTCAACGAAGAGGACAACATAAAACTGACTACTACAATCAGCATGAATGAAGTCTTAAGAGCCCTTGATATAATGGAGGCAGACAAGGCTCCTAGGCCTGATGGATTCACTGCCACATTCTACAAAACCTGTTGGGACACCATCAAAGGAGACCTGCTCAAAATGGTAAGGAAATCGCAGAATTGTACCAAGCTGGGCGGCAATACCAATTCAGCGTTTTTAGCTCTAATTCCGAAAGAAAAAGGTGTTGCTCAGTTCAGCAGATTCAGGCCAATATCGCTTTGCAATACTGGCTACAAAATAATTTCCAAGGTGATAGCAATGAGGCTTAAAAAAGTGCTACCAAACATCATTCCTAAGAATCAAGGGGGGTTTATCAAAGGCCGACGGATTTTGGACAATTTGGTGTTGGTCCAAGAGGCCATTCATTCTAGCACTCAAAGGAAAGAAAAAGGAATGGTGATTAAGTTAGATTTGGCCAATGCCTTCGACAGAGTTAGACACGAGTATCTAGCCATGGTTATGAAGAAGATGGGCTTCTCACATAAATTTACATTGTGGGTGAAAGCATGCATAGAATCCCCGTGGATCGCCCCCCTGGTGAATGGAAGATCTACAGAGTTCTTCCAAGCCTCGAGAGGGCTGAGGCAAGGCTGCCCCTTGTCACCCCTCCTCTTTGCCATCCAAGCCTCGGTGCTTAGCTTCCAGCTAGACAACTATCTTCAAAATCAATCCCTGTCTGGTCTCAGAATGGTCCTCAATGTTGAAGACATTAATCACGCCCAATTTGCAGATGACACCTTGCTACTGGGAGGAGCAAGTGTGAATACTGCAAGAAATTTCAAGCGAGAGTTAGACATTTATAAAGAAATCTCATGCAGCAAGATAAACTACCAAAACAACAGGATCTATGGCTGGAACTGCTCCAACAGAGAGATTGCTGCACTTGCCAGAATTCTTGACATGGAAGGATCAATCGATTGGGACTCCTTCAAATATTTGGGAATTCCCATCTTCAATAAAAAACCAAAAGCTGCTCATTGGACCCCGATTCTTGACAAAATGAAAAGCAAAATTCAAGCTTGGGGAGCCAAGTGGTTAAATACTGCAGGAAAGACAGTGTTGATGAAATCGGTTCTAATCAGCCTTCCCATCTATCAAAATTCTATTTTGTTGGCCCTGAAATCCTTCATCCACAAGATGGACGGGCTGCTGAGAAGATTCCTTTGGGAAGGGGGAAAGCAAAACGAAAGAAAGTTGCATTTGGTAAGTTGGGACAAAGTAAAAAAACCTACTCTGGAAGGAGGTCTTCAACTCAAGGACATCGCCACACAAAACTTGGCACTTGGATCCAAGAACCTGTGGAATATAATCTCAGGGAAGCCCTCCTGGAGCAAAAGAGTGTTGTGGAAGAAGTATTTTCAAGGGCAGCGCTCCAGATGCTTAGATCTCCCCCCGAGAGTAAAGAAAGGATCACCTATCTTTATGCTATGTATTAGAGCTCTGGACTCCTTCAAAGAAAAATTGTATTGGATCCCGAGTAATGGAAAATTGATAAGAATCTGGATGGATCAGATCCTTGGAGAGCCACCCCTGAATCAAATTGGAGAGCTGGAGAATATTAAGAACTGGATGCAAAGCAGGAATCTTAATACTCTGTGGGACATTTCTAGATGGGGAAATGATGAAGATAGAAGTTGGGAGTCTTGGGATCTTGGTGATTATCCTACAAATTTGGAAGATGAATCCAGCAGGCTTATTGTCCTGCTTCAAGGCAAGACTCCTTTAAAAGCTTCAGCCAAAGATAAAAGAGGATGGGGCGACAAAGGAAAGTACTCAGCAGCAGAAGGATATAAATTTCTTCAAGCGATCCCCACTGCCCAGCCAGACCCTTCCCCTTGGAAATACCTGTGGAACTTCAGCTCCATTCCAAAGGTGGATTTCTTCACCTGGACATTAGCTCACAGAAGCGTCCTAACTTGTGATAATCTCCGGCGGAGAGGGTGGGAAGACCCATCTAGATGCCCTCTATGCCTGGTTGAAGAGGAAACTACGGACCATTTGTTCCTTCACTGCCCCTTTGCTAAAAATACTTGGAGTGAAGTTCTGAAGCTGAGGCAGAATAGATTCAATATGCCTCCCAACATTCAAGTAATGCTTAAAAACTGGATCACCTTTTCCCCTTTCAATCTCAATAAAAAAGAGCTCTTGAAAACTGCTTGGATATGGATCCCTAGATTTGCCTGCTGGAAAATCTGGCTTGAAAGGAATAGAAGAATCTTCAGAAATGAAAGTTACAGCCCAATAAGGGTAGCTATAAAAGCTAGGGCCATGTTGAGCGAAGCTTTGGAAACTAAAATCAACCTTCACAACACTAGAGCTCTCGAAGCTGAAGAAAAACAGTGGCTACAAGCTCTCGTCCCAAATTTTAAGCAAAGCTTGTCCAACAACCCTCCTCAAACTGCAGCATGGGAAATCCGTCTTGAGGAACATGAGTTCATCAAGTGGAGGTCTTCATTGGAAGAATATTGCCTATACTTCGACGGAGCCTCCAAAGGGAATCCCGGGGTAGCTGGGGGAGGGGGGTTGCTACTAAGTCCGAACGGTTCTCTGTCAATGAGATATGCCTGGGGTCTTGGCCAGGATTCCAACAATAGAGCAGAAGCTCTCGCTCTCTGGCAGGGCCTCTCGCTGGCTAGAAACAGAAATATCAGGTCTTTGGTGGTCTTTGGAGACTCCAGGATCATTCTTCAAGCTGTGATCTCAAACAAGAAGCCGACACAGGTCCATCTTGCTGTCCTGCTCAAGAAAATTAAAATACCGGTCTCCAACTTCCAAAAAATTCAAATCTTCCATGTCTTAAGAATGCTAAATGTATTGGCTGACACAGAAGTCAACAACGGTTCGCTTCTGGGCAAAAGTGTCCTCATTATAGATGGGATTGTCTCTGCATGCAATATTCCATAAGACAAGTGGAGACTCCTACTGGCCTACCCAGCGAAATTCCCGTGACTCTGTCTTCAGGCCTGTCAAAGGAATCAAATCCGATCCCACTTCTTACAACTCTCGGTCAGAGGCTCCATCATTTCGTTTCACATTCTGGTCACCTCTCCATCAGCACTTCAGTCCTCCCTTCTCATTAAGCAGAAAGTTCGTGACTGCTCTCTCTTTAAAGGCTTAGACCTGAGCAGAAAGACTCATAGCCCGATCCGATCCCCTCTCTCTGCTATGCGCGAGGAGCTTACTGTTGCTAAGGAGGAATGAGACGATGGAGAATATGAGGCACAGCTCAAAGTTCAGGCATTCACCAATGGGATTTTGGTAGCAGGATATGCTCTCCAGAATTTATAGTAACAAGCATGATGAAGACTAAGGGTCGTTCCATTCCATCCCTTTCACCTTCTCTCTATTCTATCTCTATCACCGTAGGCGTCTTCCTATTCTTTCAGTTACCTATCCAGATGCAATCTGGATTTTTTGTTTTTATGTCTAATTCTTTGAAGAATGCCTGCTGTCTCGTTGAGACGATCTCCTTCAGTGTCAAAGGAACCCGATAGCTTCTTTGTCGGTTCTTAATTCCAAATCTCCATAACTGTTACTGTCAAAAAAAAGGAAAGCTTCTATAATTTACTTTTCTGCGATTTACCTTTCTCTCAAGTGTGTTGTGAACTGAGATTTAGAATTTACTTTCTTGCACATTGTGAATGTAGTATTAAAATTTACTTTTCCTGCAAAGTGTGATGTAGTTCTAGAATTTACTTTTTTCTGTAGAGTGTGAATGTAGTTTTAGAATTTACTTTCAAGTGTGAATTTAGTTTTAGCATTTACATTCCTGTCATGTGATTTACTTTCCTTGCAATTTAGTTTCAATAGTTGTTTAAATGGCTAGTTCATTGCCAAGACAATGTAACTGCTCATACCATTGTTTGTAAGTAAGGTTATTGAACTACAACTTCAAGTAGATAAACCAATGTAAGAGGAGATTGTGGTTTGCACATACAGTGCACGGTAACTCGCAGGTTCTCAACGAACTTCGGGTTGACAATTAATGTACACTTCTTAGTTGTTTTCTAAGTAATTAGAATGCAATTAAAAAGCTCGTCAGAGTTCATGAAGCAACTTCCAGAAGTTGGTCGAAAAGTACACAAATTTTCATCATAGACATTTTCACTTGCATGAGGTGAGAAGCCATTGGTTGGGTTCAAAATTTTGTGGAGTTGGTCCATATTGCTTGAGGACAAACAATATTGGGAGGGGAGGATTTTTCATGTCCCCAAATTTTGCATTGGATCACAATGGCCTAAGCCACTTGGCCATGTTCATGATAGTTTGTCGAATTGGTGCTAAGGGTCAAATAATTGTCAAGCATGATGTCCAAGTTAATAATAATGCAAAATTAGAGCCAAATGGACAAGGTGGGTCACATGAAAAGCAAATCCCCAAATCAAATTTTGTAATTTTCCCATCCAAATAATTTAGCATTGACGAAAAAATTCCACTAACCTACTAGTTCCCTAGGTTGGGGTGGAAGCATAAAAAATTGGAATAAGAGAGCTACAAGACCCAAAATGACCTTAGACTTACAAATTCACATTAAATGGGCCAAATCAACAATAATAAAGAGGAAAATGAAGTGGCATTGGATCATGAGGGCACATAAGAGGGTGTGGGGACCACATGTGGTAAGATTCCCCACAACACTTGGCATCATTCTCTCAGCACTAATTCGAATCCAAAGTGGAGGGTAACGTACTTGGGGGAGATGAAAAAGCAATATTCATGGCAAGAATCTAGGAAGGTCGAATTGGAGTGGAAGAGTAACTCCCAAGGAAGAGGAAGAGGCATTGTGACACTTGTAGCTAGATTCCATGGCATCTATGACAACAATGATGAAGGAATCTATGACAAATTTAGACCTGATTGCAGACCTATGACACATCTGACATATCAGGGCTTAAAATAGCCACCAAGATGACGCATAGAGGGAGTTATGGTCAGCCAAGATTCCCAATTCGAATTGGGGAAAGAGGAATGCAAGGAAGAAGTAGACAAGTGTCTCATGAGAGAATCTATCACTAATTCGAGTTGAGTGAAGTCTCTTGGAGGGAATTCAAGCTCTTGAGTTCACTTGAGGTTAATAAAAGAGGAGGATTAGGAAAGAGGGCAGCTTTGGTCATTTTTCATTTGCACTCTTGGAGAGCTTAGCTTGTCCTTGCATGGTGGATGTTCATCCTCCCTGCTATTGAACCAATTTCGAAGGTGAAATATCCCTGTCCAAGTTGGTTGGAAGAGAGGCCATTCAGACCTCTTATAAGAGTTTAATGAACGTGTTTTGATGTAGGTTCGATTCCCCCTTCAATTCAAGTTCATCTACTATCTCTTTCTCCACTATCTATTCTCTCAATCTTCTCTCAATGTCCATGTTCTACTGTTGATGATGCACTCATAGTTGTGTAAATTTTGTGGAGGATGATTTATTGACTCCATGGTTATGTTATTTGATGTATTTTACTGTAATGGGTTGCACATTGGAGCCATATCACAAAATTCCATGCCTTTCATGTAAAAATTCCAAGTAAACTATTGATTCGAGCTAGCTTCCCCTCTATCTTCACATGGAGGTTTTTGGAGTAGTTTGTATCTGTTTTACATCAGACTTTCTCTGAGTTTTTGCTAATGTTTCGAGTTGCTTATGATGTAATGTTGATGACCAAAACACTATGTGAATACCCCTTGGGATTTTGATTAAAGATTGTGCAACAAATTTAATGTCTATTGTCAACAATTTCCACACAAATTCTATGTCTCACAACATTCTGTTTTATGGGAGTGATAGCAGATCTTAGAACCTGATTAATGCTGCATTTTGGTTGCCCTTGAAGTACTTTATCAAAGACAAGTCTCTGTTCAGAAAATAGGGAAGGTCGTACAGTGTTTGGGAAGCCGAAAAGATCATAGACTAGTGTGGGTTTTAACATCAAATTCCCTAGTATTATCCCCTTTCATTCCTTCTTGATAAATGCAAGCCATGAATGTCTTTCATAAGTGTCTGAGTGTCTAATAGCTGCATTTGGATGCGCTAAGACCTCTCAAGCCCTTCCATACATAATTCGAAAGCATTTGGAAGAATTTGGGACAATTTGGGTTTTCACTAGTCCAAGGTTCGAAATTTGGTCAAAATTGAGTAATTTTTCAAATTAGGGATATTACATTTTCTGGCTGAGCTAGAACCTGCAAGAAGCATACAAATTGCAAACGTAATAGGCTCAGAGTTCATAGTAATGAACTCAATTAGTAAAAAATAAGAAAAGTTTCTCAACAAGAGATGAGAATAAACATTTTCTAATGCATCATGAGTATTAAAAGGAATCTTTTAAGAGTTCTGAGAAAATTACATTCCTGCCAGAAAACACCAACAACAAAGTCTAGAAAGAGGAAGAACAATAACACTCAAAATTTGCATTTGTCTCTTCTTAAATCAGGTTTTAGCAACAAGAATCTCAAGAAGCATCATATGACATACAACATACACTCAGAATCTAACAAATACCACCTTCACCAATCAAGAATGAGAAAACAAATTAGTTTAGCAGTAATAACGGCATAATTCTCATCCCTGTACTTTTTACAGTTATGAAGGCGATGACAACATAACAGACAGCTACTTCAACAGGTTTAATATACCATTAGTAACCCCAAAACTGCCATGAATTCCCAAAAAGAGAAAAGACAGACAATGGAACAGTTGTTATGAGATTGCAGAAAATGACATTACCTTGGAGCAATACCATACCCCACACTCCAAGATCAATATCCTTTTTAGTTGAAACAAAGGGAGGCGATATTACCGAGTTGTATCTCAAAATGCATTCCAAACCTCTATTATTCTTCCCACTGTAAATTTAAACCAGATAATGGTAGTGAACCAAGAACAGTCTCACATCAAATGCACCTAGCAATATTAAAAGTAAAAACAACAAGTTCCAATATAGTAGATGATGGGAAGACCTTTGGAAACAGAAGTCCCCATCGTCTTTATGGTGTGACCATAAGCACTTCTAGGATCTCCGTTGAATTTCCATCACAATCATCAACAGTTTTATTATACCTCTATGGGATACACCTGCCCCATTCACAAAAGACAGTCTTCAGGCATTTACAATTGTAAGAAATAAAGTACAAGACGTGCAAACAAGCTAACAAAGTAAAATAGTGCAAGATTCCTTCATATTGGCATAAGTTAAAATAGACAAATGAACCCATCTCAGAACATGGACCAAACATGAACAATCCGACTAGGCAGATTATAAAACAAAATTGTTAACTCGGTCCAAGTTAACTTTTGCTGCTACTTGAGATAGTTTACATGATTCTAGATTAGCAAGTTCAGATTTTGGTGGTGGAATTACTTTGCCCACAACTAATTTAAACAAGATGTGGAGAAGCAAACCTTTATTCTAAAAGGACACATCAAACCTTGAATGGCAAAAATAACCACAAAAGCAACATATCCAACCTTAAAGAATATAATAACGCAAAAAGCAACCTAGAAAACACTTTCAAAAGACCTCCAAAAATACTATTTCAGGTAACAACTAAGTTCAACAAAATTGAAAAAAGTAAAGCACTTACAATTTAAGGATTTTCAGCTCAAATTGTAGTGTTGTGTTCATTTAGACGAGGGGATTCAGTTCTAAAGCTACCCACAGATACATCTGAAAACGAAAATTTTCTATTTCTGTAATGTCCCTTATTAGGAATTTTATTAAAATGGCAATTTTCCACTTTTTTTCCCTAGTTCGACCTTTGACTAGTTTTGATCTCTAGGTCCCAAATTTGCCCCAAATGATCCCAAATCTTCTGAGAAGGTATATGAATGATATTAGAACATAAATATTTGTTTCAGGGATGCCTTTGGACCTTTAAAATACTTCTGCAAATCCTCTTTCAATTCTGGTCAATGTAGGTAACTTTACTAGTGATTTCCCTTTGACTAGTATTGGTCTCTAGGTCTCAAATTGACTCGAAATGCCTTTAAATATTCAAGGAAGGTGTATTAATGATATTAGGACTTGAATATGATGTTCAGGGATGATATATGGCCACCAAAAGACCTCTGTAAACTCTCTTAAGATTCTGGACCAAGTATGCAATTTTACTAGTAATTTGGGGTTCAAATCCCCCTGAGGTAAGTACTGAAAATGGCTTCCCAAATGCCTCCAAACCCACTCAAATTTATGAACAGAGGTATGTAATGTGTTAAGTATTTTATTAAGGTCTCATATGCACCATTAATGGTTTATTACAACTGTTCTCACCCTCTCCCATTCAACTGCAAAAATCACCAATTCGACCCTTGGGGAAATGGCACTATTTCTTCTCCCAGTGCAATTAAACTAAGTAAAAATACTTCAAATGCTCAAGTAAAGTACATGAAACTTGTAAAATACATCCATGGTGGTCCATTAATCACAAATTCATCAGAGAATCATCCATTCATTCGAAATCATCATCAATACATTGGTTCACAACAAGGTAGTGGGGAAATGGCATTGTTCTTCCATTAAAAATGAGATTTATACATTTCTACTTGGAATTTCGACCTGAAACTTTTTGGAGATGAAGAAAAGAGTATTTACTTCATATTACAAAATAAATGGGGCATTAAAAGCTTCCCCAAAGAGTACAATAGCTCACCAAAAACGCCCTCCCTCAAGGATCAAGAATATGCCATCAAAACCGGAAATGGGTGAAGGAGTGAGCTGCAATAGAAGAAACCATGAGCTACCCTGTAGCTTACACTTGCAAATAAAGACTCCATTAAAGCTTCAAATGAAAGGTCTGAATGGCCTTTCCAATTACCAACTTGGATGGGAATCTTTCACCCTCAAAATTGGCTAAGGCAAGAAACTAGTCATCCACTAGCTCTCCCTCTTCACAAATGCAATTGCAAATTCTACAAATGATCAAAAGCTGGTTTCATTCTTTGTTATTGAAATTTATAAACTTCTAATGTACTCCATGGGTCGAATTCCTTCCAAGAGACTCATGCCAACTCAAGTTGGGAAGAGATTCCAAAGAACGCCACTTGTACAACAATTCCTAGTCTCCCACTTCCACCAAATCACATGTGGAAGCATCTTAGCTGCCCTAACACCCTTAAGCGCCCTCTTGGAGTCTATTTTTAGCCCTGACATGTCATATATGTCATATGTCAGCCTTCAGGTCTGATTTGTGTCATAGGTGTCATAGCATCTTCATCATTGTTGTCATAGAGCTAGGGAATCTAGCCCAAGTGTCTCACTAGCTCCAAATTGCCTCTTCCTCTTCCATGGGAGTTACTCTTCCTCTATATTTCGACCTTGGATGAGTCATGCAATGAATAATACCTTTTGGACTCCCCCAAGTATGTTACCATTCACCTTGAATTCGAATTGGTGAGAGAATGATGCCAAATGTAGTGGGGAAATCTAGCCATATGTGGGTCCCACTTTCTCCATGTGTCTTCATCATGAAATGCCACTTTGATTTTCACTTGTATATATTTATTTATCTCCTTTATTAAATATTTATTCCATTCTAATGTTCAAACATCATTTATTATCCCCATTATTCCAAATCCCAAAGCTTCCACCCCAAACTTAGGAAACTAGTAATTTTCCTCCTTGGCAATTATTTGACCTTTAGCATCAATTTGACAAACTCTAATGAATAGAGCCAATGTGATTAGGCCATTGTGACCCAATACCAAATTTGGGACATGACAAATCCTCCCTTCCCAATATTGCTTGTCCTCAAGCAATTTTAAATGTGGGTGTTGAAGAACCTGCTTTCTGTATAATTCTTTGAAGTTGCCATTGAATTGCCCAACCTTGAGTCTTTGAGTTTCCATGAAGATTTTAGAGAGGAACCACCATGCTTGCTGCTGCACTACTCTAATTAAAATCACTTTATTAAGTGGGGAATCCATCTCTGATACTGCTTGCTTCCCAAAAAATATGAAACCAATGAGATAAAAATTATTCCAGGGTCCCATTGCTTGTATTGCACCCCAACAATTAAAAGTGCTCTCCAACCTATACCATCAGATAAGAGGATTCCTGGATCCCATTTTCTTGTATGCATTCTTCCAAACATCATGAGTACAAAATATATATCATCAAAGTACATAACAACATAATGAAAATGTACATAAAGGAGATGCTTCATCAAAGAGTCATGAAAGTGCTTATACCTCCAAGCATGTAGACCACCATTTTCCAAGTGCATACAATCTTCAAGTGACCCATCAAATCTGCTCCAATGACATAGGTGAGGATCCCATGTCCAATAGTGCTGCTCCAAGATAATGTGATATGCATCAAAATATTCAGCCATGCATTCTTTCATCCAAGAAGTGAATGAAGAATCTCCACTAAGATCTGAACCAAATAATGAGCAGGAAAAACAAGGAGAATTCAAAGGACTCAAAGAAGTCTCATCCATACATCCATGAGGATATGTATCATCATAAGGTAAAGCAATATGCTGCTGCAATTCTAAATAATGAGGTGCTCTATTCATGTCATCATCAAAAGGAGAGGTAGGAGTTTCATACCCCTCATGTGGCACCACTAGAAAAAAACCTTTCACCCAATTTTCATCCCAAAGTGATGTGGTTGGAAAAGAAGTGTGGGGTGAGGAATTATGAACCAACTTTAATTCTTTACAACTCTTACCCATTGAAATATTTAATTCATCTTCTCCATAATTGCTTGGTCCAACTATTGTGAGATCATGTACCTCTTCCAAGGCTTTGCAACTCTCTCCATGAGGCAACTCATAATCCCTTTGAACAAGGACAAGTTCTTGTCCTTCTTCTTGTTTTAGTGTAGCATCTTCAATAACCTGTATATCAACATGTACCTCATGTTCCACAATTACATTAGGTTCCTCTTTTGTGGCATAAACTGTTTCATCCTTTTCCTTGAAAAGAGAACCATTGCTCATTATTTTTTCCGAGTTGCTTCCAATTTCACTAAGCAACAATTTGAACTCTTGAAAGTATTGCCTCCACTTGTCTTCAAAGGAAGGTTCCAATAATTTTCTAAACTCCTCATTCTCCTCTGAGGTTCCTTTCTCATCCTTACTCATGGTGACCAATGAATGCACTTCTTCTCCTATTTCTTCCCTTTCACCAAAGTACATCCAGTTTCAGTTTCTAAGGGTGGTGTCTTATTTCTTTGACTCCTGTTCTTCATTAATGTTCTACCACATCAGGTTCCAAGACCATGCTCTGATACCACTGTAATGTCCCTTATTAGGAATTTTATTAAAATGGCAATTTTCCACTTTTTTTCCCTAGTTCGACCTTTGACTAGTTTTGATCTCTAGGTCCCAAATTTGCCCCAAATGATCCCAAATCTTCTGAGAAGGTATATGAATGATATTAGAACATAAATATTTGTTTCAGGGATGCCTTTGGACCTTTAAAATACTTCTGCAAATCCTCTTTCAATTCTGGTCAATGTAGGTAACTTTACTAGTGATTTCCCTTTGACTAGTATTGGTCTCTAGGTCTCAAATTGACTCGAAATGCCTTTAAATATTCAAGGAAGGTGTATTAATGATATTAGGACTTGAATATGATGTTCAGGGATGATATATGGCCACCAAAAGACCTCTGTAAACTCTCTTAAGATTCTGGACCAAGTATGCAATTTTACTAGTAATTTGGGGTTCAAATCCCCCTGAGGTAAGTACTGAAAATGGCTTCCCAAATGCCTCCAAACCCACTCAAATTTATGAACAGAGGTATGTAATGTGTTAAGTATTTTATTAAGGTCTCATATGCACCATTAATGGTTTATTACAACTGTTCTCACCCTCTCCCATTCAACTACAAAAATCACCAATTCGACCCTTGGGGAAATGGCACTATTTCTTCTCCCAGTGCAATTAAACTAAGTAAAAATACTTCAAATGCTCAAGTACAGTACATGAAACTTGTAAAATACATCCATGGTGGTCCATTAATCACAAATTCATCAGAGAATCATCCATTCATTCGAAATCATCATCAATACATTGGTTCACAACAAGGTAGTGGGGAAATGGCATTGTTCTTCCATTAAAAATGAGATTTATACATTTCTACTTGGAATTTCGACCTGAAACTTTTTGGAGATGAAGAAAAGAGTATTTAATTCATATTACAAAATAAATGGGGCATTAAAAGCTTCCCCAAAGAGTACAATAGCTCACCAAAAACGCCCTCCCTCAAGGATCAAAAATATGCCATCAAAACCGGAAATGGGTGAAGGAGTGAGCTGCAATAGAAGAAACCATGAGCTGCCCTGTAACTTACACTTGCAAATAAAGACTCCATTAAAGCTTCAAATGAAAGGTCTGAATGGCCTTTCCAATTACCAACTTGGATGGGAATCTTTCACCCTCGAAATTGGCTAAGGCAAGAAACTAGTCATCCACTAGCTCTCCCTCTTCACAAATGCAATTGCAAATTCTACAAATGATCAAAAGCTGGTTTCATTCTTTGTTATTGACATTTATAAACTTCTAATGTACTCCATGGGTCGAATTCCTTCCAAGAGACTCATGCCAACTCAAGTTGGGAAGAGATTCCAAAGAATGCCACTTGTACAACAATTCCTAGTCTCCCACTTCCACCAAATCACATGTGGAAGCATCTTAGCTGCCCTAACACCCTTAAGCGCCCTCTTGGAGTCTATTTTTAGCCCTGACATGTCATATATGTCATATGTCAGCCTTCAGGTCTGATTTGTGTCATAGGTGTCATAGCATCTTCATCATTGTTGTCATAGAGCTAGGGAATCTAGCCCAAGTGTCTCACTAGCTCCAAATTGCCTCTTCCTCTTCCATGGGAGTTACTCTTCCTCTATATTTCGACCTTGGATGAGTCATGCAATGAATAATACCTTTTGGACTCCCCCAAGTATGTTACCATTCACCTTGAATTCGAATTGGTGAGAGAATGATGCCAAATGTAGTGGGAAAATCTAGCCATATGTGGGTCCCACTTCCTCCATGTGTCTTCATCATGAAATGCCACTTTGATTTTCACTTGTATATATTTATTTATCTCCTTTATTAAATATTTATTCCATTCTAATGTTCAAACATCATTTATTATCCCCATTATTCCAAATCCCAAAGCTTCCACCCCAAACTTAGGAAACTAGTAATTTTCCTCCTTGGCAATTATTTGACCTTTAGCATCAATTTGACAAACTCTAATGAATAGAGCCAATGTGATTAGGCCATTGTGACCCAATACCAAATTTGGGACATGACAATTTCCCACCATCAAACCCTAATGTTGAACTCTACTCTTAAATTAAAATGATAATTTGAATGTCAATTCAAGAAATGTATCTTTGAAAAGTAATGCCATGTACATAATTTTTCACAAGCCTTACTGAACAAAAAATTAGGTTCATTTCAAACTCTTTCTTCCCAAAGAACCATCCTGCAATGCTTCAAGATCTGACTATGCCACAGGCTGCATAGCATTCATCTCAATTATTTTCCTTGTTACAATCTACTCCATGTGAAAACCTGTTAGGACTCTGAAGGTAAGCATTAATCATGTTCATACAAATGGGGAGTAAATCTTGAAATAGCAATGTCTAGAATACTCATTATTGATAGGTCAATTCACAAATTCATAATCTTCAAATGCCAAAAATGGTAATATGCTCCAGTTTTCCATGATAATGCACAAAACAAAAAGAATCTAATTTTCACATAAGCTCCTCATATGAGTTATACCCCACACTCTAAGTTCAATATCCTTATTAGCTGAATCGTGTTTTTTTTCCTTGTTGGATACTAATTGTGATTTTCCATTGTTCTTAATTGTGAGCCAGATGGAGATTTTACTCATTAGCTATGAATATTAAAGGCTGTTAATCATGGCCAACTGGAGATTTTCTTGTTAATGATAACCCAGATGAAGACTTGTGTATTATTGTTCTTCCCTGTTGCTTTTGGCCATGATCCATTTGAAGTTTTTTCTGATTGGTTTTCATCTGTTAATCTGAATCATGACCCAGGCGAGACATTTTCCCATGGGTTTTATTTTAATGGTGACCCTGATGAATATATTTCTCATTGATCACGGTTATTTCATCACCCAAATCAAGTTTTTCTGATATCGATTATCCTACTCCCTCCTGTTAGTGATGACCCTGAGGGAAATATTTATTGTAAGTCATTCTTCTCCCTTGCTTTAATCTTAGATGCATATTTCAGGCATTCATAATCTGTTTCCACTTTTATATTGCAGTCAACAGGTTCCTTCTTCTATGACAAGAGGATCACTCTAGGAAGCTTGAAGGATCTTAAATCTGATGTTGGGGTATCTCCAAGAAGTGTTGTTCATGGGCAATAAATTCCCTCCACAGAATATGAGGTACCAAGGAGTAGGCAGAATACAAGGTCTAAGAAACGCAAGAGCTGGTGGAGATTATACAGAGATTCTGATGACTATCACTGCCACAGAAACATCAATCCTTCACTTGAGCAGTTCCTAGAAGAGGAAAGAAGAAGAACTGGCTCAAACAGAGGAGAAGGAATGTACATTAATATCATGTACGATGAGTTTACAGCTGGCCATGATTTCACGGCTAGAAATTTACTCTTCTCTGAGGGTCGAATTCTTCCTCCACAGTCTGGCCATTCTAGACAACAAGCATTCAAAATTGACATAGTTCGGGTTGAATATTGTTGGGTATGTTATATCTCTTCACATGGTAAAAGGGATTAGGGTTGTAACCTAATTTCGGGTAAACGAATTAGGGTTTTAGATGCTGCGGAATACCATTTATTGTATTGTACATGGTTAAATAAACATATAATGAAAAGGAGCGGTGCGGCTCTAAGTTTTGCTAGTTTTTTCCCGGTTAAGGGTTTCCAGGTGAAAATCTCTGTGTAATGTGTGTGCCATTGTGTATTTTCTGTTAATGCTTAAGAATCATATAAGTTTGTACTTCACTGTTAAGGTTTAAAACTTACATTTGGTATCAGAGCATTTTTTGGGTTTAGAGGGACGCCTTTGTTTCCAAGGGTTTGGCTCGATCTTGGATTTGTGATAAACCTGGTTTCAGTGGGAGCTTTGCAGCGGTGATTTATTTTTTCTTTAAAGAATGGCGAGCAGTTCTAGATTCGAGATTGAGAAATTTAATGGTCAGAGCTTTGAGCTATGGAAGCTCAAGATGGAATATCTTCTGGTAGATAGAGAACAATGGATCGCAGTAGATCCAGGTACCATGCCCTCTGGTGCGGTAAAAGAAGAATGGGAAAAGCTGGAAAGAAAAGCAAGGAGCACCATTCGTCTTTGCCTTGCAGATTCGGTATTGGTGAACGTATCTGGAGAAGACAGTGCAAAGAAGCTATGGGATAAACTGGGAAGTCTGTATCAGTCAAAGTCCCTGGTAAATAAGTTATTTCTGCGAAAGAAATTGTACCTTCTGAGGATGACTGATGGAGACTTTGTGTCAGAGCATCTAAACGCCTTCAATACTCTTTTTTTGGCATTGTCATACTCTATTAACTTCTAATGGAAGAGTGTATAGCAATGTAGAGTATCGACAATTCTCTATTCTCGTCATGGCTGTCTCTCTTTTTTGTTTGTGTGTCTCTTTCTTTGCCTCATTGTATGCCATTTGTATGTTCACATGTTTTGTATGTGCCTTTCTTTGGATCACTACATTCGATTGTGTATGCCCACATCAGTGAAAGAGGTCACTGGTGAATAAGGTGAAATGCATTGTACCATTCACACCATCAATAATTGTAGATTCCAAAGTAGCATGGCAATTGCAACATCTTACATGATAAACTGAAGAATGTAAGGGCCCAGTATAAAAGTAGAGCTATTTTTAATTTTGGAACATTTGGTTGTAGTGAAAAGAATAAATGATTTGGCTGCATGGTTGATGTCATATACCTTTGTATAGCTCATGTATGTATCTTGCGAGTAAGATCAAGGATTCATTTCATTAGGCTCCACCAAAATTGTCATTGGAAGTTAATCTCACTTCATACCAAGGATTATTTTATGAATTAGGCAGTGCATCAAATGAACTTTGTTTTTGGTACCAGTGTTTGGGGAAACCATTATAATGCTCAAATTAAATGAAAAATGGTGGACAATTTCAATGCTTGTTGAATAATAGACAAAGCTTTCACATAGAAGACAAGCAACCAGGGCTTCTTTCATAGGAAGAAACTAGGTGATGAGTAAGAGCTTAAAAGATATTCTGAAGATAATGATGTCAATGGTGTTGGGAAAGGAAGCAAAAATACATGCAGCAACAACAAATGTTAGGTAATCCTTGAGAAGTATTACAGTTACTCAAAGAACTACAACTCTTTCTACTGTAAATTTTGAAACACCAGCACTTCAGTAGATATCAGAAGAATACTGTCATCCAACTATTCATTTGTTTAGAGCAAAAGATATTATGTAACAAACACTTGGGAGCTTTATGTATATAGATGATGAATAACGTACATGATTTGAGCTTTATGCTTCACTATAGGACTCCTAATGTGTCACCTGAGCTTCCAAGCAACACCGCCAACCACCAAACCTATTGATTTATATTCTCTGTCTCAATCCATGGGAAGAATTTTATATAGATGTATCGTCACTGTATTCACGTATTTCATATATCTGCCACTCTTGGATATCAATGGACACTGATTATTTTTCTTCCTTTCCATCCATACACTCCCAAGCTGTGGCTTTTCATGACCTGATACTTCACTGAGATTCTGCAAACTTTCATTCCCAGGGAAATATAGATGATGACTTTTCCATATCATTTGGTTCCAGAATATGAAAATATCTTCTGAAGGAAGTTTCTCTAGAAGGTGAAACATAAAGTCTACATGCACAAGCAGGGATTTTCAGCTTAAATACAAGAAAATCGGAGTCTTAAAAATGGAAAGAGGCTTACCACTGAGGGCATAGAATGAGTCCAAATGGAGTCCAATAGACTTTATTTGCCCAAATTAACCCTAGTCAATCCAGAAAGATTTAAAAAAAAAAACAAATTAAGGAATCGCTAAGGAAGCGTTTTCGGGAGCGATTTTTTTGCCCGGGATCGCTCAGGAATCGATGAGGAATCGATCCGGAAGCGTAGATTCCGAATCGATTCCTAAAATTCCAGGGAGCATTTTTTTCTCCAAGGAAGCGCGAATTACGAAATCGATTATGGGAGGAATCGATGAGGAATCGCGATTCCTCACCGATTCTTTCCGGAGCGCGATTCGGGATCGATTCATGGGGGGGGGGTCGATTCCCAGCAGCTCTGAGTTGGATATTGGAGAAGAAAATGAAAAACAACTAGAACAAAGGGGAGAACTGACTGAAGCTGTGGATGACCATGAGGAGGCAACAGTCCAAGCTGTTACAAAGAAATCGTTGTCTCAACTATCAGAAACCTTTGACACTCCTGTACCAGCTGCTCAGATTGTAGATACCGAGGGAGGGAATGCTGAACCAATATCAACATATATGAATGGAGCAGAAAAGTCATCAGTGAGGCCAATGATGATAGAAGAGAGAGCAATCAAGGAGGAGCTTGCTCCTGAAGATGAAGTTGCAGTAATTGCGGAATCAGGTAAGGAGCATACAGTATTTCAAGAATCTAGTACAAATGGTAATGACAGATATGAAGAAGCTGATGATCTCCCATTAGATGATCAACAAGAGGTAAATGATAACAAAGTACTAGATGGGAAGGGAAATGGTTCCTTTAATAAAAATAAAGAGGACAAGGTTGTAGCAAAAGAGAAAATTGTTTATGGGCAGCTCCTGCATGTAGGAATTGAGATGCCATGGTTGTATTTTGATCGATGGAGAAAGTTGAAGAAAACAGAATTTCAGGCCATGAACCAGGAGGTTCATAATGCTTTAAACGAGGGGAGAATGATGCGGAGCATGGGAATTGGCGCGGGGCAGATCCACAATCTGAGGGATCCAATCTGGCTGGTAGCTGAGCAATTAAAACTGCGGGAGTTCAGGGAGCGACATTTGGCAAACATGGGCAGTGATAAAACGGGAGTTCTACAGAGAGACGGAGGTCTTCGATTTTGGTTTAGTTTTGGTTCTCTGTTTTGGTTTTGGAGTTGCTGCATTCTGAAGCCAGCCGTAGTATCGATCTTCTGATTTAGTTTTGGTAGGAGTCATCGGAAGGGCCTGCGTGCCCGTTCAGTGGAATAACCCAGGACCTGCGTGCTGTAGGAATGATCTTAGTTTAGAGTAATTAATGTCTGTGGTTTTCTGTTTATTGGGCCAATATGGTCTCTGTTGATTATTAATAAGAATGCCTGAATAGGCTGTTTGTGTTCTGGTAAACTCGAGTGTTTGTTACCATTGTGTGTTGACAGAGTACCCATTACTCTTTATTAAGTTATTGACTGTTTATATTTTGCAGCAGAGTGTGTGCATCACTGTTGCGGGACATGGTAATACTGGCTCACGAAACAGGTGCCCACCTGCCAATCCCCAACAACAAACCCCGTATTGCATTTCATCGAAAATGTATAGATAGATATATCTCATTTGCATTTGAGAAAAATGGGTTATGAAAACAAAGACATACCGGTAAAGCAGTGATTAGGGTAGAGAGGGTGGACGCCATTGTCCCTGTAAAAACGGATACACATATCAAAGCCTATATGAAAACCCCAGGGCGAATTCTATCCTGTAAAACAGTACAGATCTGTGGCTCCACAATGGCCAGATTAAAAATAAAGTGAATATAAAAAAGAATACCCACATTGTCAGATAGCCTGCCCTCTAGGGTCAGACAAAAGCACCAACTATTTGGCAAAAGACCAGAACACAATACCTGCAATGCAGGAAGACAAAGGACCATCTATCACATTAACATGGATTATTCAAATTCTGGATAGCTATCTGTACATGATTCGCATTGCATTCCATTTCCTTCCCTCCTGAAATCTTAGATGAAGAAACTTACCATCTGCCGCAGAAGAACAGTAGTGAAAAAACAGCGCCAGGGTTCAATCGCGTGAGCTTCTGAAAGCATAAGGTCCGAAGTAGGGCGCGTCCGTCGTCCGAGCCGTAAAAGAAACCGGGGAATACCACAGCGCCACTCCATCCGAAAGCCAAAAACTTCTGAAAAGATCTGACAGAGGAGAAAAATGGGCAATGAAAGGTCGACAGACAAGCCAAACGAAGTGGAGACGAATTAAGAACGGTGTCGGAAAACCCAAATTCAGAAAGAAACACATATGGGCCTCGTGATACTACATTGGCGTGGAAAAATGCCAATGCTAAAACAACCCGAAACTTTTAATAAAGTATTGCTCTCGGAATTCCCTAGATAGCAGAATCGAACCCCAACACTCTCATCGGTACCGAGTAATATCTAGTAGTCTAAGTTTTGTCAGCTGATCCAAGTCCCGTAAGCTCTTCAGCCTCGCACATCCACATGCCCGCAACATCTCCAACGACCTCAAATAACCAACGCCATGCAGCTCCTCTAACTCGGAGCAGTAAGAAACGTCCAGTTCTAGAAGCTCTGTCAGCTGCGTCGATGCCCTTATGCTTTTCAGCTTCACACACCTACGTGCCAGCAACTTCTTCAATGACCTCAAATGTTCAACCCCTGGCAGTTCTTCTAACTCAGAGCAGTCAAAAACGTGTAGTTCTAGAAGCTGTGTCAGCTGGGCCAAGCCCTGTATGCTATTTAGCTTCACACAGTTACATGTCTGCAACTTCTTCAATGACTTCATATGTTCTACATTTGACAGCTCTTCTAACTCAAAGCAACCACTAGCATCTAGGGTTTGAAGCTTTGTCAACTGCACCAACCTCCGTATGCTTTTCAGTCTCACACATTGATATAAACACAACTCTAACAATACCGATGTTTCAATACTTGGCAGGTCCTCCAATTCTTTGCACCGGATTATGTCCAACATCTGCAGTTTTAAACCACTTAGCCGTCCTATTTTCCTCAGTTTAGGGCAATCTTTTAATCGCAGTTTTATGAGTTCATTGGGCAATGTTCCAACCTCCACTAGACGATTACCAACCTCGATGGAGAGATGTTGAAGGCTGGGGCAAACACCCGTAGGAAATGATACCTCTGATACTTCTGTGTTGTGCAGTGCTAAGTGTTGGAGCCGAAGCAGGCACTTGTCAAAGGTAGAGTCCAAATTAGTCAATGTTCTGTGCCCTCTCGACTCTCTGCATGGTTCACTTTCGCCTTCAACCGTTTTAAAAGGCAGTTCTCGTAAGGGGCAATCCTCGACTGTCAACTTAGTCAACTGATTCAACAGTCGTACGCAATCCGGCAAACGTTTCATACTCTGGCAGCCCTGCAGCTCCAAACATTTCAAGTTCCTCAGGTCATATCCGAGCGAGGCCGGCAGTGTTTTCAGCAAAGGGGTTTTTAATACGAGCTTTTCCAAACCGCTTGACACTCCAAATTAGTCTCCAATGGCACTTGGCCATTCTTTTAAGTTTGGAAGCTTCAAATTTAATTCTTCCAGAGACACTTGATGTGAAATTTGAGAAGGCAGAACTTCAATTTTGTTACATGACTCAAGATAAATATTTTTAAGCGTACTGATGTTTCCAAAGTTTCCGCCGGAGAGGGTTAAACTAGAACAATGAATAAGATTAAGATATTTGAGCTTAATTAAATTCCCGAAGGAGTTTGGAAGCCTCTCCAGATTCCTGCACAAAGACAGGTTGATGTATTCTAGGTTTGTTAGATTTCCGAAAGAGTTCGGAAGCCTCACCAATTTATTGCAGCAAGACAGGTTGATGTGTTCCAGGTTTGTTAGATTTCCGAAGGAATTCGGAAGCCTCTCCAACTTATTGCAGCAAGACAGGTCGATGTGTTTCAGATTTGTTAGATTCTTGAATGAATCTGGCAAAGACCTCAGTCTTGGAAATTTTTTGGACCCCCAATTTCGTGGACAAGTGACCACAATCCGTTCTAGGTGCTTCAACCGCCCTATGGACTCCGGAATATTTAAGAGGGGAGCATGAATCTGTAGGTATAGCAACTGCAAAGGTACCTGCAATAATTCCAAAGATAAAAGATGATGATTGTCCTCTACAAAACCTTAATTAATTCGTTTGATTTCTGTGGTGCCATTTAATAATAGTAAACGAAAAAACAAACTTAACAATAAATTTATATTTACCTGCAATTCGTCTTGCCACAGTGTTTCCAAATTCATCCCTCTCACCTCTAAAATCCTTGACTTCTTCATTGGAATCCAAGGAGGAAGGGAAGAGTAGGGACACTTGCCCCAGCGAAGCCATATGAGATTTGGTGAGTGCACAACCCTCAGAATGGATTCCACTAGATAAGCTTTAGAGTTAATATCAAGCAATTGCAAGTTCCTCAGTTTGTACGATGAAAATGATGCATCGTCGACATCATCTCCATATTCACTACTATATATCCTAATTCCCCGCACTGCGGTTACTACCTGTTTATGTCATAGAAAAAGTAACAATAAAAATTGAAAAACTATACACAGATTCCTGCTCTTCGTTTACTACCTGTTCATGTTTTATAAACAATAAAAAATATTGAAAGACTGTACACAGATTTCTATTGAATGGTCTTAAATAAACACAACATATTGAATGATTGACTACTTACAGGTGGTTGCTGCAATAAATCATCAATGTTCTCTTTCCCGCGCCAAAGACGGCCAGGCCATCGTGAATCCTTAGCAAGATCTCTTCCTAAATCTCTCAAGTAATCATGCATTCTTATTTTATTAGTTTCAATGTCCAGCTCCACAAGGTTCTTGTTTTGCAGACTTCGAAACCCCAGTGAGCCTGTCCACCCTGAGTTGTCCCATATTTGTATTGCCATGTCTTTGTCTTCTTCTATGAAAAAACATGCAATATCCAAGAATATCTGCTGTTCGTCTCTCGGAAGTGCATCGTAACTTATCTGAAGCCGCTTTTGTATCTCATCAGGAAGTATTTGTTCAAGTCTCTCCAATTCGTCTTTCAATTCAGATTTATCGTTGTATCCAGAAAGAAGTCCCCAAAAAACTTTTAAAGACAAAGGCAATCCATCGCAAACCCTTAAAAATTGATAAACCAGATCTTCAAATCCATACCGTGGATAGGGTTGGCAGAAAGCATGCCTGCAGAAGAGCTCACTTGAGCGTTGCGTGTCAAGGCCAGTCGACTTATAAATCAATGATTCTTGAACTCCTGACCTTGTCGCGGGATGTAATCAAAACTAAGCTACTAGGGGGTAAGATGTCTTCAACTTGATCCTCATGATCCACATCATCTAAAACTAGTAAGACTTTAGAAGATAAGACTCTGAGATGCTTCTTGAGCATCTCTATACCTTCATCAATGTTGTTTATATGTGGATTCAATTGATTTAAGCCCCTTAGCAGGTTTTTCTGCAAGGAAAGTAAAGAGTTAGAATTTTCTCTTACATTCCATAAAAAACAGGAACCACTGTAATCTGATCTCTTCGTGTTGAAAAAGTGTTTAGCCAGCGTTGTCTTCCCCACCCCACCCAAGCCAGTGATGCCGACGACCTGAGCTCTTTCGCTGTGCTGCTGCAATTGTAGTCTCGTTTCAAAATCTTCCACTTTCTCATCCACACCAACCGGATGTCTGGCCACATTCAATTGTGGTCTTTTGCTTTTTTTCAATACAACTTCAACGACCCTGTCCACTAGCTCCCCCTCATCGCTAGTTATTCACAAGAAAATGAATACAGCTATTAGTTACATCATAAAAATAAATAAACTACAGGTAAAGTGTCAGACACGCATTGCAAATTATTGCATCTTGTATTCAAGATAAAATGGCAAGAGGGAGGAGGAGTCGGAGTCCTCACCCGTTAAACGCCTCCAGATCTAACCCACTTATCTCTGGAACACGTGAAAGGGCATTTCTCCAACTTTCAATCCTACTGGAGGTGTAACGCGTTTGAAAGTCACTTGTAATCTTATTTTCCAGCTTATGTAGGGCTAGAGCATAGACGACTCCTTCCCGTGTTCGCCGAACATCAGTAGGCTTCACATGGTAAAAGACTGGAATTATGGGAGTCCCAGACTCTAACATGAGCACGAGCTCGTCCATACACCATTGTGATTAGGCATATGTGGGAGAAAAAATTGCAACATGTACAGAGGCAGTTCTAATAGCACCTTGTATTTGACAAGTTAAGTCTTCTCCCTCTTGGAGTTCCTGGTAGTCTAAGAAAACTCGCAGTCCATAGGGAATGAGGCGGCGGTATAGATGGCTGGCAAAGGTTGGCAAAGGTCTTCTTCACGTCTGGCCCTCTGTGGCTTATAAACACATCGTAGCTGCTTTTGAAATCAGCAGCGGTGGAGGCGGAGGAAGAGACGGAGGGAGCCATTGCCAGATTAAAATTATAAACAAAAATGGGAAGGCTTCGTATGATCTGTGAGATCGATACAAATCGCGAATGAGGGCCTTGGTTAATAGTTTCAGAACAGCGGATAAACTCGGGGTAGGGTTGTAATGAAACACGCTTGTGCAGAGATATGTATAAAACACATTAAACTTTTAACCCCTCGTTTATACTCGATACTTGTAAAGGCGCCGGGCGGGACAGTCAACAAAATAAAATGTTGCACTATGGACTTTCTCTCTTTTTCAATCATGACATGCGTTTTGATTTCAATGAGCGCGTGGGGTTAAGCCGGCTATAAAATGTGTTGTGTTTGGTAGTGATCAAAATTGAATTCTTCGAATTAGCTAGAAAATGTGATTTTTTTTTTAAATTAAAGTTTTTAATTTTATTATTATTGCATTGAGAGGTGCTTTACAGTTCACTACGAGGGAGATCTTGTGAGTCGAGTGTTTGTGAGTTTGTCGAGTAACAAAATAATACAAAGTAAACAAAAAAGAATAATATAAAGTAAAAAGTAATAAATATATGAGACTTTAGAGTGTTTGTGAGTTTGAAAAAGTAATAAAGATTATGTTGGTCATAAACAAAAAAGAATAATACAAAGTAAAAAGTAAATATGAGACTTAAACTAGAGGCTTTAGAGCTTAGGATTAGGTGGCTCACTTATTGCACTCAATGAGCTATTCAATGAGAGGTTTGCACCTCGGAGATATAGAGCCTAGGATTTGGATCTACCCTGGTTTATTAAAGACAAAAAAAATTGTAAACTTACCAATTGATTACATTTTCAAAACATTTTAATTTTATCATTTAGGAAAGACAAAAAGAACAAAAATATTTGTAGATTTTCCAAAAAAGAATTACATTTTCAACTTAATTGTCTAACTTAGCTACGAATTGGCCAACTTACACTGAACAAAATCAAATACTTTTTAAATTATTTCTTAATTGAACCAAATGGTCACCTATTTATAAGCGTTCATTTTCAACAACCCTTTATGTCAAGACTCTCAACTCTCATGTACCAAAAAAATCAATATAGCTTTACTTTTAGATGAAGATGGATGTGAACTATGATCAAGAATCAAGTTTTATATATGTTATTTTTCTTTGACATCGAAAGATTAAAATGATTTCTATTGTCATTCGTTTTTGTTTATTCCCTAACAAAGTACCCTTCCACAACATTAAATCTATCACAGAGCTCATGCCCACATAATCTTACCACCATATTGGTATATTCATCATTTAAAGTGTTAATTAGTAAAAGCTTCCTATAAAAGCTTGGAAACATTGTCTTTCTAAATCCCCACATGAATCCATGTGTTCAGTATTGTCTATCCTTCTCAATATGATAATTGACATCACATTCATTGTCCATACTTAATGCATTAAAATCCCACCATTTCCATAATGACATTCAGGTTGTTATCTTTGCCTATGTTCTTGGCTTTGAAAAACATCAAAACAATAGTCATGGATTATGGTTGTATGTTACAATGGAAAATGATACTTATTAGTAATACTAGTTGCGAATATTGGGTTCAATGACAAGAAGTGCAAAGAATATGCATAAAGCAAACCCAAACAAATGAGATTGTCTCTCTTCCTTCGTGTTCACATATTCCATTTCTCTAAAAGTATATAGCATATTGGTTTATAGTTATTCTTTTGCATTGGTAATGTTATGTGTGTCTATGTTATTAGCAATGATGTGATTATAGCATAGATGTCTCACATTTGATTAGTATTTGAGCATATTCGGCGTTGGCCTCTAGACCACTTAGTATGTACTTCATGCAATTCCCATTGTTGCAATAGATACTTAATGGTAACAAAACCCATAATGAAGATTTTGATGATGATGCTGATGATGATGATGATGCTGATGGTGATGATGATGAAGATGTTGACGATGATGGTGATGATGATGGAGAAGATGACGATGATGGATATGTTGATGAGGAACCTACAGATGCCAATGATTATGATGATGATGGTGATGAAGATGATGATGATGGAGATGTTGATGAGGAACCTACAGATGCCAGTGATGATGGTGATGACGATGAAGATGTCGATGATGATGGTGCTGGTAATGACGATGAAGATGTTGATGATGATGGTGATGGTGATGTTCAAATGATGATGATGATGATGAAGATGATGGTGACATGATGGATATGTTGATTTG